>CM040245.1:26002188-26350806 GCA_022545495.1 Chrysanthemum lavandulifolium | reverse complement strand
CATTTTGGGTTCCACATCTACTTCTATTCCATCCGTGTCGCCTGTGTGTAATGCGGTGATACAGATCATTCTGGATTGTTGATACGGCATTGTTCCCGAGCATATGACAGTGCAATCTTAAAGCGTTAACCAACTTTATTGCAAAGTTCATTGGCACCATCGGGTTCGAATGATCACTTGCAGCCTATCATGGGCTACGGAGACTATGTTAATGGGAACATCGAAATAAGCGAGTTTACTATGTGGAAGGCCTCGTCACAACTGCTTTCGATGGGTCAATTTTGTGATGGAGATTTGGAAGTTGCTTTCGTGGAGAAAAATTGCTTCATTCGTGATCTACAAGGAAACAACCTTATGTCCGGCTTCATGCTCTTCTAGTCTTTACACTATCTCTATGCAAGACATGGTTGCTTCTTCTCCCATCTGCTTACTCTTAAAGGCAACATCTACAAAATCCTGGCTATGGCACCGTCGTCTCTCACATCTAAACTTTCAGACCATCACCAATCTTGCTCGACACAAAATCGTAGAAGGACTCCCACGATTTCGGTATTCAAAAGATCACCTTTGCTCACCGTGAACAAAGAAAAGTACTCGTGCTCATTTTCCTCTAGGCGGAACACGCCTCAAAGATGTGCTTCATCTTCTTCACATGGATTTGTGTGGCCCGATCGTGGCAAACGATCAACGGCAAATGCTACATTTTAGTAATTGTTGATGACTACTCACCTGGACTTGGGTTTACTTTCTTCAAGCAAAGACCAAGCTCCACAGATGATCATCACCTTCTCACAAAATACTGTGTTCATTCGAAATACGCTTAGACAAATCAGAACCGACAAAGGAACCCAATTTGTTAACAAAACTCTTGGTGATTTTTATGAGAAAGTGGGAATAGAGCATCAAACATCTATTGCACGGACACACGAACAAAACGGAGTTGTTGAAAGACGAAACCGAACGTTAGTGGAAGCTCGCAAGAACCATGTTAATTAATGCCAAACTCCCAGTTACTTGTGGGCGTGTCGTATTCATCGCATGCTATACTCAAACCGCTCTATGATTACAAAACGCCACGACAAAACACCTTTCGAGCTTGTCCACAAGAAAACCGAATCTAAAACACTTTCATGTATTTGGATCTCTTTGATATCCGAATAATGATCGTGATGATTTTGAAAGCTCAAAGCCAAAGTCGACATCGAGTCTTTATTGGGTATTGCGATAATTCTAAAGGTTTCAATCGGGATCGTCGAACAAAGGAGGTAATGGAAACGATTCATGCTCATTTTGATGAACTCACTGAAATGGCTTCGAGTATAATACTTAGAACCCGGTCACAACCGGCTTAAACTTCCTCAACCCCATCATCACCGAACAAAGCCCCACTCACTCACAACAAATGGAACGGTTATTTGCTCCTCTGCTTAGTGACGATATTGATGAAAGTGCTCAAGGTGTATCCATTTGCTTCGCGCTCAACATGATACTACTCTTATACCGATACACTGCTACAACAACCATCGTTGAAGATGCACCTACACCATTGACTCAACCCAACAGCTTGAACTAACCGCTCCAACAATGATGAACCGGCCGATGATATTCTCAATGAAGTACCCCACCGCGGATTTTGATCCAAATGCATTCTTTAACCCGCTTGCTAATGGCTGCCGCACTGTATGTCGCGGAATCTTCAACAAACAATTTGAATCCTCAAAATCGCATAATGTATACCAACATCAACCCTCAACACATAGATGGACAAAAGATCATCCTCGGAAAATATTATTGGCAACCCAAACCAACCAGTTGTTACGAGACAACGTCTTCACTCGAGATGGTGAGCATCGCATTTATGCCTCACCGCCCGCTAATCAACCTAAAACATCAAAGACGCAATGACAAAAGACACCGGATAGAACCCATGCAAGAAGAACTTAACCAATTCAAACATCTTGAAGTATGGGAACCGGTTGAAAGACCATCGGGGTTTATGTCATCGGTCTAAAATGGATTGGGAAAACAAATTGATGTCAAGGAATGTTATCCAAACAAGTCACGGCTAGTTGCTAAGGGTTATCGCCGGAAGAGGGTATAGACTTTGAAGAATCTTTGCTCCGGTTGCTCGCCTTGAGGTCGTTCGATATTTCTCGCGTTCATGCTCATATGAATATGACGGTCTATCGATGGATGTCAAACCTGCGTTTTCAATGGACAACTTAAAGAAACGGTATGTCACCAACTAGATGGTTTCGTTGATCCCGAGTTCCCAACCATGTTTACAAACCGAACAAAGCTCTTTATGGTCTCAAACAAGCTCCTCGAGCATGGTGCGATAAGCTATCATCATTCCTCATTGCCAATAATTTCACCAAAGGTTCATCGACCCTACTCTTTTATACAATATCACGGGCACATATCTTAATTGTTCAAATTTATGTGGATGACATCATTTTGGGTCTACACATAAAAAGTACTCAATCGCTTTGCAAAATTAATGAAGAAAATTTTGAAATGTCCATGATGGGTGAACTTACATTCTTTCTAGGATTGCAAGTTCATCAATCACCCCGTGGTATTTTCTTGAGTCATCCAAATATGCCCTTGAATTGTTAAACAAGTTTGGAATGAAAACCATGACACTTATGCCACACCAATGACTCATACCAAGAAGCTAGATGTCGACTTAAATGGGAAATTAGTGGACCCTACAAAACACCGTAGTATTATTGGGTCTCTAATGTACCTAACAAGAAGCCGACCGATATTGTCTTTGCCGCTTATCTATGCTCCCGCTATCGCCTCGACCAACCAAACCCACCTCTCGAGGCTAAAAGAATCCTCCGATACATCGCGGAACCATTAACTTGGGATCCGTATCCAAGGATTCTCGGTTTTGAACTAATCGCTTTTTTCGATGCCGATCACGCAGATGTTTAGATTCACGTAAAAGTACTTCGTGAGCTCTACAATTTCTTGGTGATAAACGGTGTCTTGGCAATCAAAGAAGGGATTGTACATCGCCATCAACCGGCGCGAATATGTAGCAATGTCCGCGTCGTGCTCAAGTCATCCGGATGAGAACACAACTCAAAGACTATGGTTACGATTTGATGAATCCCGATGTATCGCGACAATCGGCGCCATTGCGATCTCGCAACTCGATTCAAAGACTAAATCAAAGCACATTGATCTTCGCTATCATTTCATCAAGGATCACGTGGAACAGGTACCGTTGAATTATACTTTGTGGTACCAATACCAATTATGATCCGCTCACCAAAGCCTTGCCTCCCGCTAGGTTTAATGAGTTGGTCCACCGAATTGGTATGCGGTGTTTGACTCAAGAGGAATTGGATGACCTCCTAAAACAATCTTAAAAACTCGTCAAACACCAAAACTCTCTTTTGTAAATAAATTTTTCAAAACAAAATACAAAATATAAAATACGATAAAACAACAAAAATATTCTTCTAACCTATTTTTCTTTCAACATGGCAAGTACATTTCTTCCATCAACACTTTAATCTTTCAATATTCAAGATTTTCGGATCAAGTGTTGAGGGGAGAAAATTATCTCTTAACCGTTTCAAAACATCTGTGTACTTGCATGTTATCTTATCTCGGTTGCTTCTTTTAAATGGTGGTGAATTTTCTGATTCAATGACACTCCTCGGACTAAAATTTATAACCGTTCATTATTCTCTTAAGTCGAGGGGGAGTGTCGTCAAAGTTTCTTTCTTAAAAAGCTTCGTTTGGTAACCAAAATGGAAGTTAAATGGCTTTGTTAAAAAAAAGGAAAAGGTGGAGGGACCAAAACTGTCAAAATGCTAAAGTTATTTTAAATAAAACACCTCCCCACCTACTTTTTCTACTTCACATTTATTTCACACAACCAAACCATCCTACGCTTCAAATTGATTCAAGAAAACCGTGTTTTTGATCTTCATTTTGTAAGTGTTTTCGTGTTTACAACATGTTTTTTAAGATAAGGTTTTGAATTTCATGTAAATCCTACGGCTAAAACATTGTCTACGCGTGATTTTGTATTCTACGCTTAAGCGTTTGAACACACAATCAATGTGAGTGTGTTTGTGATTAAAAAGATTGTGCAAAAATGTTTCTACAACATCATTAATGCCTTTTCTATCATAAAAATCCACCCAGAAACACGAAATAAATGAATTTGAAAACTAGGGTTTATGAGTCGAATTGGGTATTTTCTAATGTGAAGTGTTTTGGTCAAAAAGATTGTTGGGTTATGCTCCTGTGTTGTTGAATTGATGATTTCCAAGGTTTCTAACCACCCAGAAACACGAATTGGTTAACAATTTGAAATTAGGGTTTAATGTTCATGACTTTTGAGTAATTTTGATTCACAACGAACTAGGTGTTATAACTTGGCTTATAGACTCTCAACATATCTTAGAACTACCAGAATTAAAATGGTGCATATCATATGGTTAGAAGTGATACGCGTAATTCATAACCGTTAGGGTTTTGACCTACGCGTATGTATTTCTACGCATAACTGTTTTACAAGTGTTCTTGCCATGATTTGTTGTTAAAATGATTTTATGTGTTAATGTTGATGATATGATGGTTTTATTTCAGGCTTGTTACTCGTAAAAATTCAGAATCAAGGTTGTTGTAACTCTACGCATAAGGATCACCTTACGCGTAGCATGTTATGCGTAAGATTAGTCTTACGCGTAGCTTTTACGCATAAGGTTCTACGGTGGGACTACGCGTATCACGTGAAGGATAGGCGAACAGATGACCTCCCACGCATAAGGTCAACTCACGAGTAGCCTTACGTAAGGTTAATATATGCCACGCTGTAACCTCTACGATAAGGTCCATATTTTCTTACTGTAATATTTCTTACGCGTAGTTAGGACCCTACGCCGTAAGTTTACCCTCACGCATATATCATTTCGCTCACGCATAACTTTACCAATCCTACGCATATGCGGATCATACCTTCGTTATGAATTGTTACGTGTACAAACTTGTAAATAAACTAATCATATCGTCACGAATCCAATAATGTCTCTTATAAACCTAAAACGTTTGATATGTTGTGAACCATAAGTGATAACATAAACTTTAAAACTTAAAATTAACTAACTCACGAAACATTTCACGACGTCATTGGACTATTGGACTTACAAGTGACTTAGGACTCGTAACAATCATTGACACTGTACATTCAATAACTAGACAATAAAACCTTCTGTTGACTAACATTATGTCTTTCGATATGTTGGTTCTTTTGGCTAATGTTATTTTAGATCACGACATGGCTGCTCAAATAAACATGGATGCACCAAATGTTCTCTCCATTGCTGATATCTATCCTTATGGCTATCCAATGAAGATAGGAAAGAATAATCTCCGTGTTGACTTTGACACCCTCACTTGCTCGTAGTCTTCGTGTTTAATTGCTATTGATATTCCGAGGACTCATCCGTATCGAATATGCTCACTCACTCGCAACGGTTCCCGAGATCTATATCCAGCAGCCGGAACACTATGGAAAGGTCGAAGGATCGGATCCGTGACGGTGACTCGAATCACAAACAAGTCACCATTACACTGCAGACTTAAGGGTCGTTTCTCCAATTCTCAAGTCGAACCAACCAAACTATATGCCACACTGTTCAAGAGCTCACTCTCAATTCTTAATCGATATCGGTTATGACGAGGCTACGTGAGTAATCACCAAGCATTCTCACGTAGAGCTTAAGAGTATTCCTCAACCATGGAGAACTCTCTACATGATCATCACCAAGTCTGCTTTCGTCGTGACGGTGGCTATGAGCATCCCAAGCTCATGGAACCGCAAATATTTTGGGCATTGGTCAACATGAAACACATCGCTATCGAAGCTCGATTTGGGATGACATGATGTCATTTCTCAACAAGCTTGGCTCAAAGATTCCTACATCGATATACTAAATCGTTGATCCGAGAGCACTTGGGCTTCATCCAGATATTCCCAAGAGGCTCAATGACCCGACAATCACGATATGTTGATGAACCTATTCTATCTTCGTAATCAAGGAATCGTCTACAAAGAAACAAGGTCTTGTGTTGCCGATTACCTTCTAATCAAGATGTCGTAAAGCTCAAACATACAAAAGGTATCCGAAGCGTTAGACAAGGAAAAGTTGGTCATCTCGACGAAAAATCTTCTGGAACACCTGTAAGGAGAGCCAGAAGAGGAAGTGCAGGAAGTGCCACAAGTACAGATAGTCAGAGGAATGTTCCAAAGAGGAAACCTATTCCAAAGAGGAAACCTACTCCTAAGAAGAAAGTTCCCTCTCAGGAAGCTACACCCATCCCAATTACCAAGCCCAAACAGCAACAACAGCTTAGGGACGAAAGTTCAGATGATACACAATCAGACGAGGAGATCTACTATTCTGAAACTACAAAAGATGGCTCTGACACTCCAATAGTGCCAAGACCTCCAAGTCCTCAAGCTGATAAAGGAAAAGGGAAGACTCCTGCACTTGTGCCCTATAAAGAGAGCTCTGAAGAAGAAGAAGAGCAACTGGATAAATCATACAGAAAGAAGTTCAAAATCGTCAGACACCTTCAAAAGGCTAAAGAATTTGAACAAGATCAAATGGGTGGACCCGGAGGATCAAGTGGTGCTGCCCACTCCTCACCAATTCCTGATGCGGTTAATCAACCCGATAAGGGAGCTGGTGCCACCATTCTTGTTCAACAACAAAAGTCTGCGGAGGATACTATTGTATATGATTTTGAGGAACCAGAAACTGAGAAGTCCGAAAAAGATAAAGATGCTGATTATGACGTTTTTCTTCTGGATAGTCCTTCACGATCACAGAAGGAAACTTCTGAACCACCAAAGGACCCGGAACCTCCTCACGTCTCATCCTCATCAGAATCTTCTTCTCATTCATCACCACCACCATCCAAGAAGTCAACCAAATCATCATCCAAATCCGTGAAGAAACCACCTAAATCTTGGGTTTCTCATGCTCATGAACGGATTGCTAAAGCTGTACAACAAGTCAGAAAGAAAAACGTGCTTAATATCAAGTTGAATTTCTTTGCTGATCACATACATCATCTGTATAACGAGCATGACAAGATGCAAGAAGAAAGGAAGTTTATCCAGGAATTCATGAAAGGTCATCGTAAAGAGGAACTGAATGAAATGATTGAAGGTTACACTCATAAGTACCTTCAAGATATCGTTCCTAAAGTCCAAAAGGAACTGGAGAAGACGCAAGAGATCATACTCACAAGTTTCTTCTCGACCATCGCCCGCGTGTGACTAGAGAAGTATTTTCGGACAACTCACTCCTAACATCGCCGCATTGGTAAAACATACAATGGCCAAAGAAGATGATCTCTCCGAACTGAAAGTTAATCGCTAAACTAGTGATGCAAATGTCAAAGCGATCCGAACATTTACTTGGATGAAGCTAAATTTTTCAAGAACTACTTGCTTTTCAACTCGGATCATCATGCAAGGAGTCACCGATCAACCCAAACGCCAAGAGATGACGATGATAAGGACAAGGACTCTGCACCTAAACGTCGAAACGGTCAGGTGAATCTTCTTCGATGCCACCTCCTCTACGAACTCCCGCTCAACAAAGGTCCCTCCTCGTTCTTCAACCGAAAACCTCGGGACGATTCCGAGTTATCACCCATGACTCGAAAACCGGTGATCATTTTGAGTATACGGTGGTGACGATGAAGAGGTCCTTGAGCCCGACAACAACCCACCTCACCTAAACAAGTATGTAAACCAAAATCATCATCAAGGCCTTCAAAAAGAAGAAGACGCCTCGATCGACGTCAGATCATGGCTTGATGACGATAAAGCTGCTGGAATTTGAATGGTTTGCTACTCTTGTTAACAACACTCCCTACCACCAAGAAGGTCGATTTGATAGATGGTAGTATCTTGGAGCATGCAAAGATTTTGCAAGAAAGATTCCGTGTGAAGAAGATGACAAAATCCGAGTTGAAGCGCATCAAGAATGAAGCATTCCTACTTTTGAAAACAAATGAAAGTGCAATCGAGGTTGAATATCACCTTGAAAACATTGCTCGAGCCATGTCTAATAACATGGATTGGCTCAACCCGTAGCAAACATCGACTTCACTAAACGAGACAACCCTCCATATTACACCGACCGACCAAACCTCTACCAACAATCGCCAACCAGATGAACCAAGGATTCCTTTCGGATATTTCTTCAACAAAGACCCGGAATTTCTTCTACATGGTGGCGATGGTTCAAGGAAATACGCTACATCGTTGCCACTTCCATTCCAAGACTATATACTCGAATCGCATAGCCATCGAGGAACGTGCCAATCACTTGTTCTCCGACAATGTGGAAGCATCTGACCGAGATGCATTGTATGGGATTCATCATTGGCCGAGCAGCCGACGAATCTACTACCAAGTCGCCAGTACGTAAGTCACAACATGCGGTGTTTAGTACTAAAGACATCGTTGCCATCCAACATGTTGGTCTTTCATCCAAATGGGACTACACCTTTCTCAAAAGATTGTGGTCAAAAGCGGGATGAAAGGGATTATGTGTTCTGTGAAGTCGACTTTGAGAATTTGTCTCAACGATATTGAAGACATGTACCTTGCCAAAGTACGTGGTCGCATGAGACAATTTTCAACCGAAATACAACGTGAATTCATCAAGTCACCGCTCATTTTCATCGACGATAGTTATAAAAGAACGTGTTGAAGATCTCCACCGCCGTTGAATCATATCGACACGTGTCAACTTTACTCCACCACGGCTTGATCTTCCCGATATCAACCGGCTATCACAATTAATGCTCATCAAGAAACCGTTTGGCGTCGTTTATCGCAGTGAACTCGCCGCAATTGTTTAATGGCGTGTAATGAGCTTCACAAATTGGAGATCATACTCAAGATGGTTAGGGACGGACTAGCTTATCGATTGAAGGATATACGTGAAAACATTGGGAACCCTAAGCGATGGAACTCCAAGGACAGAAGGGATGTGAGAAGGATCATCAAAATGATTGATGAAAGGTTGTTTCGAAGGGATCAGTTTAGACGCCTGGAGAGCTATGTTGGTGGTCGACCCAGGATTAACATAACCGGCTTTCAACGCCCTGTTTGCACTCCTGGAAACATCTCTGGACTCCCTGGTACCCCTTGAATTGTTTCTTTTCACTATATACTTGGATGCATGATATATTATGTCTGTGGCTTGTGCACGCATGTCGCTGTACAACCCGCTCTTGTAAAGAAAGGACCTCGTGGTACGATTCGGTCATAATCCTTATAAAAGGAGCGAAAGCTTCTTAATTTTGAGTTAAACCTATCAAACTGTTCACTTTTCAAGGTTTTGCTCAAAAGAACAAGTACTTCCCCTTACGATTTTTCAAAACCTCAACCGTTTATATCACTTGTTGAGGGGGAGTATTTGACTTAAAACTTTGTTCAAACAAAACGTTCTTTGTGTCACTCTTCCCGCAACACTCGAAATGGTCATATTTATTCTCTAACCATTTCAAAAATAACATTTTATTTATGCCATTTTTGAGGGGGAGAAAATATGTGATAAGAAATATGTTTGTTGCTTTCTCGTGTGCATAGACTTAACCTACGAATTGACGAAATCCTTAACTGTTAGTAACTCTAAAAGACTTGTCCGGGACGGGTATTAATTTCAAGCTAGTTCGCTAGTGATGTAAACGTGTCTCGCAAAGGACTTGTCCGAGTAGAATGTACCATTCGAGAAACTCTTGATAGACATGAACTCGACGGGTTTGACAACCTTCGAGGTTTGTCTACACCTTCAAGTAGTTATTAGAGCCGTTGTCACCTAAAAGTCGACAATCTAACTCTTTAACTATGCAACGAACCGTGTCTCATGGGATTGTCTATTTCAGTGGATCAATTCAAAATGTGCGCTTCTTTCCTCACCGTGCATTTAATGTTAAAACTATTAAACACATGTGGAGGGGGAGTATTTGTGCAAAATCTTATCTTCACAGTGGCTCAAAACGTTTTTCATTCATAAACACTGTGAGAGATTTTTTCATTTCAGTGGTTTTAATGGCAACATAGGTTAGTCATGGAGTTATAAGGTGACTAAGGTTAGGAATAACAGTCCTATGATCCGCCAGAGCCGGAGGGATCTACCCAAGGACACTACCATTAGTTAGAGTTAGAAGTCCTTAGGAATGATTGTAAAAAGGAGAAAATGAGAATCGGAGAAAGAAGGAGTTGAAAATCAAAACAAACGTAAAGTAAAGGGTGAGAACAAATAGCCCTCCGTGATTATTCAACTTAGGGCGACGCCGGGTTCAATTCATATACTCTTGGTTGTCACTTGATGACACCGGTATTGAAGATTAAAAGTCGTCATGGACCCAAAGTGACGCATGCACTAAATCTTCTTAGCCACTCAAGTTTCTCTTGAAGCTTGTTTCATTCTCACAGTGGAACCCTACATAATCTATCGGCTTCTCTTAGAGATTGCCGATATTGAAGAAGGAGACCTCTCCTAGTCTCCGCTCAGAACACCAAACGCACAATTGAGTCTAGAGCCACGAGATTCATCAAAAGATCTCTTAGGAACACTTGACATTTCATCACTTGTTGATCAACAAATAAGATCTTGATGATTGGTGGTTCATATAGAGTCCTTCACTGATCTTATCAATCTGCCGAGAACATTTATGAGAGGTTCACATCCGTGATCCTCGGTGATTGAATGGAAACTCCCGCCAGGTCAACATCAAACGACCGACAGCAGTCACTCGGTAACTCCCGTGGATTACGCTTAGTGTGTCTCAAACGGTCTGATCGTGAGGAGATGCTTGGTGTACCTCAATGACTCATCCGAACCGTAGGTGTACCGGTGACATCGTGTTATCTCACTTGTGGGACTCGGTTCAGAACGGCTTTTGTAAGAATTAGAGTTGAGTTTTCACACTATGTCGTTAACTCTCTCAAGTTCAAACTTGTAAGTGCCGGAATCCGCTTTTACTAACCGCTTTTATGTTTACTTTTATGGAAGCTTTGGGCGGAATGATCGTGCGATTCTTCACATGTTCACACCAACATCATCAATGATGGAAGTTCTATCCTAAAGCAACACAATAAATCAGAATGATTCTTCATCAATCAAAGAATCTACAAAGTTAAAGACTTAGAGAACTTCATCAAGATCGAAATCCAACGCCAAAGAGCGTGTGAGCATGTTGAAGAATGACGTGGAGACACTGGAGCATCGAAGGCACTGATGCGCATTTGATGCTTACAACAACATATTATCACTCTCCATCACAAAGAACAACGATTAAAGAACAAAGTTAAGATGACATCAAAGCATAACCGATCAAAGAAGACTATCTCTCTACACTGGGGAGATTGTTCGAATCAAGGCAATTCTTCTCACAAGAAAGAAGAATGTCAGAAGACGTCAAAGCTACTATTACATCAACACCTTCACCGTTTATAATCACCAACACTTAAGGGGGAGATTGTTGGAATCACTCCTAAACTATTATTCAAGTGTTAGTTCTCATTATGTAATAGTTAGCTTAATATGGCCTTTATGTTTGTTTAAGGTCTAGCTTATGTAGAAGGCCCATAAGCTTAGGCCCATTTCCAATAAGGAATAGGGAAGGAGAGGGAGTGTTGCCCTAGCTCCTTGCCTATAAATACTATGTAATAACCTTCATTTGAAGGTTGGTTGTTCAAGTTATTCTCTCTTTCACTCTCTTTGCCTAAACCGTGTTTTTCATACGTATTGTGTGTGTTTGGGTAGCTTGTTCATCCGCCTCTTCTTCTCTATCTCTTTCTTATTACTTGTGTTTGTAAAACTAGTGACCTAACATGTATGATGGGATCTTCGCTCATGGCTCTTGATTTATAGATTGAACACCACTTCCTTGAAGCGCACTAACTTGGCTTTCTACAACAACACCCGTACCTTGACTTCTTTATCTGCCGCTACCTTTTACATTTAGGATGTCTTTTTTTCCCGCAGACTTTAGTAGGCACCTTTTGACATTTACCTTATTGGCGGTTCCACTATGTTGAGCTCCACCATACCCTAGAGCATGTTACCGGTTGTGTCCAAGAATGCCACAAATACTACACCGACACTCTTCCAAGCCCTTGACGACTTACCATCCTTCACAATCTCTTGATTTGGTGCTATCCTAACTCCTTTTCTACCTTTTGCGTGAGCGGGTTTGTTTCGGATTTCGTGGAACAATTGTTGTTGGCATAGTTGATTTTTCCCAATGTACATCGCTAGTTATAGGTTGGACATGGTGTTTGTAGGTAGCCTCCCAAGTGAGAAGATAGTAACAAGGATGGGCCCATGTTTCTCTGACTCCGACTTGTTGGCCATTTAAAGCCATATTCCAATTGGCAAGAACAACATGTTTACATGGTAAACTCGTTATCTCCCACCTTCTGCAAGTACAAGTCTTGTGTACAACATTAACTACACATTGGTCACCCCATGGTCCACTAACACGAAACTTAGATCCCCATTCCATAACACATTATACTATGACCTCTTTCTTAATAACCTCTAGCATGTGTTGTGCGGTTGGTTTTAATGGCCCATCACTCTTCTCAATCACCATAAGAACATGCATTATCCTCTTCATACAATATTCTCGATGTATTCTAAGGCTGTAATAATAGGTTTGCTTAACCCATCTTTAATTTTCTCATGAAACACTTGACACATGTTATTAAGTAACACATCGTAAGTAGCTCTCCCTAAAGATGACAAGTAATAAACATGTATTAATTATAACTGCTTATATCTTGCATTTACGAATACAAAGTAAGTGAAACAGATAGATCACTTACATGAAAAATGTGACCTTGACCAATGGATCGGTGGTATCTTACTTAACCAATCATGGGCTGGTTGATTAAGTTTCTTGAGATCACCATAGCTTTAAACCTGTACTGGCTTGAGGTCACACATTTCCACAGATGGTCTTTATAGGCCCTACCTTTCCATTGCAATTTCATTTCTCATGTATGCTTTTAATACATAATTTGTGTTCGCACTTTCAAAAACTTTTGCTACAACTCTACTTATATCCGCACAAAATCAAATATCTTTACTGTCTGTTTCAAAGAGTGACACTTAAATTCATGAGCAGAGTAAGAGAGTACCTTATTCATGTCAAGAATAAAAGTGATGCTTGAAATTGGCCCAAGTGCTAAATCATCGGATAAACAATGAAGAAACCAAGTCCATGATCCTATGTTATCCGAATCAACAAAAGCATAAGCGAAAGGGTATATACCATTGTTGCTATCAATTCCACACCGTCATAAGTTGACCATCGAAAGGACCACGAATTGAAAAGCACCATTTCAACAACGATCTCCCACAATCTTTAAATCCTTGCTTCATGCACCTAAACAAACATACACTCTCTTGAATTCTACGGTTGGAAGAGACTCATCCTGAGGTCGCTCCACATTTATCTCCACTGTTGTATTAGGGTTTGTCTTCACAACTCTTGAACATAATATCTCAACATGGTAAATTGAAGCTTGAATTGACCCCGATGGCTTTTATTGCTAGGTTTTGGCCCTTAATACCTTCTGCAGGACACTTGAAGGTCGTATTGGTTGGTAAGTTGATTATGCACCGACGACGTGAAGCTCTAGATTTGTTTCAACTTGTGCCGTAATTTTCATGAGATATAGCGAAGGTCAAAAGCTCGACTTCCTTGATTGCAAACAAGTGTGTTGCTCATTATATGTTCGACCGACCGGATACATGTCTCACCATTCCTGCCGACAAACAATAGCCATGGGCGTAGTATTTGTGAAGGGTCCTTTTGGCGTAAAGCAATGCTCTTATACCCCTTCTCGCTTAATGGACTTCTAGATGGGCCAATATCCATCCAGACCTTCATTTGGGCCTGGCTGGAACACAACCCCTACACTGACCCTTATTCTTGTTTTGTCATTCTTGAAAAACAACTCCCTCCTAGTTTCTATTGAATGCTCTCTTACTAGCTTTTTTACTTCCCCTGCAGTAGCAAACTCCTGACCATTATAGAAAAAGTGGTATAGACGCCATTAGCAAAGTGTGCGTGTTGGAAACTAACATGGTCACTGCAAAATACTTCATCAACCATCATAGGTAAATCATTTACCAACTGCTTGTCATCACTTATATAACATGTTGTTCCTTCTTCACCTAAATCAGTACTCTGACCTACTTGTAGCATACCAAGCTGTGCATCATTCTCTTGACAAGTGTTATCTTGATTTGGTTCAATTGCATTGCCAAATTCACTAGTGTCACTCGCTTGTAACAGACTAAGATCAACAACAGATCCTCTTCCATGTTATCTCGAGTCGGTTGAAACAGACTTACATCCACATCGTGCTCCTCAAAGTCAGTATTCACATCAACTAGTGGTCCGCCTACTTTGTGTAAATGCTTCTCCGTGTCAATTGAAACAAATTAACCTCAAAATTTTCGTGCTCCTCAAAGGTGTTATTGACATCAACTAGTGTTGTTCCACCGTTGTCAAAGTCCTTCCCCGAATCACTCTAAATGATTAACCTCAACATTATCGGGCTCCTTTAGAGCATTGTCCTCATCAATAACTACTAAAGCACGCTCCTTTGCTTTGAACAGGTTGGCTAGCAAATGAGCGGTCTAAGGTGGAAAAGAGTGGCTCAATGTTTGGTAAATTGCTAGCTTCACCAATATCATTGACGCCCACAGCAATTGTGTAAGTTGGATAAACGGATCTAGTATGTGTTTATTATCTATATCATCTAACACCAACCGTCTACAACATGATTGAATAGCCGCAGAGCAACTTTTCTCCTATCTTCATCCATCTCCCAAAACACGGCCTTAATTGATTGTGGGGACATTTGTAAAATTCTAATCTAGTCTTCCTATTTCAACATACACGTCTATCTTCTTATGTTGTATGACAACATCTTTCAACAAGTCTAGATTAGCGTGTTCACGAAAGAAAACAAACCGCGTCTAATGTATAACCGGGCTTAACAAAGTAGAAATAATTGGTTTGTCCGGACTATAACCGATTTGGGTCATGAGAGCATCCATTTCATCAACAGACACCTCTTTTATTTGCACAAGATCAACAAGGCATTTCTTGCCTCCTTGATATATCCTACCGAAAGTATTTGAATGTACCTTCATAATGGAACATCATGCTAAACGATCCAGTTCACCCACAGATATAAAAAAATGTACAAAAGTTTGTTAAGCTAAAGTTACCTAAAAGGGAATAACTTAATCGACCGTACTAACATATGATTGTAATAGGCTCTAACCAAAAAGACTTACAATATCTCCTCGACCGCAGACTCTTTCCTCCGTTTCACGATCATCATATAAAGGATATTCCTTACCGCCACGAGTAAATCCAAGGTGGTTGTTTGTTATTTTCTTACTCAGATTATTTGATTTGATGATAGACATTGCCTTAGGGTTTTTGGGTAGGCTTCCAAAACAAGTTTGGGGATGAGCAATGAGTACCGGTTTTGTTATATTGTACAATATGGCGGAAATTGGACAAGACATGTTCTATAGTGTATACCACATAATGACTATTCTACCCTCAGCACTACCATGATTACGGGTTTATTTTGGGTATAACGGAACGTTGACAACGCCGTTATTGGTCAAGGGACCAATCGGCATTTAATGGTAATCGTTTGGACCGTGGCGATGATTATGCCGGTTTTGTCCCATCGCGATCCTCCGATACAAGTTTAGGGACCAACGGTGTATTTTAGTCGAAAAAATATTTAACAAAGAATGTACACTTAGAAGTAATTAACATAATATTCTTTTCTTTTACAAAGTCATAAATTGATAGAAACTTATAACTAATTGAGTTGAGATCAATATAGATCTCACATTTACCATATATCCAATAAATCAATATTAGTCATCCATTTTTAATCAAAGTTAATAAAAACTATTTTCCACTTTTTTGAAAACAACATATCTTGCAAACGGTAAATCTTTAAACTATAAAAATACACCATCGCGAATTAAATTATCTTTCATAAATATGCACTTTTCTATATCTTCGATAAACTTTTTTTCAAAATTCCGTCGGAAAAATCATATATGATTTGTAAAATCATCTATGATTTTCAAAATCATATATGATTTTTAAAATCGAATCATATATGATTTTCACAAATCATATGTGATTTTTACAAATCATATATGATTTCCAAAAATCATATATGATTTGTAAAAATCAAATCGTATATGATTTTCATAAATCATATATGATTTTTCTGGGCCGAAATTTTGAAAAAAAAATTCGTTAAAAATATATAGTAGTGCATATCTATAGAAAGATAATTTAATTCTCGTCGCGACGGTATGATTTTTATCGCGTAACAATTAACGCTTTGTGATATATTTAATTTTTATAAAAGGGTGAAAGTTTATTTAAAAAATGAATGGCTATTATTGGTTCATTGGATCTATAGTAAATTGAATCTATATTAACTTTTGTCATAACTAATTGGGCCCCTAAATTCATAAAGTAATTGCAGTCATTCTCAATCAGTGATTAGAATTTAGACAATTCTAATGTTCCTAACATACCTTTCTCAATCATGAAAAGGAATAGGATTGAGTCTCACTCTTTTTTCATGGAAAAGAGTCTATGTTTGTCTTTTTAGTTAATTTTTCTTGATCAAAATTTGTTTGAAAACAGAACTAGATCAATTTACGAAATCCCAAACCACGTTTACGGTTTAATGTTGCATTAATACAATCAAAAGAATTAACAAAATTCAATTTTTAGTATTTTTAATAATTAAAACTTTCAAGAAAATAAAATACCCTTAGGTCAATATTCATATTAACCATCGAATTTTCCTTGAATCTAGGACCCTCCTTATCATAGTTTCACCACATCAGTTGATCTGCTAGTGATGAAAGTATAGAATAGGTAATTGTCGAAGAACAATAATTGACAAACAAGTTTTCAATTCCTAGAAAATATGGGATTTACAATTTTGCCAAAAATTATGCAAAACGAAGCATGTTTTATCCCATCTTATGCCTTAAGTTATAGGTCTCACTAACTAACTTAATTAAGTTGTCTAATTTAGAAACGCAAATTATTTAAGCCGAGGTCTCACACAATATAAAGATTCACCTTGTTATTGTAATCTAGTTCAAGGTCTCACATAACGAAATTACAACTTCAAGTGTTTCATATCATTAGATGGCATAAACTTAAAATTTAAAGTGGTACAATTTTTATGTGTAATCAAAACTTATGTATGAAGAAGCATGCATACATCTTCATAACATAAATTTTTCAAAACCTTACTCATAGTTTTAAATTGCTAAGATTAAATTCTACAAAGTTTTAACTGATGCGTTGAGAAACTTACAACTTTGCACTAAGATGCTTCGTACATAGAATAGTTATACTAGGTAGCTCCAAATATAACTCATAAAGTGGCAGAGAAGCTGGTCAGCGCGAAGCATATTATGAATAACCCTTCTTCTTTTGAGTCGCAATTTAATGCCGAACCCTCCTTAAACCACACACACAGTTCTAACCATTTAGTACAGTCGTATCAGTCGATTAAAAGTTCAAGATTTAATACTTAGAAAACAAATCAAATTTCGCCATTATTTAGTCCATTTAATTTTCTATTCTCAAAAAACCCTTTTTGCTTACTAACGTGTCATACAATATAAACAAAAGGCACTTTAATAAAAATTAAAACGAACTCAAATAATATACATATAACTTAACAATTAACATATGTAAAAATAATTAGCCACATGCATAATTTGTTCGATAAAACCTAATAAACAATTCTAGGCGAAACCATGCATATATTAACTAGGATTTCACCTACCAAAGGTAAGTGAGCCACATACATCGACAAGTCGATTGCGTAAGCCAAAGTTAATGATATACCATATTGCACATAAAGAATTATTATTAGATATATTGAGGTCTTCCCCAATTTTATATTTATCAAACTAATTACCATGTGAATTTTACTTAACAATTAATCAAAATAAACAATAAACAATAATCCATGGCAAAACATGCATGTTCCACCATGGATTCCTCATAACAATTATAATCCAAAGATACGCATATACATGACACATAACAATTGTTCATTAAAACAACATAAAAAATATACATGCAATCCTAGGGTTTCTACAAGTTTTACAAAAAAATAAAACCTAATTAAAAAAAATAAGGTACTTGACCCTTATATTAAAAAAATTAAGGTTTCAATATTCAAAACCCTAGAAACCAATAAAAGCATGTAATAATCACAAAGATTCAATTTTTATATGTTTCGATAATTAATTACAACATATTAACAGCTCTGATGCCACTGTAGGGTTTTACTAATCATAACAATTAAAGTAAACACGTAAACATCATCAAAGCATGCAATAAGGTAATAGGAATAATACTTGTAAATTAATTAATCGAAATTAAAGAATATGCGTACCTTTTATCAATCAATGCAATTAGGGTTTATGAAAGCCCCAAATTAAGATCAAGAACTAAGAAACCCTAAACCCTAATAATTTAGGGTTTAACAAATTCAACTACACCAAAAGTCGAATACCCAAGATATACAAAACAAGTGTATTTGCTCTTCGCTCTTGTACACACGTATTAGTAGCAAATCAATGAGAAAAGCTAGGTTCTTGAATCACAAATAAACCAAACACTTGTATCGAGTAATGGAAAATCCATCCCTAGGTGTTAGGGATATATGGTCGATAGTCCAAGGCACAAGGAGAGAGAGGAGAAGAAGTTAGGGTTCTTTGGTGATCCAAGATTAGATTTAATGAATACAAGGGTTTGTATTTATACATATCTAAACTTGATGACCAAGTAATGGATCCTTGGGATTTTGGAACCAATGACGGGTTCTAGATCCTTCTTGTCCATTATTTCCATCTTTAGTCCTTTAATGTTACATTTAAAGACCGTTAGTCCAAACTCGTTAAATATTAACATTCGTTAGGTGTTTATTTCGAGACTAAATAATTAATAATAACACTTATATATTAATTATTCTAAACATTGATTCTCATACGTAATGTGTGCAATCCCGAAGTCTCGAGTTCGAATCCGGTCATACTAATATTAATTTATATCCATATCCTTTCATAGGTGAAATTTACATTTCCAAGTTTTCTTTTCTTATGGATGATAGGCTTTGAGAGTCGTAGTTTTGTGCTTCTTAACCTCAAAGCATGAGATATCGATGGTCATAATTTGAGACGGTTGTTATATACTTCAAAGTTGTAATTAATGAATTATATGACATAATTTCGCATGTATATGCCAAAAACATAAGAAGGGCCACCGGATGAAGAAAGGGATGACTAATGAGTTTTGGACTAAGATGAGTTTACTTGGAAAGTCTACACTAGTAGACAACAAAATTAAACTTACAACCCTAACTCCAATTTGAAGTCTTCTTAAACCCTCATATACTTGAAAGTCGTTGGTCACAAACAATTATATCCCAATCAACTTTCTTAGACGTTTCTTTATCATCTAAGTTTCCTCATTGCCTTGTCAATGACAGTTGTAATCTATATTTACTGTGGAACTCATTTCAAGCGTTTAACAACTTTTTGAATGCAAGCATAACGTATAAAATTTACGACTTGATCCGGTTGCTTCAAATGTCTACGTAGATGCACAAAATAACAAAAAAACTTAACTAATTTAAGGACTTGCAGAAACCCCAAAGATTAATGTGTTAAGTTTTTGTTTAAAATCTACACAAAGATTCGCGGGGTTTATATATATGTCCCGCTTATTATTATTATTATTATTATTATTATTATTATTATTATTATTATTATTATTATTATTATTATTATTATTATTATTATTATTATTATTATTATTATTATTATTATTATTATTATTATTATTATTATTATTATTATTATTATTATTATTATTATTATTATTATTATTATTATTATTATTATTATTATTATTTTTTTTTAAATAATAAATTAGAGTGATCGAGTGATAGTTGTGTGAAGACACCACGTGGATAAGGCAAAGTCGTCATATGAAAGTATTATTATTAGAGACCATAGAATATCCAAAATTCAATCAATGTCAATGGATGAAACTTTATGGATGGTGTGGTTTTATAAGTAAAGAAACTTCGCATTACAAAAAGTATTAGAATAATAGTATATATCTCTTGTATACATTCCATATATACAAGAGATATACAATAGTATATATGCCTTGTATATATTGAAATATTGAATGTATATCACATCCATAATTCTCTCATAGTTAGTTAGGATGGATATGTATAACTTTTGTATATAAACACCTTTGGCATAATGAATGAAACACACGATTGTATTCTCACAAAGTTGTTGATCCACAAACACAGAAACAGTTGCATCATCATCAATCTTTCTTAGACATTTCTTCATGCATTGAGATTGACAAACAATTATATATCCCAACCAACCTTTCGTAGACGCTTCTTTCATCATCCAATTTTCTTCACAACATTGACAATGATAGATATGATCTATTTATTTAACTCAGATATGCTTCAGAGTTAAATTTATGAAGCAATTCATGTTTCTGAACCAATAGCTTATGTTATACTATGTTCACATGCATATGCCTAAAACATAGACGGGCCACCATATGGAGTGACTAATGAGTTGTAGACCAAGACGAGTTAGACAACAACATCAAACTCTAAACGTTATATGAATTATCTCCAATTGAATCTTAAACCCTTACATACTTCAGAGGTCGTTAATGAGTTGTAGACCAAGACGAGTTTCCTTTGAATGTCTACACTAGTAGACAACAACATCAAACTCTAAACATTATGTGACTTATCTCCAATTGTTGGTCACAAACTTTTTACACCAAGCAACTTTCTTTATTGCATTGATAGTGACAATTATAATATGTTTTTACCGTGGAACTTGTTTAAAGCATCGAAGCATTTAAACATAACGTCTAAAAAGTTTTTTTTGTAGCCCAACTTAATCAGAATTGCTTATGTATGTGTATGAAGTTGAACTTGAATTTGACTTGTCTTAAGCTATCACTTTTGGTTTTTTATATGATAATGTGTTCCACGTTGTTGGTAAACATGTGAGTAGCCTTTTCTTCGATGGCTATGCAGTTGGAGTATATGGCTGCTGGGAACGGAAGTGGAAGTGATGTAGCGTATTTCTTTGAACCATCGCTACCGTGTAGAAGAAATTCCAGGTCATTGTTGAAAAGTAGCGAAATGGAATCTTAGGTTGATCTGGTTGACCAATGGTAGGTAGAGGTCTGGTCCAATCTGTGTAGTATGGAGCCTTGTCTTTTCGGGTGTAGTCAATGTTCGCTTTAGGGTTGAGCCAATCGATGTTGTTAGATATGGCTCGTGCCATGTTTTCAAGATGATATTCTACTTCAATAGCACTTCCCGAGTTGTCTTTGAGCGGTTGAAAAGCTTCATTCTTGATGCGTTTTAACTCGACTTGGTCATCTTCTTCACCAAACGCTTTGAAGTAACTTAGCATGCTCCAATGTTCGACCTTCTACCATATCTTGGTCTTCGTGTAGGGAGGAGTAGCATCAACAAGTGTAGAAAACCGGTCATATTCGTGTCATCTTCGTCTAGCCATGAGACGACATCAGCCTTAGTCGTCTTCTTCTTCTTCTTCTTTGGCTTAGATGAAGATATTAGTTTCTTTGTTGTGTCGGGAGAGGTGGGTTGTTTTTGGGGCTCATGGAACTCTTCATCGTCACCACCAGTGTACTCGAAGTGATCACCGGTTTTCTCTGTCTGGGGTGGTAACTCAGAGTCCTGAGGTTTGTCAGCAGAAGAGCGTGGAGGAGATCGAGTTGCGGTTGGAGTCCTTTGGGGTGGTGGCATAGAATAGGGTTCAGCAGACTTCTTTGGACGTTTAGGCTCCTTATACTTATCCTTATCATTATCCTCATCGTCTCTTGGACGCTTATGCCTTCGACTTCCACTGCATGTTTGTTTTGAGTTGGTATTCCAAGAATGCTTCAAACAATTTACCTTCGTCAAGTAAATGTTGCAGAGCGTTTTGACATTTGTGTTACCAGCTTGGAAACCAATTCAGCATCGGAGAAGACTACAGGGTCAGTTGGATTAATTATAACTGTTAAGGGTGTTGACCTTATTGTTTGCTTGGCTATCTGCATGAGATTTGGATATAGTGGTCTGGTGAACATCTCCTTTGTCATACCTGGAACAATTTAGAGAAGGAACTTATGAGTATATTCCCTGATCATATTGTTCATTTCCCCTTGAATGTCACGTTGCATGAACTTCTGGACATACTCCCTTTCACTTGACATCTTGTCTATCTCGTCATGAAGAAGATTGATGCTGTCAGCTAGTTGATTCAACATTTTGTTGGTCACATCTTTCTTCCTGACCTGTTTGACAGCTTTGACAATCTTGGTTTTAGCCCGAGATATCCAAGAGTTGGTAGGTTTCTTCACTAACTTGGATGTGGTTCTGGTTGTGCCTTTGGATGGTGGAGGAGAGGATTGAGAGGATGAATCTGATGATGAGGAGGCATGAGGACGCTCAGGGTCTTTAGGAGGTTCAGAAGTTTCTTCCTTGGACCGTGCTGGACTGTTTAGAAGAAAATCGTCATAGTCAATATCTTCATCATTTCCAGACTTAGCCGCTTCATCAGCCTGATCATCTTCACCAGAAATTTTCTCAGTCTTCTCCATATCTGGACCCTAAAAGTCATATTTGATCGAGTCCTCAAGCTGCCTTTGTTGTTGCTCAAGAGTGGTGGCACCATTTCCCTTATCGGGTTGATTAACCGCATCAGGAATTGGTGTAGATTGGACACTACCACTTGACCCTCCGGGGCCATGCATTTGATCCTTTTCGAATTCTGAGGCAAGATGCTTTAGTCTGAGGTTCTTCAACTTCTTTTGATAGTATTTTTCCTCATCAAATGGTTCTTCTTGAACTTTCCTTATCATGCTCAAGCACGTGAGTTTTCCTTTTCCTTTATCGCCTTTTGGTGGGAGGTTTAGCTCACTGTTTGAGTGTCATCGATTGCGATCTCGAGTAGGTGACCTCGTCGTCGATTCGATTCCTCGAGCTTTCATCCAATAGCTTTTGTTGCGGTTCGAGGGCTTGGGAATAGGAATGGCTTCCTTAGAGGAACTTTCCTTTTGAGAGTATGTGACCTCTTAGGAAACTTTCTCGACTCTCGGTGCTTGTAACACTTCCTCCTGCACCGCCTCTCCGGTTTTCCTAGTAGGTGTACCGGAGGATTTTTCATCAAGAAAACCTACTTTGCCTTCATCAACTCGCTACCGGATACCTTTTGTATGAATAAAGTTGTTTGACCGCATCGTTAGAAGGTGATCCGCAACACTACACCTTGTTTCTTTGTTGTTGATTCCTAAATCATTGTTAGTGTAGGCTCAAACAACATGGAGTGATTGTTGGGATCATTGAGTCTCAAGGGGATATCAAGATTATACCCTCGAGCTCTTTGGATCAACAATTTGGTATATCTGATATATGGGATCTTGGAGCCAAGCTTTTTGAGGAAAGACATCATGTCGTCCCATATCAAAGCTTCAAATTCAATGTGTTTCATGTTGACCAAAGCTCAAAATATCTGTAGTTCCATGAGCTTGGGATGCTCATAACCATTATCACGTCCAGAAACGGATTTGGTAATGATAATGTAGAGGGTTCTCCATGGCTGGGGAATATTCTTAAGATCCACATATGAATGCTTTGTGATTACTCCTGCAGCTTCGTCCCCAAGAAAATACCACGGGGAGATTGATGAACTTGCAGTCCTAGAAAGAACGTAAGTTCACCCATCATAAACATTTCAAAATGTTTTTTCATTAGTTTTGCAAAAGCGATTGAGTACTTTTTATGTGTTGACCCAAAAATGATGTCATCCACGTAAATTTGAACAATTAAGATGTGTGCCTCGTGATATTGTATGAAAAGAGTTGGGTCGACCGAACCTTTGGTAAAATTATTGGCAATGAGGAAGGATGATAACTTATCGTACCACGCTCGAGGAGCTTGTTTGAGTCCGTCTGAGCTTTGTTCGGTTGTAGACATGGTTCGGGATCTCGGGATCAGCGAATCCTTACGGTTGGTCGACATAAACCGTTTCTTTCAGGTTGCCCATTCGTAAAGGTAGTTTTGGCGTCCATATGAAAGACCGTTATATTCATGTGTGCCACGAACGCTAAAATATCCGAACGACCTCAAGGCGAGCAACCGGAGCGAATGATTCTTCAAAGTCAATACCACATTCTGTCTATAACCCTTAGCCACCGGACGTGACTTGTTTACGATTACGTTCCCTCAAACATCCAATTTGTTCTTCCAAATCCATTTGAGACCAATGACGTAGACCCCGTTGGTCTTTTAACCGATTCCATACTTCAAGATGTTTGAATTGATTGAGTTCTTCTTGCATGGATTCAATCTAGTTGTCTTTGTCATTGCATCTTTAATGTTTTAGGTTCAGATTAGCGAGCGGTGAGTGCATAAATGCAATGTTCACCAACTGTGTGTAGACGTTGTCTCGTTACGATTGGTTGATTCGGGTTACCAATAATGTTTTCAAGGGGTGGTCTTCGTCCAACGATGTGTAGAGGTTGATGTTGGTATACATTGTGCGATTTTAAGGATTCAAATGGCTTGTAGATGATTCCGCAACATCGGTGGAGCAGTTTCATTAGCAAACGGTTTAAAGAACATTTGGATCAAAATCTGCGGTGGGGTACTTCATTGTTCGAACATCATCGGTTGGTTCGGCGTCGTTGGAAGCAGCTTTGTTCAATTGTTGTTGTGGAGTCAATCGGTGGTGCTTCTTCAACAGAGTTGTTGTAGCAGTGTATCGGTATTGGAATATGATCGGGTTGAGCAATGAAACATCGGATACACCGGAGCACGTTCATCAATATCATCACTAAATGAGGAGCAAATAGCTTTTCCATTTGTTGACAAGTGTCTGGGGCTTGATTCGGTGATGATGGGGTTTGAGGAAGTTTAAGCGGTTGTGACCGGGTTCCAAGTCGTTATGCTCGAAGCCATCTCGTAAGCTCATCGAAATTTGAATGAATCATTTCCATAACTCGCTTTGTCTGACGATTCGGATCGGTAACCTTTAGAACTCTCATAGTATCCAATAAAGACCCAATGTCACTTTGGCTTTGAGCTTTCCAAAGTCATCACGATCATTATTTGGGTAGCATAGGGATCCAAATACATGAAAGTGTTTGAGATTCGGTTTTCTATTGTGGATAAGCTCAAAGGTGTTTTGTTGTGGCGTTTAGTAATCATTGAGCGATTTTAGTGTAGCATGCGTTGATACGACTTGACCCACAAGTGTCTGGAAGTTTAGCATTGATTAACATTGTTCTTGCAACTTCCACTAACGTCACGGTTCCGTCTTTCAACAACTCCGTTTTGTTACGGTGTGCGTGCAATAGATGTTTGATGCTCAATTCCTACTTTCTCATAAAATTCCGAAGAGTTTAAATTCGGTTCCTTTGTGCATTACGATTTGTCGACCGTGTTCCGGAGTGAACTTGAATTTTCGTGAGAAGGTGATGATCATCGTGGAGCTTGATCTTTGCTTGAAGAAAGTAGACCCAAGTCCATCTTAAGTAGTCATCTACAATTACCGGGATGTAGCGTTTGCCATTAATCGTTTACACGCATCGGGCACACAAATCCATGTGAAGAAGATGAAGCACATCTTTGAGCGTGTTCCACCTTTGAAGGAAAGTGAGCACGAGTGCTTTTCCTTGTTCACAAGTCGAGCAAGGTGATCTTTAGAATACCGAATCTCGGAGACCTTCAACAAGTTTGTATCGAGCAAGGTTGGTTATGGTTTGAAAGTTTAAATGTGAGAGACGTCGGTGCCATAGCCAAGATTTTGTTGATGTTGCTTTTGAAAGTAGACAAATGGGAGATGAAGCAATCATGTCTTGCACTGAGATTGTGTACAGACTAGAAGTGCGAGTGCCAGACATAAGATCGTTTCCTTATAGATCACGAATGAAACAAGTTTTCTCCCGAAAAGCAACTTCCAAATCTCCATCACATAATTGATCAACAGAAAACAGTTGTGACCGAGACCTTCCACATAATAAACCCCGCTAATTTTGATGTTTCCATTGATGTAATCTCGTAGCCCATGATAGCTGCAAGTGATCATTCTGAATCGGCGGTGCCAATGAACTTTGCAATAAAGTTTGATAACACTTTGAGATTGTCATCGTGTGTCGGGAACATCCGCTATCAACAATCCAAAGGATGATCTGTATCACCGCATTACACAGAAGACACAAATGGAATAGAAGTAGATGTGGAACCCGAAGAGTTAGAGGGTTCAAGCGATTATAGTAGAAATACACACATCAATGATTTTAGGCATCCATTTAAATCCTAGTGTATTATGTATCCATTTCTGCCATCTCCAACTAGTATTTGCTTTAGTCTTAGTGAATGACCTAGGTGGTACTACATTCCTTAGAGGTGATACTGGAGCTACATGGACATCAATGCGTTTCTTAGAATCTAAAGAGGGCGGTTTACCAAGCATAGACTTAGAAGCATTAGTGGGCCTAGAGGTATTCCGTTTCTTAGGATTCCGTAAACGAGACAAGATAGCTTTAGCAACACATTTATCATGACAATCAGAAAGCATACTTTTACGACATATAACACAAGAAGCTTCAGACTTAATATCAAAAGTACTTAAAGGTTCATCATTCGTTACATCACTTTTTCTATTACATTTGTCAGACGCAATATCTAAGGTGTGTGCAACTTGAGTCTTATTCAAAGTCCTATGGTGTTCTTCTACTTCAGCATTCTTTATTGTTCTTCTCTTAGGTCGTAACTTCCTATTCTTCCTTGTATTGCTCCTAGGCGTGAAGTGCGGACGTTTGGAAAAGAGGCAACTATTCTGTTTCAAAGAGGAAGCACATTAGTATCTTGTGGTTTGTCGATGAGGCATTCGGGGTCACGTTTTCTAAGTGTGATAGGTGCAAGTTTCTTAATGTTGCTAAGCTGAACTTGTTCATACTTTCCTACCTTTTCCTTTAACTCAATGATAGTGTGCAACAAATCTTGATTTTCATAACGAAGATTTCCAGAAAATTCATGACTTCTTTAGTGTGTGCAAGATAATGATCAAGTTCGTTTGATGCTTCATCACGAGTCTGTTTGAGTAAATCAAATATGACACCATATTCCTTTTTAACTTTTGCAAGTTCTTGTTCATATTTTGAGATTTGACATTTCAAAGACGCGTTTTGATCATCCAGTTGCTCAAATTTTGGATTAAAAGTTTTAGAATGCAACTGGTTGATTTTGTTTTGCAAAGAAAGTTCACGATTTTGACAATCTTTTTGACACCATTGAAGACGACGTTTTGCATTTGAAAGCTCGTTGAACAGTCGTTCATTTTCAACTTTTAAAGACTCGATCTGATGCACATTATCAGTATTCTCAACAATTTCAACAGAATCAACAGAATCAACAGAGATATAATCAGATGCATATGGCAAAGAATGCAATAACAAAACATTATGGATATCGACGGATAACATCTTCCAAGAGTCGATCAACTTCTTTTCGTAACATTTTCTTTTACGCTTTGTATTCGAAATAGATGTTTCATTTTCTAAAACGATTTTCATTAATCCAAGTTCCTTATGAAATTCCTTTCCCAATATAATGCACAATTTTTCAAAATTTTAACATGGGGTAAAATTCTTTTCGAAAAATATCTCTTTGTTCTCACCGAGGCGATTGAAAATGTTCAACTTTTATTTCGAATGAAATTCAATCTCACGTTCTAACGGTTTGAGGTCGAGTGAAAATGTCAAAATATCTAAGAATTTGACGATTTTCGGGTTTTGAATTTACTTCTTTGAGTGAAGGTAAAGGACCATAAGTTTTTGCATAATTTGGTTGGGGAGCAACATTGAAGACTAGAACATAGGTGTGATAATCCTAGGTGTGTTAGAAGAATCCTTTAGTGTGTGAAAGTGTGACTTTTGAATAGTTAAATGGTTTGTTATAAAAACATTTTCTAATTTTGATCGACTCTCATCTTACGCATCTAATTCCTCTTGACGATGATATTCAACAACACTCATAAAAGAATCATCAATTTTGTATTACTGACCGAAACTTCGTGGATTTTGAATGCTTTGTTTGAAAGCTTTGGTTTATAATCGCAAGATTCGGTCCATGTCCATTTGGATTGGGTTTTAAAGTAAACTTTTGAATAGTTGTGATTGACTCACCATGTTTATAAACAACATTTTGAAACTCTTTGAGTTTGTTTTGTAAGCCGACAATTTCTTCAAGATGGTCATCTATTCGTTTCGTTGAATGCTTTTTGTACGCAGAGAACTGTTTGACAAGTTAACAACTCAGCCTTGGCTTTTTGAGTTTCCAAAGTAAGATCGTTAAGTTGTTTTTTGTGTTCATGTTTCAGTTGTTCTATTTGAGACAACAAAGCATTCTTCGATGCGGCTAGATCACGAATCCGTCGTTCTAAAGATTTTTCGTTTTGGTGTGATTTAGCAAAAGCGGCTTCAAAACCTTTTTCACGTTTTTCTTGAGTTTTGAAAAAATTGGGTTGCCATTTTAAGCATTCAATATCCCTGGTTAACAATGCATTTTTACTGTGTAATTGCTGATTTAGTGCACAACATTCTTCCATTCAGGATTTTTGGTCTTTAAGTAAGAGATCAAAATCTGGATTAGGCAAAGGTTCAGCGTGTTCAACGTGAGTCACAACATGATCACTATTTAGATCTCAGTATGACCACGGAGTCAATTTGAGTATCAAAGTTAACCATAAGGTCATCTTGATCATCAAATGTAACCACGGGTCTAGTTGAGAATCGTCGAGAATGAGATGTGGATGACTCATGTTGAACATTCTAAGCCTCGTCGGATTCGGATGTTGGTCGAGATATTAGATCGATGATGAATATGGTTTGTTCGGTACACCGAGACAAGCCATCATTGTCATACACTGGGCATGTGTCACTCATGTGGAGATCGTGCATATTAGCCATCAACATAAGCGGTGCATTAGCTGCAAGTCCTCCATATCATCATCCAGTGCGCATACGCCATAAAGCTCGTTCTTTGTTTGTGAGAGTTCCACCACTTCATCCTTAAGAGCCAAAAGTAAAGCCTCCTTGTGATAAGACCGCCTAGTCCTCGGCTTAGGGCATGCATTAGCCAGTGACCTTCTCATTGCGGTTATAGCAAGAAGACCATTAATCCCATTCGAGCACTACCCTATTCAACCACTTGAGATCTCTGTTGTTGTGGAGCACCCATGTTATTCCCGCCCATAGCATTAAACCCTTGACCACCTCCCATCCGACGACCATAACCACGATTACGAACTTCAACACGTCCATTGTTCACAACGGACTGATTCCTTGTGTTTGATGAGGAGCGAATGCGATTGTTGGATTTGTTTGTATACCGGCCGAAAGCTTTAGCAATCATCACAAACCCTTGTTGCAATGCATCGAAAGCATCGGAATCCTCATTAGCTTCACTGTAAAGTGCTTGATCATTGTTGTTGTTGTATGGAACCAATTGAGTTTCTTGAGATTGTTGCTGTGACGGATTATATGGTGTAATTGTTGCTGTTGGTTGAGGAGCGGGTTGAGGAGGAAAACTAGTTTGAGCCCACAAAGCAAGTTGTTGATTGTCCGGAAGTGATGGTGGAACCGAGAGTCCACGGATAGCCCTTTCTTTGTCAACTTCTTTTTGGTGAGGCTTCAAATAGTCGTACAACAATCCGTATGATGCATGATGAAGGTTCTTCGCTTGACGGATGAAAATGACATACTTTTCCCATTCCGGACCAAGACTACTTAGGAACTTAGTGTTGACAGCAATTCGTGACATAATGATGTTGTGTTTGTCCAAATCATTGATGATGTCTGAAAAGCGATGATGATATGACTCTAATGTCTCTCCTGGTTCAATCATGAAGTGTTCATAAGCCAAGTAGATTTTTGATTCCATGTCTTCTTGATTGAGTGATGTGCCTTCCATGAGGAGATGAATATGTTCCCACACTGCTTTAGCAGTCTTTTGAGCATCAACACTTCGAAGGATCGGATTGGGTAATCCCAGAAGGATGTATTGCATTGCTAGTTCATCGACTTCAAACGTAGAAGTTCATCACCGAAAGGTCGCTATGATTGCAATGTTTGTGAGATCATCTCTTGGTGGAATAGCATTTGGATCTCCGGTGTAACGACAATAGGCATCGAAATGGTCCTTCCAAGATGACCTTCTTTAAGAACTTTCCATGTGGCTTCTTTAGATCACAAAACCTAAAGAACCTTATCACCCATTGATCATAATTTCCGGGAGTGAGCATTGGAGGTCAATCAAGTGAGCCAACTTCATGAATTGATTGTTGGCTACTTAAGGCTTCACACATCTTGCCAAACCATGTCGGTTCCTTCATAGTACTCCTGGATGGATGTTGATTGTAAAAGTTTGTGTAAGGTTGTACTTGAAGACTAGGTGGTGGTTGAACCATTTGTGGTTGAATTGCTCCTTGTTGTGGATAATGTTGTTGATTAAATTGTTGTTGATAAATTTGTTGTTGTTGATTGAATTGTTGATGTTGTGGACTGAGTTGTTGTTGTTGTATTTGATTATACATGTAAGGAAAGTAGTTAGAGCATAACGTAACCTAATCAACCTTTGGGCAGAAACTAGGTTCAATTCATCTGCTACTGGTTGTCACTAAGATGACGCTGGTATTGAAGACAAAGACGTCATGGACCCAGTGACGCAATGCACCTAACCTTCTAGCCACTCAATTCCTCTCAAAAGGATTTGTTTCATTCTCACTGGAACCCTACATAATCTATCGACTTTCTCTTAGAGATTGTTGGTATTGAAGAGGAGACCCTCTCCCTAGTCTCCGCTCGGGAAAACCAAAATGCACTTATCGAGTCTAGAGCCACGAGATTCATCAAAGATCTCATAGGAACACTTGACATGACATCGCTTGTTGTTCATCTATAAGGACACAAGTGATATATTCTAGAGTCCCACGCAGATCTTAGCAATCCGCCGAACATTTATGAGAAGATTCACATTTGTGATCTTCGGTGATTGAATGGAAACTCTGCCAGGTCAACATCAGCGACCACGATAGCGGTCACCGGTAACTCCCGTGGATTATGCTTAGTGTGTCTCAAACGGTCTACATCGTGGGGTGATGCTTGGTGTACCTCGGTGACTCATCCGAATCAGATGTATTTGATACATCGCGTTATCTCACTTGTGGGACTCGGTTCGAACGGCCTTTGTGAAATTAGAGACGTGTTTTCACACTATCTTTGTTAACACACTTGAAGTTCAAGCTTGTGGTTGGATTACTTCTAACCCATGTTTTATGTTTTCTTCTTATGGATGCTTGCGGGAGGAAGAGATCGTGCAGATTCTCCACATGCTCATACCAACAACACATGAAAGTTCTCATCAAAATCAAAGGCAACACAAAGTTAAAGATGATTCTTTGTCAATGTCAAAGAATCTACAAAGTATAAAGACTCGAGAACTACATCATTGATAATTAAAAGTCAAATAGAAGTGTGAGCATGGTGGAGAAAGGCGTGGAGACACCTAACCAACGAAGTTGACAAACGGCAGAATACCAGATTATCTGATCACAAAGCATGAAGGAACAAAGAATTAAGACTATTCTATATCGACACACAAAGTTCAAGCTCAAGGAAAGTAAAGACCTATTCAAGTGGAGCATCTTTTGAATGACCACCCCTTAGGGGGAGATTGTTAGCCGTAACATTTTTATTAGAAGTGATGGTCATTCACATTTAGGAACTTTGTAACATGTGTTAGATATAGTGATAGAATAGTCAACGGGCTCGTGGATTGGGCTAAGCTAAATGGCTAGAAGTTATGTTAAGCTAGCCTTGAATAAGTTCATGTAACCTAATCCAATCCAAGTCCACCACAAGGCCCATGGAAAGCCCTTTAGGGCGCCTAGTACTTGTAGTATAAATACACCTCAAATGTGTCATTTGAGGTGTGTGCTTGAGTGTGTGTGTGTGTTTTCTCTTTGATATAAAAGTTCTTCTTTTCATCTTTTCTCTCAACACATCATACGCATAACTTATCATCATCAAGTCACCAACTTTCTCATCTTTATTTCTTGTTCATTTACGCATAACGTTTGTGTTTGGTTCGTGTGTTCATCTTGTGATAAGGTGGTATACGCGTAAGGTTGGTGTAAAAACAAGGTCCTACACGAGTTTAACTCACAGGGGGAACAAGAGTGAAAGGTGTCTTTGTTCATGAATAATCAAGTAAGTGGTTTCGGTAGAGCAAATGTTTCACCAACTTGATTTAAAGAAATCCCATTAATAGTTCTTGTTTATTGTTACCAGATCATTTGACTTGTAAATCGAGGTCTTAATAAGTTCATGACTTGGTTCGTCTAAGAAGTCTACATATAAGATGTAGAAATAACTAAGGACTTACAATCATAAATAAATTTTAGATTCTGAGTTGGCTCATTCGAAAGGTCTATGTAAACGTACAAAGAGTAGAGACGACCTTTAAATTTATCTAAATATAGACAAAAATACCTTTTGAAAAGTCTGTACGCATACAAAGAACAAAAACATTCAGACCCACACCATAAATAAACTAGTAAACCTCAAAAAATCGTTACACAAGCAATTTTTTTTTAACGGGAACTTACAATCTGACAATATTTACTTTACAAATTATCTCACACGTCCGAAGCCAGACTTGAACCTACAACCATTTAATTGAGACTTTATCACACAACAAAGACACCATTAGGATACAAGCTCTTTGGTCACTATGTAAGCAATTGTTTGTGAAGTTTTAATAATTTCTAAGCGCAATATTGAAACCTCAATAAAATTAACGTCAAAAAGTTCTAATAAAAGTTTTTTTTTTTTTTTTTTTTGGATTTAATTTTTTTGTAACCATAGTTTCGCACTCTACTTTTACCGACTAATCCACATGATTTGAAGTTGAAAATCTTGCACAATAAAAAATAAAATGAAGTTTAAGGGCCTATCGAGTCAAACGGTTTGTACAACTAGACTCTTTGGATCATAAGCGTAAATTGGTTATCAGTTGTCAGAATAACACTAAAAGTGAGAGTATGTTAATTTAGAGAACCAAAAATCTCTATGCAAGTTTTGATTGAAAAGCATTATTGTGGATGACAAAAGTTGGAAAATTTTATATAATCAAACAAAAAATAAAAGTCTAGAATTGACCATTTTAATGAATTTGCGCAACCCAAATGTTATCAATGAAAGAAATATAGACCACAAATATATTCTCGATCTTATTATTATGAAAGCAACTACAATAATACCAGCGACAATATATATATATTTGTAGCAATTGTGAATTTTTTATAGCAATAAAAAATAAACATAATGACTAGTTCAATATCTAGTGTGTTTTTTCTTTTCCTAATATTCACCACGTTTGCCTATTCCACTTCTTCTTTGAATAAAAATATTCATAAATGCCCTAAAAAACAGAGTGAAGCTTTGCTTCTCTTTAAACATAACCTTTCCTCCATCAATTACCCAAACGATTACTGTTCTAATAATCATCCAAAAATGATGAGCTGGAATACAAGTGTTGATTGTTGTAAGTGGGTTGGAGTTAGATGCGACAACTCCACCGGTGACGTCATCCATCTTGATCTGCGTTGCGGAATGCTATCAGCTAACAAACTTAATGGGACATTGCCATCTTGGCTGTTTACTTCCCCCTCTTTAGAATATCTCTATCTAGATCGAAACATGTTCAGTGGAAATGTTCCTTTTGAGTCATTTGCTCTTCCATCATTAAAAGAGTTATACCTGAGTCACAATCAGTTAGGTGGCCAAATTGATGTGCAAACATTTCTACAACTCACCAACCTCACTGGTCTAGGCCTTTCATATAATAATTTTAGTGGTGAATGGGAGTTGGATACATTGTTATCAAGCCTCACAAACCTTGAAGTTCTCGATCTCTCATATAGCGGTTTCTCTGTTACAACAAAGAATACCAATCATTATGTCAACCCTGGTTTTAGGTTCTTACTTTTGGCCTCTTGCAAGCTGAAGGTGTTTCCGAAGTCATTTCGAGCCATGAAACAACTTTGTTTCTTAGATCTCTCTAGCAACGAAATCCATGGCCAAATTCCTAATTGGACAGGGGAGATTGGAGGCAATGAGTTATGGCGTTTGAATCTCTCACATAACTTCATAAAAGGCTTGCCACAATTTCAATGGTACGGACTATCTTATCTTTATCTGCAGTCCAACTTGATTGAGGGGCCATTCCCTCCGTCAATTTGCAACATGAGCAAGCTAGATTATTTAGATATGTCCAATAATAGCTTTGGTGGATTGATTCCACAATGCTTTGGAAATATCACCTCATCTCTTGAAATGATAGATATGGGGAATAATAGCTTTCAAGGAACAATTCCAAATGTATATGGGGATTGTGGAAGTTTAGAAGGGCTTATTTTAAAAGGAAATCAATTAAGAGGAGAGGTGCCAAGTTCCTTGTCCAAATGTCTGCGGTTGAAAGTATTTGATTTGGGAAACAACCACTTGAATGGTACATTCCCTGGTTGGTTAGGAGATCTTCCAAATTTGCAGGCTCTTGTCCTCAAGTCAAACAAATTTCATGGACAAATTCAACCCTCTGCAATTGTTGAATTCCCCTTTCCAAGTCTCCAAGTTATTGACTTATCTCATAATAGCTTTGTAGGTCAACTCCCTGCAAAATATTTTCAAAATTTCATTTCCATGAAGAATGTGGTGAAAAACAGCACAAAACCTGAATATTTGGACATGGGTGGAATGTATTACTCATTCGTCGTTGCGGTGAAAGGGGTGAATCTAGATTTTCCACAAATTTCGGTTGATTACACAATTATTGATCTGTCCAATAACACATTTAAAGGAGAGATCCCAGACGTTATTGGTGGTCTTAATTCGCTAATAGTGCTCAACTTGTCCCACAACAGCCTCACTGGTCCAATTCCACATGCTCTGGGGAATCTCACAGAGATCGAGTCGTTAGACCTATCTTCAAACCAACTCTCAGGAGAGATCCCACAAAGTCTTGCAGGAATCAACACTCTTGAAGTTTTAAATCTCTCGCAAAACCGTCTCATGGGCCGTATTCCAGATGGAACACAATTTAACACATTTGATGAGAAATCTTTTGAAGGGAATCCGGGACTATGTGGGCTTCCGATGACCAAAAAGTGCAGCGAGCATACACACAAACAAGAGCTTGAATCACATGAGGAGGAGAGTGGATTTACATGGGAAGTAGTGACGTTGGGATATGGATGTGGGACCTTACTTGGATTGGTGATGGGATATCTAATGTTGTCAACAAGAAAAGTCAAGTGGTTCAACGCAATTGCTGATGCAATAGAGAGTTTGATCTTGAAGAAGAAGAGAAGACATATTTATATCGGGAAATGACGTTAGATAATCAAAGGTACGATATTTCATATGTTTACTGATTTACTCTATAAACTTTCTTGCTCTAAATTAATTTGTGATACAGGTTAGGAGTTTGGGGTGGAGCTGGGACTTTTTAAGTTATGCTGTCATATATAAGCTTCTGTGAATTATGATGTTTGTGTGTTGTCTCTTTGAATTATTGTTGTATGTATTTAACAATAAATTTACTTTGGTCACTGTGTGACCTTAATGGAAATTCAGTAATTTTTTTTGTTATTTTGATGATTATAAAACCATTGCAGATACATATATGAAAACTATATAATCAACTGACAACTGTAATAAGTTGTATCGCTTTGCTTTTGGCAAAATATATGCTTCTCATTTCTATCAATTTTAAGTTGCGGTAGAAATAGATATGTGAAAATGAAAGCTTAATTACTAATAACATGTGTTATGGTATATATACTTTGACCATCCATTGCGTTCTTGTGTTCTGCATATTAGTAAAGCAACAAATCAGATGTTTCTAATGTGATAACTTAGAATTTGAGGTTAAGTTGCATTGTATAAGGCCATACAAGACAATGCCAGTGACCCTGCTGCTGTTACGCAAATGTGTGCTTCCCCATATTTTCTTCAAATCACAAAATTTGTGCATTAACTGCTACATGTTATCCTTTTAATGCTAAAGAGTAATGATTGCTTGCGTTCAGTCAATAACAAACTGGTATGTCTTTTCAGGATCCAAATATTATCTATAATTGGTAGAATTTAATGTTTGGCAATTACTTATCGACAGATAAAAAGACCATCTGTGGACTGCCGAGTTTTCCATTATTATCGATTTGGAGGCGATTTCACTTGAAGCTTGACATTTCATAATGCAAGTAGCCTTGTGGATGCTACAGTTCCGTACAGCTTTAGCTCTATAAACAAGTCCCCGCTGTTATAGTTCACTTATGTTATTGTGTTGTATTGTCGGCCTTGAAGACAAACGATATGTATGTCCGTGTAAATAACACATGGTTACATCTTTTTGCCATCTAATTTTATTGGCCTTTTGTTCTGATTTACGGAAGATGAGTACTTTTTTTGCTTTTCTGTTACAGCAGTTGTGAGATAATTTAGAAATTAGTTGACAGTTTAGTTGATGACCTAATGGTAAACTATGTAGCACACTTTCTGACCTCTCAAACAACCTAAGTTTTATACGGTCATGAATAATATAAGAAAAAGCCAAGTTTCATGGTTTGTGATGCAGATTGTTTAAAACATTGTCATAGGCTGTGAAGATATATCCGTAACAGGAAATACAGTGTATCAAAAACCTTAGAAGGGGCACAAGATGACTGAGGCAATGACAATAAAGCTAGCGGTCTGAAAATGGCGGGACTGGTCAGGTAATGGGTCAAAATGAGTTTGGGTCACGGGTTGAACGGTTACTTTTATCAATTCCCCCTCTCTCCCCTTTTTTGGATTACTGAATTCAATTTCAGAATATAATATCTGTTATATGCCTATTACTAAAACCAAAGGTGACAAACAGGTGTGGAAAATAAAAGTTATAGCCGATTTTGTTTATTACTAATTTGGTATAAACTTGACCCGAAAAGTCAAATGTTTTACCCTTAGGTAATCGTGTATTTGTGTGGCTGAACCTTCAATATAATCGTCATGTTTCTGTTATTTTGATGGTCATGGGATACTTGCCTTTAGCAAAAGTATTATGACATAACTTTTAGCATGGCTATGCTGCTCATTAATACCAAGAATAATTTGTTAGATAAGAGCTCCAGTCGTGCGCTTTAGCAAAACCTCGTTTAGCACTTCACTGGAGCCACAAACATACTCTACACTTTTGGTGGACACGCTGTCACAGTGTTAGTATTCACTCCTAAATTAAAGTTTAGTTTTCTTTTTCTAGTCAATTAGGTTAATAATGACTTGAGTTACATGTTTATTGCAGTGAAATAATGCACGCGATGTGGAAGCCACAGAAATTTAAGTACATATATCTGTTTGCAACATTATATGTGTTCACATTAACACTCCCATCAACTGCTGCAATGTATTGGGCCTTTGGTGATCAACTTTTTAAACCACTCCATTGCTTTTTCCCTTCTGCCAAAAACTCGTTTTCGTGATACAGCCGTTGTCCTTATGCTCATCCATCAGGTATAACTGCTTGAATGGTTAACTGACTTACTACGGCTGTTTGATTCTGTGTTGACCGATTTGTGTTTGTTTTGCTTGGCTTATCTTTTGCAGTTTATAACATTTGGTTTTGCGTGAACTCCGCTGTACTTTGTGTGGGAGAAAGTAGTGGGAATGCATGATACAAAGAGCATATGTTTACGGGCATTGGCTAGATTGCCAGTTGTGATTCCAATTTGGTTCCTAGCCATCATCTTCCAGTTTTTTGGTCCAATCAATTCGGCTGTTGGGGCTTTGTCGGTTAGCTTCACTGTCTATATTATCCCTGCTCTAGCCCATATGCTTACTTACCGAAAGACTTCTGCTCGCCAGGTAATCCATCCGCACTGTCACTAAAATCTCAATTTCTAGTAGATAGAGACTAAGAAACCCACAGGTAATCAAAACTAGAGGTGAAAATGGGCAGGTTGATTTACAAGTCAAAATTAGTTCGATTAAAACGGGTAAGTTTTGATACGGGTAAAAACAAGCAGGGTTGGTTAACCTTAGTTGGTTTACAAGTCAATTAGTTTTGACGGCCATGTACATTGTGAACATTTTCATCGTGGTTTGGGTTTTTGTGATTGGTTTCGGATTTGGAGGGTGGGCCAACATGACAAATTTCATCAAACGAGTAGATACATTTGATTTATTTGCAAAGTGTTACCAATGCAAGCCTCCACCACCACTCCCTCATAACCATTAAGTTTAATGATTTCGGTTCGTTGGTTGCTTTTCTTTGACATGGTCTTTTGTTTTAGTCTAGCACTAATATATGATTCTAGTGTCTAAAATGGTCGGTGTTGAATTTATTTAGTTATGGTCGATATATAGCATAGGTTTGCTTTTACTTTGGTTGTGACAGTTTTATGAGTAAATCCACTTAAAGTCGTTTTGATATTTGGGATGTTTAATGGTTTTGATATCTTTGTTGTTCAGTGACCGGAATAATTTGTCTCTTAAATATAACTTGTTCGACTTAACAACCAACATAAGCCCACTCACAGCTCATAGACTTTGATAGGTGTCATCCATTTTGTTATTCACATATGAATGCACGAGAATATTTTCGTTGTACCAATTGTCCTTGAAATCAGTCCTGTTACATGATGAAAAGTCAAAACAACATGATTAGCAATCCACATTGTATGATCCTGGATGGTGGTTGCAATTAGCAACACCATCTTTCATAAGCTACAGTATCGTTTCTCTGCTATTTTTCTCATAAGTGTAGCTCATTAACTCGACTACTTATTTCTTTGAGCTACATGGTCTCTATCTATATATTTTCTTTGGTGCTGGAGATAGTTTGAATTTTGAGCATCTGCCTGTGACAACTTCTATTTTCATGTAATATGAACAAACATAAAAATTGTCGATAGATAATTTGGTTGCAGCATCCAAGAATTATTTTCTGGAACACTTCGAGAAACTTTGAGCGTTGAAGTATCCGAGGGTTTGAAGATTTTTTTATAAAATTTTAAAAGAAATCTTAACCAAATGATTTGTAGCGAACGATACTTTATTTTCTGTGAGATTGCTCCATAACTAAATATTTGTCGGTCGAGCCTAACTTTTATTAAAGACATGCAAGATTATTTTATGGTGTATACTAATGACATTCTTAGTTGCCTTTTGGAAAGAAACTAAAAGAAATCTTGATACAATACTTTAGTAAATTTAATTTTAGAGTATCGAACACGATAGTTTGACACTTTGACATGTCACACTACAGCGCATCACCAAACTAAAAAATCTTTTGTATATTAAATTTTGAGTATATTGCGTTTTTGGTCCTCGTGGTTTGGTCAAATGGCATGTTTGGTCCCTATTATTTCGAAAGTATAGCGAACATCCCTATTTTGAACTCTAACTTGCGTATTCAGTCCCTGGCTAAAGTTGAATGACTAAAATACCCTGTATCTTCTTCCCTTGAATATTCACATGGATTTGTATTTTTATTTTTACAAAGTAGATGAATACCAAGAACATAAATCCGAACCACGAACCCAAAATTAATCGATTTTCATAATTTATCATTAGAGTTTTGCTTCATCAGTTCTTTTCTAGACAATATTTTCTGGAACACTTCGAGAAACTGTGAACGGTAAAAGTATATGAGAGGTTTGAAGATGTTATTATAAAATTTAAAAGAAATGTTAACCAAAGATTTGTAGCAAATGATACTTGATACTTTATGTTGTGTGAGATTGCTTCATAACTAAATATTTGTCGGTCTAACTTTTATTAAAGACATACGAGAAAATTTTATGGAGAAAATTTTATGGAGAAAATTTTATAATGTATACTAATGGCATTCTTAGTTGCCTTTTCCCTTTTTTTTTAAAAATGATACCCTGATTTTTTTTTTTTTTTTTTTTTTTTTTTTTTTTAATTTTATAATTTTGTTTGTATTTTTACAAACTATAAATCGGAAAGTACGAATAAGAAAATATAAAGTTTAATAAGTCAAAAGTATTAAACTAACAGAAAATACAGAATAGAAACTGATAAAAACTATGTTGTACTGTAAACAGAGTGGGCAAGAAATGAAGGATGTAAAAAATACACATGAGAGTGGGCAAGGAAGAGCACCAATAATATAACCTAAAAAAAATCTTTGATACAATATTTTAGTAAATTTAGATTTTAGAGTATCAAACATTGATAGTTTGACACGATGACATGTCACATTACATTGCATCACCAAACTAAAAAATCTTTTTGTATATTAAATTTTGAGTAAATTGCATTTTTGGTTCCTATAGGTTGACCAAATTTCATGTTTGGTCCCTATTCTTTCAAAAGTTCAGCGAATATTTTTATTTTGAACTTTAGCTTGCATATTCAATCCCTAGTTGAATAAATAAAATACCCTTTATGTTCTTCCCATTGAATATTCACATGAATTTCTATATATTTTTTTTACAAAGTAGATGAACACCAAGAACATAACCCAAAAAATTAACCGATCTTCATAATATATCATTATCACAAACACATTTTATCATAATCTTCAATAACTAAATCACTTAATTTTATCAAAACCCCCTGATTTTAACAACAATAATAACCACCACCACCATCCACAAGATCTGTCATCACGACCACCACCATCGTCAATGTGGACCATTTCTTATATCATCCTTGCGGGTAGAGTACCATACCGTCACATGTAGTCATCTATAAAAGCTAACAGTTAGGTGTCGTTTGTTTTTCCAATAAGACTTTTTCCTCTTTTCACTCTTTTTATGCGGGAGGCGAGAGGTTTCTTTATTTTTGCATATAAGTCTTCTTTTCACTTCTTTCATCTTCAAAATTTCAGACATTATTTTTCACTTCTTACCTCTTCTTTCACTTGTTACCTCTTCTTTCACAACCCCTACATCTCTTTATCAATATCTTACATCTCTTTTACGTTTCGTTTCTCTTTTTATGTTTTCGTCCGTTTTTTTACTTTTTCGTCCGTTCTTTTACGTTTCGCCCTTTTTTTACGTTTTCGCCTCTTTTTTTACGTTTTCGCCATTTTTTACGTTTTCGTCCACTTTTTTACGTTTTCGTCTATTTTCTTACGTTTTCGTCCGTCTTTTTACGTTTTCTTCCGTTTTCACCTCTTTTCATACGTTTTTGTCCGTTTTCACATGTTTTTTACATTTTCGTCCGTTTTCGTCTGTTTTTTATGTTTTTGTCGGTTTTTTTTCGTTCGTTTTCGCCCATTTTTTTGTTTTCGGCCATTTTTTACGTTTTCATTAATTTTCTAATGTTTTCGTCCGTTTTCTTACGTTTTCGCCATTTTTTTTTACTTTTTCGTCCATTTTTTACGTTTTCTACCGCTTTTTTACATTTTCGTCCATTTTTTACGTTTTCATCTGTTTTTTTACGCTTTCGTTCGTTTTTACGTTTTGGTCCGTTTTTAATATTTTCATCTGTTTATTTTACGTTTTCATCCGTTTTCATAGAATTTTATAAGTTTTTTGTACGTTATTTTATCTTACCTAACAAAAGTAAGATAATGTAAGAAAACCGACGAAAACGGATGAAAATGAAAGAAAACAGGCAAAAACGTAAAAAAACAGACGAAAACGTAAAAAAAGGCCAACGTAAAAAAAGGCGAAACGTAAAAAAAGACGGACACATACGTATAAAAACAAACAAAAACTTAAAAAATGGGTCGAAAACTTAAAAAAACAGACGAAGACGTGAAAAAACAGACGAAAATGTAAAAAATGATCGAAAATGTATAAAAGTACCAGAACGTAAGAAAACAAATGATCCATTTGACCCATATGACAAAATGGTTTATAGCACAAAATACAATCGATATTTGTATATTTTGAACCATTATGTATTGTCTTTAATATTTCGTATTTTAAGTGGTTGCTTGTTTTGCAATCAATAGCACAAAAAACTAGTGAAAAAGAAAAAGGAACGAAAAAGGTACTTCAATAGCACAAAAAATACTAGTAAAAAAGAAAAAAGAAAAAGAAAAAGAACAAAAAGAAGAAAAAGGAAAGAAGTACTTCAATAGCACAAAAAACAAATGGTCTTCTTCTTGCAGATGAAGAGCTTAAATGCACCTCTTCTTTTGCAGACATGATTTGCAGATGAAGAGATAAAAGCTCTGAAAAAACAAACGACACCTTAGTTTATAAAAGGTTATTTTTTATTTGTTGATGTGGGTGTTTTTGATAGTTTAGGTTTTGTTCATTTTGGTTTTGTAGTGTTTGATGAAGTTTTTGTTTCAAAATGAATGCTTTTCTGAAAATAAATGAAAATGGGAGCGAAGAACATGATGATGATGGTAAGCTTTCAGCTAATAATGTGTATGTGGAAACTACTTTTTAAAAACATCCCCTGCACATTTTAGATGGTTGTGGGCAGTGTTCTTTTGATACACGGGATCGATGTAGTAATGTTGCCATTTAGCCCCCATAACCATGAAAACCTACATTACCATCAAAGCCTCCATTACCATTATAGCCTCCAGAACCAGGAGGTAGGTAATAGTCACCTGCTCCGTTCGCGTTGTTAGCTGCGTCTGAATTATGACTATCTTATTAGAAAGGTAAAGACGATGTAACTTCATCGAAGTTCTTGGTTTCCATTAGAAGATTCAGTTAGTGTAGAATCGTTGTTGCACATGTTTATCACAGGTTTATTCGACACAAGATTGACAAGATATAACAAGAATTGATTCTATATTTACTAACAACATAAACTATTTACATTGTACTTTGACACACACTAAAATGTTTCTGTGTACTACATATATATAGGGTTGACCCTTCATGAAAGGGTATAACTTTCTGTAATTAACCAACTATAACTACCATAACCGCTATTCGGTTATTAACTACGAAACTAACATGTTCAGCCCCTTGGCTTCTATTTGTTACATATACACCACAAGACTTATGCAATTATTGTGCAACAGTTAGGTCTTTCATCCATTTGATACTTGTCTCATTAGGTCATTCGGATTTGATGCTCAACCAGATGGTGAGTCTACCTATAGAATTTAGTAAATACAAAGTGCATTGGCTAGTTAGCAGGGTAGAATGGGTTATTTTAGCACGGGTCAAAATGGGCGGTCGGGTTAACCTGCAAACACTTTTTCGTCCATCTTTATTAATGCGTTATATATGATTACAAAAACTATACTGTTACAATTAACTACAACTTGATGAACAACGCCATATAGGAGGTTGTGCCCATTAACCTGTTTCTTAGCTAATTATTGCCATTTTACCCATTTGACCCGGCATAATTAAAACATAATCCAAATTAACCTGTTGAATGTATGATGTATGTTCGAAATATATTCTACCCTTATATGCACACAAACGTTAAATGATCTGTTCGCACTGGTCCTTGATAGGTGTTTCCCAATGGATGGTCTGAAGGCAAATGTAACACGATGACAGGGTTGTTTCCATCAACTCATCTAGAAAGGCAAGATATTCAATAATCCATCTAAGTACAGCATATCTACAATAGCTTTTGTCTTTGTTATAGTGTTATGGAACTATATGATAATAGCCGATGTATTACTTTATGTAAATGCAATCAGTAGCACTTTTCTACGTATATTGGAGTGATGAACATCATCTTGTACATGCTGCTGGAAATTGTCACTTGTTTTGTTATATGATATAGTCATATAAGTTTTTACAATAGCTGGTATATTTGATTATAACAGATGTTGAAGGTGAAGCTAAGTAGAATTGTAGTCTTGTAGAAACATGAAGTATCTAATATTCTAATACCAAATAGAAGCTGTTGGCTTATAAGGCAATGCTAGTGACCCTGCTTTTAATCATCTTCCCCATTTCAAAGTTTTTGGTGTATCTCGTATTTTGACTCCCAATTGGTCATGTCCTTCAATTTAAATAATCATCCACATGAAAATTTAACATACAAACTGCTCCTTATGTCGCGTGAAAACGGCCACAGGTACATGAACATATTTAGGGTAAATATACATCTGAATACGTTAAGAGCAACAGGCAAATCAAAACAAAATATTAATTATATGAGATGACATAATAATAGATATGTTTTTACTTTAAAAAGTTATGTTAGAATTTAGAAAGTCTTGTTTTATTAAATAAAAGCCATAGACTTCTTCATTTGATCATCTGGAATTTGATTGTTGAATGGCGCATGCACTTGCTGGGCTAATTGCCGCTAGTAATCTAAGCCTTTTTGTCATCACCAACCCCCTCCTTTTTTTTTCCTTCATATATTCAATTTTCCTATACTTTATTTTCATGAAGCGATGCCTTTCTTATTGATGCTGTTTGGTTGTTTACAGGAAGATGAAAACCACAATTGGTAGTGTTGGATCATGGTCTATACAAAGTACTTGACAATTCTATTAGGACCAACTATGCTGCACTCTGGAAGGTTCGCCTTGCAATTTCATGAATATTAATGACTTATCAGTTTATTTATTATCACTTTCTCACATCCATTTCGCATGTTACCGCTTTAGAGCATCATTAGTCTCTGCACTGTATGGCTTGCTTACAGGCTTTAGTACTCACGGATGCAAATGGAATAAAGGAAAATTGCTTGAAATTGGGTGCTGGTGAGGATTTGTATGCATTTTTTGCAGGGACTCTTACAATGAGACCTTGGAATAGGGTTATTGATCCTGCTGTTGATCATTTTGCCATTCAAGGCAATGCCAGTGACCACTCAGAACTGCAGGCTAGCTTACATTATACAAGGCTATGCCAGTGACCCTGCTGTTAATCATATTCCCCATTTCAAAGTTCTTGGTGTATCTTGTATTTTGATTCCCTACTGGTCACATCCTTCAATTTAAGTAATCACCCACATGAAAATTTAACATACTAACTGCTCCGTATGTTTAAGGTTAAGTGGGAAGCTTTTATGTGGTTTAGTTGTTATTGTGTGCTATTGTTTATGAAAATTGAGCATCTGTATCTTAATACCCAAGTGTTATGGCTCTATAGACTAATAGAACCTTTTTCTTGTTTTGCAGATGTATGCTTCGCTATATTTTCCTCAAATCACAGAACTTCTGCATAAACTGCCACGTGTCATCCTTTTAATGTTAAAGACTAATGATTGCCTGCGATCAGTCAATAACGCATTGGTATGTCTTTTGCCAATCTAATTTCATAACTGTCTTAACAGGATCCGCATAATATCTATAATGGTTAGCATTCGATTTTTGGGTATTACTTTTCGACAGATAAAAAAGACCCTCTGGAGTCTTTCATTATTATAGGAAGAGTTTCTTCTGAGGCATTGATTGAGGAAAAGTTGTCACATGCAAAGTCTCTCTTTAGCTTGCTACATGTTTGGTTGGAGGAGATTTCACTTGAAGTCCGTTTTCTCATAATGCAAGTAGCCTTGTGGAGACTGCAGTTTTGTACAGCTTTGGCTCGGTAAACACAATATCAGTCTCAGAAATCATACCGAAAGAAATTGTTGGGTGTTCGGTCCTTATTGGTTTTTGATTCAAAACTAGTGCATTCTTTGGCTTCAAGCACCTTTCCTAACCCGTAATAGTACGGGGAATTCAATAAGCTGGCCAAGCAATAGCCAACAGGTACACACATACTTGAATGTGGGGAAATATAAAGGCCAAAATTTTATTCTTTCTGGACAGAGCATAGATGATGACTGTAGTTTTGTGTCTCATATCCTCAAAATATGAGATGTGGGTCTATGGTTTTATTTTTGGAAATTGTAACAGATATATTAGTGAGTTAAATTCATGAAGCAATGCATGTTATGAACCAATAACTTATGCTACATGACATTTGCATAATTGCATGTACATGCCCAAAACGTAAGTTGGGCCACCAGATGAAAGGAGTGACTAATGAATTGTAGAATAAGATGAGTTTATTTTGAAAGTCTACACTAGTAGACAACAACATTAAATTTAAATCCCTATCTTCAATGGAAGTCTTCTTAAACCCTCATATACTTCAAAAAAGTTGGTCATAAGCAGTTGTATACTTGTATCCCACCACCTTTGTTTGACATTTCTTCCATTATTTAAGTTTCTTCTAAAATAAATTTGAATTGTCATAAGTTATTGCTAGAATTACTTTCTTATGTGTCTGAGCTTTAAAATAAATTTGAATTGTCATAAGTTATTGCTAGATTTTAGTTTCTCCTTGTAGATCTAAGTCCACCTTGCGCTATATAACCCATCAGTTAAGTGGTTGTGAGTTTAACTTGCATCCAAGAATGAATGGTGTTTGAAACATCCCTTATTATCTTGCTAGTAACTAAATCTTCAAATTACAGCAAAAGCTTGCTAACATACAATTAATCAAAGAAAACAAACATTGACCCACCATATTTTGATAAACTAGTAAACCCAAATCATACGCTTATAATTGAAACTAGACCACAAATATATTCGATCATATTTTTGTGAAAGCAATTGCAAGAATATTCTTCTTATGGAAACTAGACCACAATCATACGCTTATAAATGAAACTACAACCTGCTCATACTTTGTAGCAAATGTGAATGTTTAAAACACTTAAAATTAAAAGCACAATGAATAATTCACAAGTCTTTAGTAGTATCCTTTTTCTTATTTTTATTTTCACCACTTTTGCTCCTACCGCTTCTTGGAATAGGAGTCATAAATGCTCTGAAAAACAAAGTGAATTTTTGCTTCTCTTTAAACATTACCTTTCATCTATCAATTATATCATATAACTCATCACAATAGAGGTAAGATTTAAATTATTCAATTATATTTTTGTCCACAATTAATTCAAGGTTAAGTTTTAGAGGAGAGTTATTTTACATACAAAACTTTTTTCACATACTGTTTTAGGGACTCATCTCCATCATCCATCTAAAAAGAAATCAATGACTGAGATTAAAAACATTTTATTATTTCACCTATTTTTATAATTTAAATATCTCTTAAACCGTTAATCGTTAAGTGAAAATATTTATTATCGCGACGAAGATTTAATTATCTTTCATATGAGCGGGCACTTTGATATACTTTCGAAAAAAAAAAAAACTCGTTTTTCATCTTTTTCGTTATTTTTCGCTTTTTACGTTATTGAAATTTACATGAAAAATCATATATGATAAAACACTAAATTGAACATCACATGTGATATTAGTATTAAATCATATATGATATGTAATATCACATGTGATATTACATGTAATATCATATGTGATATTACACTAATATCACATGTGATATTACACTAATATCACATGTGATATTACATATCATATATGATATTACACTAATATCACATGTGATATTCAAATTAGTGTTTTATCATATATGATTTTTCAATGCAAATTTCAAGAACGTAAAAACGAAAAACTTAAAAAAACATGAAAAATACGAAATAAAATTTTGTCGAAAGTATATCAAAGTTATTATCTATAGAAAGATAATTAAATACTGTCGCAATGATATATTTTTTTCGCTTAACGATTATGATTGAAAGATATTAATATTTGAAAAAATGATGAAAGTGGGGTTTTTAAATTGTTGGGATTAATCTCATCCATTAGATCAAATAAAAATAGAAGATGGAGATTGATCCCTTGGTATGTAAATAATCTTTTGTCCTCAAATGATCTTAAATCTAAGTTTATAGACCAATAAAAATGCTTAATTTTGACAAATAGGCTAAACTGGGCTCTTCTATTGGTTCAATTTAGTCTTTGTTTTAATGAATTATCCAAAAATCATTTTCCTTTAGTGTTTTAAGATTATTGTGGACCACATAATTTTCATTGAAAGATTATTTTTTTGTCGCACTCAAAAGTTAGAATTATGCATAAATCGACAAGAAATTATAGTTTAGAGGAGACTTGTTCGACCCAGTGATACGTTTATAAATGAAACTAGACCATAAAAATATTCTCGATTATATTATCGTGAAAGCAACTACTAGAATATTATTGTAATACCAGTGACAATGTATATATTTGTAGCAAATGTGAATGTTTATAGAAATTAAAATAAACATAGGGAATTGCATATTTATCATTTCAAAAGCTCCAAATTGTGTATATATCAAACTTAAATTTATAATTGCATATATATTAAATCAAATGCTCTTATATTGCACATATATATCCTACTTAAACTACTAATTGCATATATATCATTTCTAAACTTTTGTAATTGCATATATACCCTTTCAAAACCTTCATAATTGCATATACATTCTTCCAAAACCTTTAATATGTCATACATATCAAATAATTATTTAATATTATTTTAAACTTTAAATTATGATAATTATAATATTATAAATATCAAAACACAACATTTTTCAAAGTTACAATGTTCGAGCCTCAAATGAACTATATAACCAAAACATATATAAAGACAATATTTAACCTCACTAAAAATTCACCTTATCTCATATATAATACTGAATACATGAGATAAACTCATTATAATATCATGATTGTTATATATGCATAATAGATGAAGTATGTTTACAATAAAAGGGTATATTACTACCAACAAGTTTGTAAATAAAGATTTTTTTTTTCTATAATAATAATTGTCATGTATTTTATAGTTTTAAATTTATATTTAATAGTTATTTGGATATAGATGTGACATATTTAAGGTTTAAGAGGAATGTATATGCAATTATAAGTTTAAGTTAGTATTTATAGAATTTTTGAGTTTTTAATAGGATATATATGCAATTATAAATTTAAGTTGGATATACACGCAATGGAGCTTTTTGAAGGATATATATTCCCCCAAATTAAAAAGACAATGGGTCATTCAAAACAATTTATTTTTTTATTTTATTTCTTTATTTTTATTTTTATTTTTTTTTACTTTTTTTAGGTTTGCTTCTTGCACTTCTTTGAATAATAATAATCATAAATGCTTTGAAAAACATAGTGAAGCTTTGCTTCTCTTTAAACAAAACATTTCTCACACAACAAAAGGTATTTGGGACATGTGCCTTTTAGTAATATGCAAACATTTGCTAGTGAAGTTTTAATAATTTCTAAACATGATATTGAAAGCATTAAATTAACCTCAAAAGTTCTAATGAAATGTTTTTGTTATGTTAGCTTGAAGTTGATATTTATTTTGGTAACCATGTTTTCGATATTTTTACCGATTAATTAACGGATTTGAGGTTGAAAATTTTGCACAAATAAAAATGAAATGAAGTGTAAGGGCCAAACGAGTCAAATGATTTGTATAACCAGAATCTTTGGATATGAGTGTAAATTGGTTATCGGTTGTCTTAAGAATATAAAAGCAAGAAAGTATGTTTATTCAATAAACTACCTAACCAAATAATCTCTTTGCAAGTTTTGATTGAAATGCATTATTGTGGATGACAAAAATTCATTGACACATTCTTTTATATCGCAATCAAAAGTTGGAAAATTTTGCATAATCAAACAAAAAATTAAAGTCTAGAATTGACCATTTTAATAAGTTTGCGCAACCCAAATGTTACGTTTATCAATGAAAGAAATATAGACCACAAATATATTCTCGATCTTATTATTATGAAAGCAACTACAATAATACGAGCGACACTATATATATTTGTAGCAATTGTGAATTTTTTATAGCAATCAAAAATAAAAACACAATGACTAGTTCAATATCTAGCGTCTTTTTTCTTTTCCTAATTTTCACCAAGTTTGCCTATTCCACTTCTTCTTTGAATAAAAATATTCATAAATGCCCTAAAAAACAGAGTCAAGCTTTGCTTCTCTTTAAACATAGCCTTTGCTCCATCAATTACCCAAACGATTACTGTTCTGATTTGAAGGGTTATGATCATCATCCAAAAATGATGAGCTGGAATACAAGTACTGATTGCTGTAAGTGGGATGGAGTTTATTGCGACGACTCCACCGGTGACGTCATCAGTCTCGATCTCATGTGCGGAATGCTACAAGGTACACTTCATCCTGAGAGCTCCCTCTTCAACCTCACACACCTTACTTTTCTTGATTTATCAGCTAACAAACTTAACGGGACATTGCCATCTTTGCTGTTTACTTCCCCCTCTTTAGAATATCTCTATTTAGATTATAACATGTTCAGTGGAAATGTTCCTTTTGAGTCATTTGCTCTTCCATCATTAAAAGAGTTAGACCTAGGTGACAATCAAATAGTTGGCCAAATTGATGTGCAAACATTTCGACTACTCACCAACCTCACTGGTCTAGGCCTTTCATATAATAATTTTAGTGGTGAATTGGAGTTGGATACATTGTTATCAAGCCTCACAAACCTTGAATCTCTCGATCTCTCATACAGCGGTTTCTCTGTTACCACAAAGAATGCCAATCATTATGTCAACCCTGGTTTTACATACTTAGATTTGGCCTTTTGCAAGCTAAAGGTGTTTCCGAATTCATTTCGAGCCATGAAACAACTTCGTTACTTAGATCTCTCTAGCAACGAAATCCATGGCCAAATTCCTCATTGGGCAGGGGAGATTGGAGGTACTTATGGGTTGGAATATTTGTATCTGCAGTCCAACTTGATTGAGGGGCCATTCCCTCCGTCAATTTGCAACATGAGCAAGCTAGGGTATTTAGATATGTCCAATAATCGCTTTGATGGATTGATTCCACAATGCTTTGGAAATATCACCAATCTTAAAATGATAGATATGGGGAATAATAGCTTTCAAGGAACAATTCCAAATGTATATGAGGATTGTGGAAGTTTAGAAGGGCTTATTTTAAAAGGAAATCAATTAAGCGGAGAGCTGCCAAGTTCCTTGTCCAAATGTCGATTCTTGAAAGTGGTTGATTTGGGAAACAACCTCTTGAATGGTACATTCCCTGGTTGGTTAGGAGATCTTCCAAATTTGCAGGCTCTTGTCCTCAAATCAAACAACTTTCATGGTCACATTCAACCCTCTGCAACTCTTGATTCTCCCTTTCCTAGTCTTCGAGTTCTTGACTTATCTCATAATGGGTTTGTAGGTCAACTTCCTGCAAAGTATTTTAGAAAGTTTAATTCCATGAAGAATGTTGTTAAAAACAGCACAACACCAAAATATTTGTCCATGGGTGGATTGTATTACTCATTCGTCGTTGCGGTGAAAGGGGTGAATCTAGATTTTTCACAAATTTCGGTTGATTACACAATTATTGATCTGTCCAATAACACATTTAAAGGAGAGATCCCAGGCGTTATTGGTGGTCTTAATTCGCTAATAGTGCTCAACTTGTCCCACAACAGCCTCATTGGTCCAATTCCACATGCTCTGGGGAATCTCACAGAGATAGAGTCGTTAGACCTATCTTCAAACCAACTCTCAGGAGAGATCCCACAGAGTCTTGCAGGAATAAACACTCTTGAAGTTTTATATCTCTCGCAAAACCGTCTCGTGGGCCGTATTCCAGATGGAACACAATTTAACACATTTGAAGAGAAATGTTTTGAAGGGAATCCGGGACTATGTGGGCTTCCGATGACCAAAAAGTGCAGCGAGCATACACACAAACAAGAGCTTGAATCACATGAGGAGGACAGTGGATTTACATGGGAAGTAGTGACGTTGGGATATGGATGTGGGACCTTACTTGGATTGGTGATGGGATATCTAATGTTGTCAACAAGAAAAGTCAAGTGGTTCAACGCAATTGCTGATGCAACAGAGAGTTTGGTCTTGAAGAAGAAGAGAAGACATGTTTATATCAGGAAATGACGTTAGATAATCAAAGGTACGATATTTCATATGTTTACTTATTTAATCAAATTTTTGCAAAATCCCTTACTCTATAAATTTTCTTGCTCTAAATTAATTTGTGATACAGGTATAGGAGTTTGGGGCCGAGCTGGGACTTTTTAAGTTATGCTGTCGTATATAAGCTTCTGTGAATTATGATGTTTGTGTGTTGTCTCTTTGAATTATTGTTGTATGTATTTAACAATAAATTTACTTTGGTCACTGTGTGACCTTAATGGAAATTCAGTAAATTTTTTTGTTATTTTGTTGATTATAAAACCATTGCAGATACAGATATAAATACTATATAATCAACTGACAACTGTAGTAAGTTGTATCGCTTTGCTTTTGGTAAAATATATGCTTCTCATATCTATCAATTTTAAGTTGCGGTAGAAATTAATATGTGAAAATGAAAGCTTAATTACTAATAACATGTGTTATGGTATATATACTTTGACCATCCATTGCGTTTTTGTGTTCTGCATATTAGTAAAGTAACAAATCAGATGTTTCTGATGTGATAACTTAGAATTTGAGGTTATGTTGCATTGTATAAGGCCATACAAGACAATGCCAGTGACCCTGCTGCTGTTACGCAGATGTGTGCTTCCCCATATTTTCTTCAAATCACAAAATTTGTGCATTAACTGCTACATGTTATCCTTTTAATGCTAAAGAGTAATGATTGCTTGCGTTCAGTCAATAACAAACTGGTATGTCTTTTCAGGATCCAAATATTATCTATAATTGGTAGAATTTAATGTTTGGCAATTACTTATCGACAGATAAAAAGACAAACGATATTTCATAATGCAAGTAGCCTTGTGGATACTACAGTTCCGTACAGCTTTAGCTCTATAAACAAGTCCCCGCTGTTATAGTTCACTTATGTTATTGTGCTGTATTGCCGGCCTTGAAGACAAACGATATGTATGTCCGAGTAAATAACACATGGTTACATCTTTTTGCCATCTAATTTTATTGGCCTTTTGTTCTGATTTACGGAAGATGAGTACTTTTTTTGCTTTTCTGTTACAGCAGTTGTGAGATAATTTAGAAATTAGTTGACAGTTTAGTTGATGACCTAATGGTACACTATATAGCACACTTTCTGACCTATCAAACAACCTAAGTTGTATACGGTCATGAATAATGTAAGAAAAAGCAAGTTTCATGGTTTGTGATGCAAATTGTTTAAAACATTGTCATAGGCTGTGAAGATATATCCGTAACAGGAAATACAGTGTATCAAAAACCTTAGAAGGGGCACAAGATGACTGAGGCAATGACAATAAAAATAGCGGTCTGAAAATGGCGGGACGGGTCAGGTAATGGGTCAAAATGAGTTTGGGTCACGAGTTGAACGTTACTTTTTACCAATTTCCCCTCTCTCCCTTTTTTTCGATTACTGAATTCAATTTCAGAATATAATATTTGTTATATGCCTATTTCTAAAACCAAAGGTGACAAACAGGTGTGGAAAATAAAAGTTATGGCCGATTTTGTTTATTACTAATTTGGTATAAACTTCACCCGAAAAGTCTAATGTTTTACCCTTAGGTAATCGTGTATTTGTGTGGCTGAACCTTCAATATAATTCATCATGTTTCTATTATTTTGATGGTCATAGGATACTTGCCTTTAGCAAAAGTATTATGACATAACTTGTAGCATGGCTATGCTGCTCATTAATACCATGAATATTTTGTTAGATAAGAGCTCCAGTCGTGCGCTTTAGCAAAAGCTTGTTTTGTACTTCACTGGAGCCACAAACATACTCTACACTTTTGGTGGACACGCTGTCACAGTGTTAGTATTCAGTCCTAAATTAAAGTTTAGTTTTCTTTTTCTAGTCAATTTAGGATAATAATGACTTGAGTTACATGTTTATTGCAGTGAAATAATGCACGCGATGTGGAAGCCACAGAAATTTAAGTACATATATCTGTTTGCAACATTATATGTATTCACATTAACACTCTCATCAGCTGCTGCAATGTATTGGGCCTTTGGTGATCAACTTTTAAACCACTCCAATGCTTTTTCAATTACCTTCTGCCAAAAACTCGTTTTCGTGATACAGCCGTTGTCCTTATGCTCATCCATCAGGTATACTGCTTGAATGGTTAGCTGACTTACTACGGCTGTTTAATTCTGTGTTGACCGATTTGTGTTTGTTTTGCTTGGCTTATCTTTTTCAGTTTATAACATTTGGTTTTGCGTGTACTCCGCTGTACTTTGTGTGGGAGAAAGTAGTGGGAATGCATGATACAAAGAGCATATGTTTGCGGGCATTGGCTAGGTTGCCAGTTGTGATTCCAATTTGGTTCCTAGCCATCATCTTCCCGTTTTTTGGTCCAATCAATACAGCTGTTGGGTCTTTGTTGGTTAGCTTCACTGTCAATATTATCCCTGCCCTATCCCATATGCTTACTTACCGAAAGGCTTCTGCTCGCCAGGTAATCCATCCGCACTGTCACTAAAATCTCAATTTCTAGTAGATACAGACTAAGAAACCCGCAGGTAATCAAAACTAGAGGTGAAAATGGGCAGGTTGAGTTACAAGTCAAAATTAGTTCGATTAAAACGGGTAAGTTTTGATACGGGTAAAAACAAGCTGGGTTGGTTAACCTTAGTTGGTCAATAACCAATCAGTGTTTCAAATATGTTATTTATAAAATAATCCAAGTTTTTACATTTGACTTGTTAGACCTGTTAGAGATAAAACCTAACCTCAACCGACCCATTCACAAGTGAGCGGGTCAACATCGTGACCTCTAGTACTCAAATAAAATCTGCATATAAGTTGGTGATTTTGTTTTAAATGTGAAATGGGTTTTTAGGCTGCAAGTACTATACAATACATATGCAAAACCGAATAAATAGATGACATCACATGAATATTTTCGACATTAGAAATGTAACTTCCATTCATACCTTTATAATTAAGGGGTTGAAAGTGGGAAAAGACCAAGTTTGGTGACATTTCAAGCGCAGGCTAAAAATGGCTTGATGAACCGTTCCATTCGCCCACGCACCGGCCCCATTTGATGCATTAGTGATCAGTCACATTCTTGCTGCACTTAATCAATCTAAACATTGAGCTGGTTCAGTGACCCACTAACGTTACAAACCTAACCTTATATTGACTGGCTCACCTTAAGCTTGTTGTATGCAGAATGCTGCGGAGAAGCCACCATTTTTTCTGCCTAGCTGGACGGCCATGTACATTGTGAACATTTTCATCTTGGTTTGGGTTTTTGTGATTGGTTTCGGATTTGGAGGGTGGGCCAACATGACAAATTTCATCAAACAAGTAGATACATTCAATTTATTTGCAAAGTGTTACCAATGCAAGCCTCCACCACCACTCCCTCACAACCATTAAGTTTAATGATTTTGGTTCGTTGGTTGCTTTTCTTTGACATGGTCTTTTGTTTTAGTCTAGCGGTTATATATGATTCTAGTGTCTAAAATGGTCGGTGTTGAATTTATTTAGTTATGGTCGATATATAGCATAGGTTTGCTTTTACTTTGGTTGTGACAGTTTTATGAGTAAATCCACTTAAAGTCGTTTTGATATTTGGGATGTTTAATGGTTTTGATATCTTTGTTGTTCAGTGACCGGAATAATTTGTCTCTTAAATATAACTTGTTCGACTTAACAACCAACGCAAGCCTACTCACAGCTCATAGACTTTGATATATGTCATCCATTTTTGTTATTCACATATGAATGCACGAGAATATTTTCGTGTTGTACCAATTGTCCTTGAAATCAGTCCTGTTACATGATGAAAAAGTCAAAAACAACATGATTAGCAATCCACATTGTATGATCCTGGATGGTGGTTGCAATTAGCAACACCATCTTTCATAAGCTACAGTATCGTTTCTCTGCTATTTTTCTCATAAGTGTAGCTCATTAACTCGACTACTTATTTCTTTGAGCTACATGGTCTCTATCTATATATTTTCTTTCGTGCTGAGGATAGTTTGAATTTTGAGCATCTGCCTGTGACAACTTATATTTTCATGTAATATGAACAAACATAAAAATTGTCGATAGATAATTTGGTTGCAGCATCCAAGAATTATTTTCTAGACAATATTTTCTGGAACACTTCGAGAAACTTTGAGCGTTGAAGTATCCGAGAGGTTTGAAGATTTTTTTATAAAATTTAAAAGAAATCTTAACCAAATGATTTGTAGCGAATGATACTTTATTTTCTGTGAGATTGCTCCATAACTAAATATTTGTCGGTCTAACTTTTATTAAAGACATGCAAGATTATTTTATGGTGTATACTAATGACATTCTTAGTTGCCTTTTGGAAAGAAACCTAAAGAAATCTTGATACAATATTTTAGTAAATTTAAAATTTAGAGTATCAAACACGATAGTTTGACACTTTGACATGTCACACTACAGCGCATCACCAAACTAAAAAATCTTTTTGTTTATTAAATTTTAAGTAAATTGCATCTTTGGTTCCTATTAGGTTGGCCAAATTGCATGTTTGGTCCTCATTCTTTCAAAAGTTCAGCGAACATCCTTATTTTGAACTTTAGCCTGCATATTCAATCCCTAGTTGAATAACTAAAATACCCTTTGTGTTCTTCCCATTGAATGTTCACATGAATTTGTATTTTTTTTTTACAAAGTAGATGAACACCAAGAACATAAATCCGAACCACCAACCCAAAAAATTAACCGATCTTTTTACAGTTAGTTCATAAAAGGTTATTTATTATTTGTTGATGTGGGTGTTTTTGATAGTTAGGTTTTCTTCATTTTGGTTTTGTAAGTGTTGTTGGTTTTATGGATATAAATTAGTAGACGTGAGTTAGGATCGAACTCGAGACTATGGGATTGCACACTTTACGTATGAGAATTTAAAGTTAATAATTAAATATAAATGTTATATTTATTTATTTATTAAACGAAATAACTAACGGACGTTAAGTAATTAATGTGTAATGGATTAACGGTCGTTAAATGTTTATGGAAAAGGATTAAATTGCAAAAGTTGGGAAGGTTCCGAATCCTTTAGGGATACCAAACCGATCGCCAAGGAGCAAAACAAGGAAAGAAAACCAACTTGTTCACCAAGTTTAGTTGAGTATATAAACAAGGCTAGGGTTTTAATTTTCCATCTCTTGTGCTCATAAGCTAAACCCTAAATTGTTTGTGTGTGTTTTTCTTTGTTCTAAAAACCGGTCGACACCCTTCAAAGGGATCGATTCATTACTTTTCCAAACAACAAGTTATTTGGTTTGATAAAACTAGCATTACTTTAATTCGGTTTAGTACGTGTGTACAAGAACATAGTAATAACATACTTTTGTTATTATCTTGGATTGAATTACAAAAACGTAAGGGGTAATTCTTATAATCCTATAAACCCTAATTAGGGTTCATCCTAGTTGCTAGTTTGTGGATTTGATTCTTGTTCGCTAGAATCAAGTAAGGTACGATACTTTATTCTTTAGTTAATTAATTATTCATTATATGTTCCTACACGCCCGCACTTACTTTGATGTTTATTGTTTATATTTATGATTTGTCATGTTATATAATTCCAACAGTGGCATTACGAGTCATTGGTTTTAATGAGTAATTAATTACTAAACACGTAAAAAACGGATATTGTATTGTGTTTGATATGATTTATTCTAGGGTTTTGGTTATGATTATATAAACCCTAATTTTAGGGTTAGGGCTTTTGCCCTAATTTGGTTTTAAAAATCTATTATGGATCGAAATTTTTTTTATGGGTGGAAACCCTAAAATTTTGTAATCGATTTCCTTAAATTTTTTTTAGGGTTTATATTAATTGTTATGTTATCTATATCGAAACCTAGATTTAATATATTTGTTACGTGATAAATTCATGAATAAAGTGTTATGTGACATGGAATTGTATGTGATCTTCTGACAACCTGAATAATTTTTTGTTATGTTATATCCATGATGATACATGCATGTTCGTCATGGAGGTTGCTTGAATATTTAATTGTTAAGATTGGTTATGCGAAAATTAATTGTTAAGTTTTATACACATGTATATTTATGATAAATCTTGAATTGGGAAAACTCAATTATATACATTAATGAATCAATTATGTGCACTTTGGTATATCATTAATTATGGGTTTACGCAATCGATTCGTCGATGTATGTGGCTCACTTTCAATTGAGAGAGTGAAAGCCCTAATTAATATATACATTATTTAACCTAGACATTGATTATTAATAGGGTTTTATCGAATAAGTTGCATGTGGCTACTTGTTTACACGTATAAATTGTTTATTATGTGCGCATTGTTTTTTAGTAGTTTATTTTTTATTGGTATTACTTGTTTGTTTATTATGTGCGACAGTTTTAAGCAAAGAGTAATTTTGAATAGAAAAATAATACGGACTAAACAATGGTGAAATTTGATTTATTTTGGAAGAGTTAAGTTTTCAATAGTTTAATTGATTGATGATTTTGGTACTATGACCGAACGGCTCACCCATTAGAATGAACTATAAAGGGTTATTTAAGTGCGCACATACACACCGAAAGGATGTCTAAGGTTATGCTTTGCGCTTACGGTCCTCCGCCCTCTGAAGTTCGAATGGAGCTACTTAGTAAGCCATAAAAGTACAAGCTCATCTTAAGGCGAATTAGTTTTAATTCCATGCGCCACTTCGGTGGTAATTATCCAAACACTAAGTGTTTACACTTATGCAAAAGTACGGTATAATGGATGATAATTAACACTAAATTCCTTGATTGGTGAACCCAATACCTCAATCAAAACTTTGATAATTTGATCTTTATGAATTGGTAATAAAAGTTTTTTATTAAAATTATGCTACAAGATGAATGCATGACATCTTTGTACATATTTGATTTGACCACATAAAATCAAAACTAGTACCCTTTTAAATTAAGAATATGCCATCTAATTAAAAGGAACACTTGAAGTTGCAATTTACGTCATGACAAGATTTGGCTAGATTGTGATGGAGAGGTAAATCTCTATGTAAAGTCGGACTTACATGGACATATTTGCGCTCTTTAAGTTAGATACTTAAGTTGAGTAGGAAGTGAGACACGGACTCAATGGCATAAGATGGGATGAAACATGTTTATATTTGCAATAGCGTTGGAAAATATAAATCCCATAATAATCTAGGAGTTGGAAATTGTTTGCCAATTATTGTTCGACATATTACCTTATTATGTGCTTTCGTTACTAGCAGATCAACTGATGTAATGAACCTATGATAATTTGGATCCTAGTTTTCGAGAAAATTCTATGGTTATATGAATATTAACTTGGGTATTTTATTTTCTTGAAAAGTTTAATTATCGAAAATACTAAAATTGAATTTTGCTAATTCTTTAAATGTATTAATGCAACATTAAACCGTAAACATAGGTTATTCAAGTATTGGTAAATTGATCTACACCGTAAGGGTTTTGGTAGAGTCAACTTTACTAAAAGAATAAACCTAGTCCTCTTTTCTAAGAAAGAGTGAGATTCAATCCTATTCCTTTTCATGAATGAAGAAAGGTATGATAGGACAATTAGAATTGTCCAAATTCTAAAATACATAACTCATAAGCAAATTTTAATAGTTAAGAAAATTGCATATTTCGAGTTATTAAATTAGAAGCTAGACTAATTATCAGATAATTGGTAAAAGACAAACTAGCATATTTTATCTAGTTGTTGTGCTTTTACCATTTAAAAGTACTACTTACAATTGTTGGAATAGTAGAACTATTAAGAAAGAAATTGCATGCCCAATTTTTCAAGTTAATAGCATTGATGGATAAATTCATCATCTACATAGTAGAATACATTCTTTTAAGTACATTTGTAATTGTTATGTATGGACTTTCTCAAAGGTGTAGGAAGTAAATAATACACTATTTTCTTTTCATGGTTAATGAAACACTTACAATGTTGTCAAATCGAGTGTTGTGTTCTTATTCTTGAATAAGGAATTAATGTAATGATCTCTTATTCATGGGAGTTACAAGTTTTGTCATCTTGGTAGTAACCCAGATTATCTCTAGAATGTCTTAAGATAATTACTTTCCACTTGTAGACACTTATGTTTTCAAGGATAGTCATGTACGTTTCCTTATTAGACAATGAAGTGGTTCTACATCTACTAGTTATGCTAATATCAATGACACAATCATATTAGTCACATGAACAAACATATGTCGTGTTGTTTATCTGCTACATGATGTTGTTCCATGCACAAGTGGGAGAAATCTATATTGTGTGCAAGGGACAACATATAGATGTATGATTTAAAGGATTCTCTTGACTGCAAGGTAAGAGACTAACATTCTAATATAACTTGTGCATATATAATTTAAGAAACACTTGGTGTTGCAATTTACGTCATGTGAGAACTTGGCAGATTGCAACAACAAAGTAAATCTCTATGTGAAGTCGACCTTGCATGGACATATTTGCGTTTCTAAATTAGACAAGTATTTAGAACATGTGTCAAAATGATATATAAGACTACTTCAAATTAAATATTTATGTATTACTAGAATGACATAAATAAATGAAGTAATCTAATACTACTTCTATTTGTTTATTTATGTATTTTAGAATGACATAAATGAAAAATAATGTAGTCCTACATTATTGTGAAGAAAATAAATTAACTTGAAATTACTATTGAAAACAAGAGTTGTGTTCATAATTACTTTAGTTAAACATGTTTATAATTCATTGTAAAGACATAAACATAAAGTCTTTTAAGACTTATAATAAAGTAAGACGTTAACTTGTTATGTTTTTTTAATTAAGACATATACAAGAAGTCATTGAGGTGATCAATGATTTATAACGTTAAATGTGATTATAACAATTTATGTTTTCTTGATGAGACATGGATATGAAGTGACTTGGTTAAGAGTACTTGTGTTATAAAACATGCAATTGGCTTGGAAAGTCTATTATACCATTAAGTTGACTTAGTTGGTAAATAGGTAAGCCAAAAGGAATATGTTTATCTTATATATTGTTAGATTGTCTTACAATATTAATTCAAATGAATACCACAAGTTGATGGTATGTTCAGTTAGGAGAATCTAACTCTATTTGATTTGTTTGATTCAAGATAACCATAACTTCTTTCTTAAAAAGTAACAAGGTTAGAATATTGAGTATGGATTGAATATACTCAATATGACTCCAACCTAGAAGATTAATAAAACACCATTTCATTATGGAATGTGATGAATCACATTAAGTTTTAAAGTTGAAGATTCTGAATTTGTTAAACTACTTATGAATAGGTTATTAACAAACTAATGTCAAGAATTATCAATGTGTATTTGTAATGTCCAAAATAGAGAACAATGTAGTTTTGCTCTAATTGCTAAGTATATATAGATAGTCTATATATTACAAAAGGCAAGTGGGAGTTTTTTATCTTGAAAGGTAAAATTACAAGATACATAATCTTCTAAAACACACTAGTAAAGATCATGATGAGGTTAGACATGTAATTGATAGACCTCATGATGATGGAATTTTCATTCATAGATCTGCAAGGATATCTCGGATATTTGACTTATATGTTGAGAAACATGAGTTACTGGGATTATAGTAAACCCGATAATCATTATGATGGATTACCAAATATTGAATTGGGTAAATTACTCATACTATGAATGTTAAAGATGTCATCCATAAAGATAATCAATTTTGGAAATTTGGTTTATCTTAATAGTTAGACTAGAGAATAGAAATGAGTTTCTTCAAAGAGATGGAAAACCCTAGTGGTTTGAATTTCTATGTAGAAATCATATGGACAATATTCTACACATATTTAATGCATGTCTTATGACAAGATTATTAATCATACTTAAGCAATTAATTATGATTGAATATTCTTTTCAAGACACATCAAATATATAAAGATGATAATTGTCATACTGCATTTCATTAATATGAAATATGACAATGGAATATCAAAACTCTTTCTTGAGAAATTACTTGAGCGAGGACGGTAAGTAATTGAAAGGTTTTTTGAATTCATATAATCTTTGAAAGTGTACGAAGTGCAAATAATTAATGAATGGATAAATGCATGCATCTATGAAATTATTCTTATGTTTAATTATTAAATCCCATTTTCGATTTATAATTAAAATAAGATAAATTTTAAGTATTCCTGAAAGCTAGTGGGAGTATTATGTTAAGTTTCTTAAATCTTATATGTTGTATAACATATAGTAAGTAACATTCCTTGTAAGCTAAATGTTAAGTCTTAGATTGGAATGAAACTTCACTTGTAAGATTTAAGAATTAAAAATACAACCTTGGAATATATGTTTATTATTAATAAACATGTGCAGTAAAATAAATGATTCTAATAAAACATGATATATCATTTGGGAAATGGATAAATATCTTTTGACAAGATAGAACGTGAATGAATTCTAAGTTTGAATGTAGATTCATCATGTACATCATGTTGTGTATTAAAATTGTTGTATCATTCTTGAATAAGAAGTGATTTGACAACATTGATATCTAACTAAAAGTTATTAGATAAACTTGTGTAATGAATATTCTAAAAGAATTACATCCTCAGCCTGGAATTGCTCCTAAATTATATGGATGAACAATATGTCAAATGTTGTGCAAATTGTCATCAGCTTTAAACTTGAAAGTTAGGAGAGCATCAAACATTACACAATAAGATATTATGGTTTACGGAGTTTTAATGAGCACATTGTTGTTTGTATACAATGATGATGGTTTAATTGAGATGACACTCAATACTAGTCATGGTAGGATTTCATCCTTGTTAATGGCCATGTGAACTAGTTGTGCTACTAAGAGCGCAGTTGCATTATACATTAAAAGAATAAGAATACTTTAAACTTTAAAATGTTTGAAAGTTTAAATTGTCATAAATTGGTGAAAGAGGATGTCACACACTTTATGAATTATTATGTGGATTGTTGAATGCACACATACAAGGACTTCATTAATTGAATTCTTGAAATAAGTATTCTCAAAATTATGATAGATCAAGTTGGTTGATTTATGTCTTGTCAACAAGTATGATTGTCATTACTTGAGGCATAATTTATCAACTGGAATTTTCATGCATTGATCTATTTGGTATTTGGATAAGGGATGTTAAACAATTGTTATAATAAATCAAATACTTGGTATGTTTGATTTTATAATATATTGTATCCTATATTTGCATGTTTAATCCGTGAATAAAATTAATTTATTCTAAATCGTCCGTTGTCAATTAATGATATGGGAGTATCATTAAACTAAGACAAATCTGAGAGATATGGTAGAATATACTTGAAAGTATATTGATGAGAATGCATACCAATTTCAGATGATATTCAATGAATTGAATATAGGGCTTATCCCAACTACATAATTTACTTTGTGGATATTGTTATAAGTAAATTATGAATAGTTATCCTCGGACTTGAGATACTAGATAAGTGTCATGAATGTAGTGCACGTCGTGGAACAACTTAACGCTATACGTGAATCGGTAGTCATAAGGGTTGTTTCTCAAGTGTTGCAAAGTTCGTGGGTTATTCTCGTAGTCAAGATAGAATTTGTTCCTTCAAATTTATTTTGGAGTTTAATCTTCTTTGGGCCCTCGTAGGGTTGACAAGATGTTTGCATGGCCATGCCCAAAGTTCTCCCCGAATATGTTCGTAAGATTTGGTAATCTTGCTCAATCACTAATAACGAGAAATGAATGGTTGAATAAAGAATGACTTAATTCCATATCTTTATTTAACATGGTATTAGAAACAAAAGGATAATAATAATGAGAAATCATTAAAAGGTTTTCCAGAGCCTTGCTCGAGTTGTACTAGAGGCATCAAGTGTTGCTAGACGCTAACCGAATGTGATCACTCTATTAAGATATATCCAAGTGGGAGCTGTTGGTTTTATGGATATAAATTAGTAGACGTGAGTTAGGATCGAACTCGAGACTATGGGATTGCACACTTTACGTATGAGAATTTAAAGTTAATAATTAAATATAAATGTCATATTTATTTATTTATTAAACGAAATAACTAACGGACGTTAAGTAATTAATGTGTAATGGATTAACGGTCGTTAAATGTTTATGGAAAATGATTAAATTGCAAAAGTTGGGAAGGTTCCGGAATCCCTTTAGAGATACCAAACCGATCGGCCAAGGGAGCAAAACAAGGAAAGAAAAACCAACTTGTTCACCAAGTTTAGTTGGGTATATAAACAAGGCTAGGGGTTTTAATTTTCCATCTCTTGTGCTCATAAGCTAAACCCTAAATTGTTTGTGTGTGTTTTTCTTTGTTCTAAAAACCGGTCGACACCCTTCAAAGGGATCGATTCATTACTTTTCCAAACAACAAGTTATTTGGTTTGATAAAATTAGCATTACTTTAATTCGGTTTAGTACGTGTGTACAAGAACATAGTAATAACATACTTTTGTTATTATCTTGGATTGAATTACAAAAAGGTAAGGGGTAATTCTTATAATCCTATAAACCCTAATTAGGGTTCATCCTAGTTGCTAGTTTGTGGATTTGATTCTTGTTCGGCTAGAATCAAGTAAGGTACGCATACTTTATTCTTTAGTTAATTAATTATTCATTATATGTTCCTATACGCTTCCGCACTTACTTTGATGTTTATTGTTTATATTTATGATTTGTCATGTTATATAATTCCAACAAGTGTTTGATGAAGTTTTTGTTTCAAAATGAATGCTTTTCTGGAAAAAAAAAAATGAAAATGGGAGCGAAGAACATGGTGATGATGATGATGGTAAGCTTTCAGTTAATAATGTGTATGTGGAAACTACTTTTTAGAAACATCCCCTGCACATTTTAGATGGTTGTGGGCAGTGTTCTTATTGATACACGGGATCGCTGTAGTAATGTTGCCATTTAGCCCCCATAACCATGAAAACCTACATTACCATCATAGCCTCTTCTTATAACCATTAAAACCTACATTACCATCAAAGCCTCCATTACCATTATAGCCTCCAGAACCTGGAGGTAGGTAATAGTCACCTGCTCCGTTCACGTTGTTAGCTACGTTTGAATTAGAAAGGTAAAGACGATGTAACTTTATCGAAGTTCTTGGTTTCCATTAGAAGATTCAGTTAGGTCTTTCATCCATTTGATACTTGTCTCATTAGGTCATTCGAATTTGATGCTCAAGCAGATGGTGAGCCTACCTATAGAATTTTGTAAATACAAAGTGCATTGGCTAGTTAGCGGGGTAGAATGGGTAATTTTAGAACTGGTCAAAATGGGCGGTCGGGTTAACTGCAAACACTTTTTCATCCATCTTTATTAATGCTATATATGATTACAAAACTATACTGTTACAATTAACTACAACTTGATGAACAACGCCATCTAGGAGGTTGTGCCCATTAACCTATTTCTTAGCTAATTATTGCCATTGTTCGCACTGGTCCTTGATAGGTGTTTCCCAATGGATGGTCTCAAGGCAAATGTAACAGGATGACAGGGTTGTTTCCATCAACTCATCTAGAAAGGCAAGATATTCAAAAATCCATCTAAGTACAGCATATCTACAATAGCTTTTGTCTTTGTTATAGTGTTATGGAACTATATGATAATAGCCGATGTATTAGTTTATGTAAATGCAATCAGTAGCACTTGTCTGCGTATATTGGAGGGATGAACATGGTCTTGCATGCTGCTGGAAATTGTCACTTGTTTTGTTATATGATGTAGTCATATAAGTTTTTACAATAGCTGGTATAGTGGTATTTGATTATAATGATATGTTTCGTTGCAGCAAGTAAACCTATAATCTGAAAGTGATAATGATTAGGTCCCTAATGAATCCAATAATCAGAATCGTATAACTAAATACAAGCACTACAAGCTGTATATTGCGACTTGAAAGCCCAACCATTTCACTGGGTATATGGAAGTGCGTTTTCATGGTTATAGTTACAATTCACAAGTTGAGGAATCAGAATCTGATGGTCAAATAATTAATTGTTTAGTTAACCTGTATTGTTCTTCCACAATCAGTTTTTTTATAACTGTTTTGCTAAGACGCGCATTCATACAGCCCTTGGTAATATACTGTGTTTAACCGGTATATAGTCCAAATTAAATTTCAATAGAGTTTTCCATTTCGCAAGATGTGATCATTGAAGCACCTTTAGACTATTATCCTGTAACTATATTGACCATATTCACTTCTTCTCATAACTTGCAGTTCCCGTTATTATCTAGAAGCAAAACATTGGAAAATCTCATTGAGGATTCCTCCGATGATGAGAAAAAGATGAAAAACAATCTTCTAATCTTAAACTTCATGATCTACCAGGAGGGTCAAAAACCTTTTTACTCATTGCTATGTTTTGTTACGGAGTCAAACTAGAAGTTAACTCAAGCAATATAGTTCCTCTTCGATGTGCGGTTGAGTACCTTAAAATGACAGAAGGATATGGAGAAGATAATCTCATTAATCACACAGAAACCTTCCTGAGTGAAGTGTTTGCCACCTGGAGCGATACATTGAAAGCACTCGCTTTCACACTGTCTACAGGTAATTCCTTATGAGTTTTGAACTTTTAGTGCGTCTTTAGTTTATCAATTATGTGTTTCTCGAACTATAACATAACTTTTGAAATTCCCCTACATCACATTGTAGTTTACATATAGTTAATATATAAGATTGGGTCTGAAATTCCCCTACGTCACATTGGTTTTTGGACAGTGGCTGTTAATTTAAGGCCGGTGGGAGACTAAAACTTGGAAGGTCAACCATCGATGCTTATACCACATTGTGGAACACTTGGGCTTCCTTGGCCGAAAATGTTTTGGATTTGTTTTTTTTAGTGTGTATGGTTCAGTGGGTGTCTTCAGGGTGTGTGTTCATGTGGTGTGTTCAGAAATCAGAAGGTGAGTTCAGTGACTGTGTTAGTGTGTAGGTTTAGGGGTGTGTTCGGACGAGTTGCTTCAGTCAGTGAGTTAGTGAGTGTGTTTAATGGGTGCGTTGAGCAGGTGAGTGAGTTATCGGGCGTGTTTAATGGGTGTGTTGTCAAAAGGAACTGTTTTGGGTACATGTCAAAATGTGTCGGTCGCAGGATTTATGACGGACAAGTTACTCAGCACCGATCATCTTTAAGGTAAATTTGTGTCATCATGTGCTTCTTTAAGAGTTTGGTATGTCTTTTAGGCATATGATTACGGATTATCACTTTAAATGCATGGATAAAATATCAGCTTATTTTCTAAAATGGGATAAATAATCATTGATGGTGCGGAACTTTTTGTTGATGTTGTAATTACAGGCGATGGGAGCCATATTGAGTGTCGATAGGAAAAAATAACAGGTAATGGATATAGTTCCATTTTGACCCATTAGCTGGCCTAAATTTTTGGACGCTATACTTTGTTTATGATTACCAGAACGTAACAGCAATGCCAAACAATCCCAAAGTGACTGCTATATAATGAAACATTTACAGTTTTTTCATCTAAAAAATAATAATAATTGACTATATATGCAGATAATTGGTTTAAGAAGCATTCCCAAACACCCCTAAGAAATATCTATGAATTGAAGGGTGGCCTAATACTGCCTGAACATGATATTTTTTGTTTGTGATTCAGCACCTAATGTTAAAATAGATCTTTTGTTGCAGGAGAACTTTAGGACTTAATATCCATTTTTAAGATGAGATAAGGTTGTCATTGATCCTAATAGAGGGCGTACAAAGTGATATGGGTGAATGAAGGCTTACAAAATGCAAACTGCAATTAGTTTACCTATTGGCAGAAGGACGACAATGCTAGCATTATGCGCCACCTTCAGTCAGTGGTACGCCATCAGGTGACATTTCACCATTGTTGCCCCAAATCTATATCCTTAAAGCTCAAATCTTTATGTTAAAATATTAGTTACTGGTGATATTTCTTGGTAACAGTCCTTGGAAGCCCTTAAGAAGATATCACAAGAGCACCCGACCGCCTACTTGCGAGTAGGGTCGCTGATGGCAGTGCTTTCTTATCTCGACTTCTTTTCAACAGGAGTCCAGGTATGAGTTAAGATGGTCTATTGCTTTGTTTGAAAATATCTCTTCTTCTTTTCAAACTCCAACTGCTAAACTGCTGAATACGCAGCACCGTGTGCTGTTGTCTCTATGTCAGTGGTCTTACTACTGGGTTGTTCAACAAGTCAGCCTGCAAGTTCGGTTAACTACGTAACTTTTAGATAGAAAGTATGCGTAAAATAAATCTAAGCATTCAATTTTCACTGATTTATGTATTATCCGCGTTTGCAAGGTTTCGGGCCTGATTTTCTGTCATAAACGGGCTTTTGCGTGTATTATCTGCTGTTATAAATGGGGTGTTCGTAAAGCTTTTCTGCTCTCACAAATAGGACGTTTGGTGATATTAGCTTTCAGTTTTTGAAATGACAATGTCTGTCATATATGTAGTGACTTTGAGTTTGTGAAGTAGTAAGATCAAAGGTTATTAAGGCCATGGATTAGGCTTTGCTTAATGTAAAAAAAAAGGTTATGCCATTTATATGTATTATAAGAAAATGCCCGAACTAATATTATTATTCAACTTGCTGAAATATGCATGTTTGGTTACAGGTTACCTTTTAGTTTTGTATCGTATTAATGAACAAATCTGGAAATTAAGATTATTTGTTTGTCGTTTGCTATCCAAAGGATGATATTAATTACATGTCATGTCGTTATTTTTCAGATGAGCTCGATTGAAGTTGTGATAATCCAATGATCACTTATTTTTCAGATGAGCTCGATTGTACATTCTTAGTTGCATGAGGTTCCGAAAATCTTTGTACACATCAACAAGTCATACATCTTTAAGAAAACACACCGCGGCAACGCGCGGGCTCTCCACCTCGTATGCACACAAACGTTAAATGATCTGTTCACACTGGTCCTTGATAGGTTTTTCCCAATGGATGGTCTGAAGGCAAATGTAACAGGATGACAGGGTTGTTTCCATCAACTCATCTAGAAAGGCAAGATATTCAAAAATCCATCTAAGTACAGCATATCTACAATAGCTTTTGTCTTTGTTATAGTGTTATGGAACTATATGATAATAGCCGATGTATTACTTTATGTAAATTTAATCAGTAGCACTTGTCTGCGTATATTGGAGTGATGAACATGGTCTTGCATGCTGCTGGAAATTGTCACTTGTTTTGTTTTATGATATAGTCATATAAGTTTTTACAATAGCTGGTATATTTGATTATAACAGATGTTGAAGGTGAAGCTAAGTAGAATTGTAGTCTGTAGAAACATGAAGTATCTAATATTCTAATACCAAGTAGAAGCTGTTGGCTTATAAGGCAATGCCAGTGACCCTGCTGTTAATCATATCATCTTCCCCATTTCAAAGTTTTTGGTGTATCTCGTATTTTGACTCCCAATTGGTCATGTCCTTCAATTTAAATAATCATCCACATGAAAATTTAACATACAAACTGCTCCTTATGTCGCGTGAAAATGGCCACAGGTACATGAACATATTTAGGGTAAATATACATCTGAATACGTTAAGAGCAACAGGCAAATCAAAACAAAATATTAATTATATGAGATGACATAATAATAGATCTGTTTTTACTTTAAAAAGTTATGTTAGAATTTAGAAAGTCTTGTTTTGTTATATAAAAGCCATAGACTTCTTCAATTGATCATCTGGAATTTGATTGTTAAATGACGCATGCACTTGCTGGACTAATTGCCGCTAGTAATCTAAGCCTTTTGTCATCACCAACCCTCCTTTTTTTCCTTCATATATTCAATTTTCCTATACTTTATTTTCATGAAGCGATGCCTTTCTTATTGATGCTGTTTGGTTGTTTACAGGAAGATGAAAACCACAATTGGTAGTGTTGGATCATGGTCTATACAAAGTACTTGACAATTCTATTAGGACCAACTATGCTGCACTCTGGAAGGTTCGCCTTGCAATTTCATGAATATTAATGACTTATCAATTTATCTATTATCACTTTCTCACATCCATTTCGCATGTTACCGCTTTAGAGCATCATTAGTCTCTGCACTGTATGGCTTGCTTACAGGCTTTAGTACTCGCGGATGCAAATGGAATAAAGGAAAATTGCTTGAAATTGGGTGCTGGTGAGGATTTGTATGCATTTTTTGCAGGGACTCTTACAATGAGACCTTGGAATAGGGTTATTGATCCTGCCGTTGATCATCTTGCCATTCAAGGCAATGCCAGTGACCACTCAGAACTGCAGGTTAGCTTACATTATACAAGGCTATGCCAGTGACCCTGCTGTTAATCATCTTCCCCATTTCAAAGTTTTTGGTGTATCTCGTATTTTGATTCCCTACTAGTCACATCCTTCAATTTAAGTAATCATCCACATGAAAATTTAACATACTAACTGCTCCGTATGTTTAAGGTTAAGTGGGAAGCTTTTATGTGGTTTAGTAGTTATTGTGTGCTATTGTTTATGAAAATTGAGCATCTGTATCTTAATACCCAAGTGTTATGGCTCTATTGACTAATAGAACCTTTTTCTTGTTTTGCAGATGTATGCTTCGCTATATTTTCCTCAAATCACAGAACTTCTGCATAAACTGCCACGAGTCATCCTTTTTAATGTTAAAGACTAATGATTGCCTGCGATCAGTCAATAACGCATTGGTATGTCTTTTGCCAATCTAATTTCATAACTGTCTTTACAGGATCCGCATAATATCTATAATGATTAGCATTTGATGTTTGGGTATTACTTTTCGACAGATAAAAAAGACTCTTTGGAGTTTTTCATTATTATAGGAAGAGTTTCTTCTGAGGCACTGATTGAGGAAAAGTTGTCACATGCAAAGTCTCTCTTTAGCTTGCTACATGTTTGGTTGGAGGAGATTTCACTTGAAGTCCGTTTTCTCATAATGCAAGTAGCCTTGTGGAGACTGCAGTTTTGTACAGCTTTGGCTCGGTGAACACAATATCAGTCTCAGAAATCATACCGAAAGAAATTGTTGGGTGTTCGGTCCTTATTGGTTTTTGATTCAAAACTAGTGCATTCTTTGGCTTCAAGCCCCTTTCCTAACCCGTAATAGTATGGGGAATTCAATAAGCTGGCCAAGCAACAGCCAACAGGTACACACACACTTGAATGTGGGGAAATATAAAGGCCAAAATTTTATTCTTTCTGGACAGAGCATAGATGATGACTGTAGTTTTGTGCCTCATATCCTCAAAATATGAGATGTGGATCTATGGTTTTATTTTTGGAAATTGTAACAGATATATTAGTGAGTTAAATTCATGAAGCAATGCATGTTATGAACCAATAACTTATGCTACATGACATTTGCATAAATGCATGTACATGCCCAAAACATAAGTTGGGCCGCCAGATGAAAGGAGTGACTAATGAATTGTAGACTAAGATGAGGTTATTTTGAAAGTCTACACTAGTAGACAACAACATTAAATTTAAATCCCTACCTTCAATGGAAGTCTTCTTAAACCCTCATATACTTCAAAAAAGTTGGTCATAAGCAGTTGTATACTTGTATCCCACCACCTTTGTTAGACATTTCTTCCATTATTTAAGTTTCTTCACTGCATTGATAATGACAGTATGATCTATTTGTTTCATATGAAACTTCTTTCAAGTATTTAACCTTTTATAAAATGTAAGCATAGCATTTAAAAAGTTTTTGAGCTCAACTTAAACCGAATTACTTTCTTATGTGTCTGAGCTTTAAAATAAATTTGAATTGTCATAAGTTATTGCTAGATTTTAGTTTCTCCTTGTAGATCAAGATCCACCTTGCGCTATATAACCCACTAGTTAAGTGGTTGTGAGTTTAACTTGCATCCAAGAATGAATGGTGTTCGAAACATCCGTTATCTCGCTGGTAACTGAATCTTCAAATTACAGCGAAAGCTTGCTAACACACAATTAATCAAAGAAAACAAACATTGACCCACCATATTTTGATAAACTAGTAAACCCAAATCATACGCTTATAAAAGAAACTAGACCACAAATATATTCTCGATCAAATTATTGTGAAAGCAATTGCAAGAATATTCTTCTTATGGAAACTAGACCACAATCATACGCTTATAAATGAAACTACAACCTGCTCATACTTTGTAGCAAATGTGAATGTTTAAAACAATTAAAATTAAAAGCACAATGAATAATTCACAAGTCTTTAGTAGTATCATTTTTCTTATTTTTATTTTCACCACTTTTGGTCCTACCGCTTCTTGGAATAGGAGTCATAAATGCTCTAGAAAACAAAGTGAAGCTTTGCTTCTCTTTAAACATTACCTTTCATGTATCAATTATATCATATAACTCATCACAATAGAGGTAAGATTTAAATTATTCAATTATATTTTTGTCCACAATTAATTCAAGGTTAAGTTTTATAGACCAATAAAAATGCTTAATTTTGACAAATAGGCTAAACTGAGCTCTTCTATTGGTTCAATTTAGTCTTTGTTTTAATGAATTATCCAAAAATCATTTTCCTTTAGTGTTTTAAGATTATTGTGGACCACATAATTTTCATTGAAAGATTATTTTTTTGTCGCACTCAAAAGTTAGAATTATGCATAAATCGACAAGAAATTATAGTTTAGAGCATACTTGTTCAACCCAAGTGATACGTTTATAAATGAAACTAGACCATAAAAATATTCTCGATTATATTATCGTTTATAGCAAATGTGAATATTTATAGCAATTAAAATAGAAATAGGGAATTGCATATTTATCATTTCAAAAGCTCCAAATTGTGTATATATCATACTTAAATTTATAATTGCATATACATTAAATCAAATGCTCAAATATTGCACATATATATCCTACTTAAACTACTAATTGCATATATATCATTTCTAAGCTTTTGTAATTGCATATATACCCTTTCAAAACCTTCATAATTGCATATACATTCTTTCAAAACCTTTAACATGTAAAACATATCAAATAATTATTTAATATTATTTTAAACTTTAAATTATGATAATTATAATATTATAAATATCAAAACACAACATTTTTTCAAAGTTACAATGTTCAGCCTCAAATGAACTATATAACCAAAAACAATATATAAAGACAATATTTAACCTCACAAAAAAAATCACCTTATCTCATATATAATACGAATACATGAGATAAACTCATTATAATATCATGATTGTTATATATGTATAATAGATGAAGTATGTTTACAATAAAAGGGTATATTACTACCAACAAGTTTGTAAATAAAGAATTTTTTTTCTATAATAATAATTGTCATGTATTTTATAGTATTAAATTTATATTTAATAGTTATTTGGATATAGATGTGACATACTTAAGGTTTAAGAGGAATGTATATGCAATTATAAGTTTAAATTAGATATATATAGAATTTTTGAGTTTTTAATAGGATATATATGCAATTATAAATTTAAGTTGGATATACACGCAATGGAGCTTTTTGAAGGATATATATTCCCCCAAATTAAAAAGACAATGGGTCATTCAAAACAATTTATTTTTTATTTTATTTATTTATTTTTTATTTTTTATTTTATTTTTTTTTAGGTTTGCTTCTTGCACTTCTTTGAATAATAATAATCATAAATGCTTTGAAAAGTATAGTGAAGCTTTGCTTCTCTTTAAACAAAACACTTCTCACACAACAAAAGGTATCATTGGGACACAAGCCTTTTAGTCAATATGCAAACATTTGTTTGTGAAGTTTTAATAATTTCTAAACATGATATTGAAAGCATTAAATTAACCTCAAAAAGTTCTAATGAAATGTTTTTTGTTATGTTAGCTTGAAGTTGATATTTATTTTGGTAACCATGGTTTTTGATCTTTTGGCCGATTAATTAACGGATTTGAGGTTGAAAATTTTGCACAAATAAAAAATGAAATGAAGTGTAAGGGCCTAACGAGTCAAATGATTTGTATAACTAGAATCTTCGGATAACAAGTGTAAATTGGTTATCGGTTCTGCTAGTAACATTAAAACTGAAGAGTATGTTTATTCAATAAACTACCTAACCAAATAATCTCTATGCAAGTTTTGATTGAAATGCATTATTGTGGATGACAAAATTTCATTGACACATTCTTTTATATCGCAATCAAAATTTGGAAAATTTTGCATAATCAAACAAAAAATAAAAGTCTAGAATTGACCATTTTAATAAGTTTGCGCAACCCAAATGTTACGTTTATCAATGAAAGAAATATAGACCACAAATATATTCTCGATCTTATTATTATGAAAGCAACTACAATAATACGAGCGACACTATAAATATTTGTAGCAATTGTGAATTTCTATATCAAATCAAAAATAAAAACACAATGAGTAGTTCAATATCTAGTGCCTTTTTTCTTTTCCTAATTTTCACCACGTTTGCCTATTCCACTTCTTCTTTGAATAAGATTATTCATAAATGCCCTAAAGAACAGAGTGAAGCTTTGCTTCTCTTTAAACAAAACCTTTCCTCCATCAATTACACAAACGATGACTGTTATGATAATCATCCGAAAATGATGAGCTGGAACACAAGTACTGATTGTTGTAAGTGGGATGGAGTTAGATGCGACAATTCCACCGGTGACGTCATCCATCTCGATCTCTTTTGCGGAATGCTACAAGGTACAATTCGTCCTGACAGCTCCCTCCTCGACCTCACACACCTTACTTTTCTTGATTTATCAGGTAACAAACTTAATGGGACATTGCCATCTTGGCTGTTTACTTCCCCCTCTTTATAACTTCTCTTATTAGATAATAACATGTTCAGTGGAAATGTTCCTTTTGAGTCATTTGCTCTTCCATCATTAAAAGAGTTAGACCTCAGTCACAATCAGTTAGGTGGCCAAATTGATGTTCAAACATTTCGACAACTCACCAACCTCACTCTTCTAGGCCTTTCATATAATAATTTTAGTGGTGAATTGGAGTTGGATACATTGTTATCAAGCCTCACAAACCTTGAATATCTCCATCTCTCGTACAGTGGTTTCTCTGTTACAACAAAGAATGCCAATCATTATGTCAACCCTGGTTTTAAAGAATTAAGTTTGGCCTCTTGCAAGCTAAAGGTGTTTCCAATTTCATTTCGAGCCATGAAACAACTTTATTACTTAGACCTCTCTAGCAACGAAATCCATGGCCAAATTCCTCATTGGGCAGGGGAGATAGGAGGTAATGAGTTGAATTATTTGAGTCTCTCATATAATTTCATAACAGCCTTGCCACAATTTCAATGGTATGGATTAGAATTATTTGAGTCTCTCATATAATCCAACTTGATTGAGGGGCCATTCCCTCCCTCAATTTGCAACATGAGTAGTCTGTTTTATTTGCATATGTCCAATAATAGCTTTGGTGGATTGATTCCACAATGCTTTGGAAATATCAGCTCATATCTTAGAATGATAGATATGGGGAATACTAGCTTTCAAGGAACAATTCCAAATGTATATGGGGATTGTGGAAGTTTAGAAGGGCTTATTTTAAAAGGAAATCAATTAAGAGGAGAGGTGCCAAGTTCCTTGTCCAAATGTCTGCGGTTGAAAGTAGTTGATTTGGGAAACAACCACTTGAATGGTACATTCCCAAGTTGGTTAGGAGATCTTCCAAATTTGCAGGCTCTTGTCCTCAAATCAAACAACTTTCATGGTCACATTCAACCCTCTTCAACTGTTGAATCCCCCTTTCCAAGTCTTCGAGTTCTTGACTTATCTCATAATAGGTTTGTAGGTCAACTCCCTGCAAAATATTTTCAAAATTTCAATTCCATGAAGAATGTGGTGAAAACGAACAAAACCGAATATATGGACATGAGTGGAGAGTATTACTCATTCGTTGTCGCTGTGAAAGGGTAGATCAAGATTTTCCAAAATTTTGTTGACTACACAATTGTTGATCCGTCTAATAACAAATTTGAAGGTGGGATTCCAAACGTCATCGGTGGTCTTAATTCGCTAATAGTGCTCAACTTATCCCACAATAGCCTTAATGGTCCAATTCCACATGCTTTTGGGAATCTCTCCGAGATTGAGTCGTTAGACCTATCTTCGAACCAACTCTCGGAGAGATTCCTCAAAGCCTTGCGACATCAAGACCCTTGAAGTGTTAAATCTCTCACAAAACCGTCTCGTGGGTCGTATTCCGGATGGAACACAATTTAACACATTTGAAGAGAAATCATTTGAAGGGAATCCGGACTATGTGGGCTTCCAATGACCAAAAGTGCAGTGAGCATACACACAAACAAGAGCTTGAATCACATTATGAGGAGGAGAGTGGATTTACATGGGAAGTAGTGACGTTGGGATATGGATGTGGGACCTTACTTGGATTGGTGATGGGATATCTAATGTTGTCAACAAGAAAAGTCAAGTGGTTCAACGCAATTGCTGATGCAACAGAGAGTTTGGTCTTGAAGAAGAAGAGAAGACATGTTTATATCGGGAAATGGCGTTAGATAATCAAAGGTACGATATTTCATATGTTTAATCAATTTTTTGCAAAATCCCTTGCTCTATAAATTTTCTTGCTCTAAATTAATTTGTGATACAGGTATAGGAGTTTGGGGTGGAGCTGGGACTTTTTAAGTTATGCTGTCGTATATAAGCTTCTGTGAATTATGATGTTTGTGTGTTAACTCTTTGAAGTATTGTTGTATGTATTTAACAATAAATTTACTGTGGTCACTGTGTGACCTTAATGGAAATTCAGTAAATTTTTTTGTTACTTTGATGATTAAATTGTTTAAAACATGAATACGGTCATGAATAATATAAGAAAAAGCCAAGTTTCATGGTTTGTGATGCAAATTGTTTAAAACATTGTCATAGGCTGTGAAGATATATCCGTAACAGGAAATACAGTGTATCAAAAACCTTAGAAGGGGCACAAGATGACTGAGGCAATGACAATAAAACTAACGGTCTGAAAATGGCTGGACGGGTCAGGTAATGGGTCAAATGAGTTTAAGTCACGGGTTGAACCGTTACTTTTACCAATTCCCCTCTCTCCCCTTTTTTGGATTACTGAATTCAATTTCAGAATATAATATTTGTTATATGCCTATTTCTAAAACCAAAGGTGACAAACAGGTGTGGAAAATAAAAGTTATAGCCGATTTTGCTTATTACTAATTTGGTATAAACTTGATCCGAAAAGTCTAATGTTTTACCCTTAGGTAATCGTGTATTTGTGTGGTTGAACCTTCAATATAATTCGTCATGTTTCTATTATTTTGATGGTCATGGGATACTTGCCTTTAGCAAAACTATTATGACATAACTTGTAGCATGGCTATGCTGCTCATTAATACCAAGAATAATTTGTTAGATAAGAGCTCCAGTCGTGAGCTTTAGCAAAAGCTCGTTTTGTACTTCACTGGAGCCACAAACATACTCTACACTTTTGGTGGACACGCTGTCACAGTATTAGTATTCAGTCCTAAATTAAAGTTTAGTTTTCTTTTTCTAGTCAATTTAGGTTAATAATGACTTGAGTTACATGTTTATTGCAGTGAAATAATGCACGCGATGTGGAAGCCACAGAAATTTAAGTACATATATCTGTTTGCAACATTATATGTGTTCACATTAACACTCCCATCAGCTGCTGCAATGTATTGGGCCTTTGGTGATCAACTTTTAAACCACTCCAATGCTTTTTCCCTTCTGCCAAAAACTCTTTTTCGTGATACAGCCATTGTCCTTATGCTCATCCATCAGGTATAACTGCTTGAATGGTTAACTGACTTACTACGGCTGTTTGATTCTGTGTTGACCGATTTGTGTTTGTTTTCCTTGGCTTATCTTTTGCAGTTTATAACATTTGGTTTTGCGTGTACTCAGCTGTACTTTGTGTGGGAGAAAGTATTGGGAATGCATGATACAAAGAGCATATGTTTACGGGCGTTGGCTAGGTTGCCAGTTGTGATTCCAATTTGGTTCCTAGCCATCATCTTCCCGTTTTTTGGTCCAATCAATACGGCTGTTGGGTCTTTGTTGGTTAGCTTCACTGTCTATATTATCCCTGCTCTAGCCCATATGCTTACTTACCGAAAGGCTTCTGCTCGCCAGGTAATCCATCCGCACGGTCACTAAAATCTCAATTTCTAGTAGATACAGACTAAGAAACCCACAGGTAATCAAAACTAGAGGTGAAAATGGGCAGGTTGAGTTACAAGTCAAAATTAGTTCGATTAAAACGGGTAAGTTTTGATACGGGTAAAGCAAGCTGGGTTGGTTAACCTTAGTTGGTCAATAACGAATCAGTGTGTCAAATATTTTATTTATAAAATAATCCAAGTTTTTACATTTGACTTGTTAGACCTGTTAGAGATAAAACCTAACCTCAACCGTCCCATTCACAAGTGAGCGGGTCAAAATCGTGACCTCTAGTACTCAAATAAAATCTGCATATAAGTTGGTGATTTTGTTTTAAATGTGAATGGGTTTTTAGGCTGCAAGTACTATACAATACATATGCAAAACCGAATAAATAGATGACATCACATGAATATTTTCGAGATTAGAAATGTAACTTCCATTCATACCTTTATAATTAAGGGGTTGAAAGTGGGAAAAGACCAAGTTTGGTGACATTTCAATTGCAGGCTAAAAATGGCTTGATGAACCGTTCCGTTCGCCCACGCACCGGCCCCATTTGATGCATTAGTGATCAGTCACATTCTTGCTGCACTTAATCAATCTAAACATTGAGCTGGCTCAGTGACCCACTCACGTTACAAACCTAACCTTTTATTGAGTGGCTCACCTTAAGCTTGTTGTATGCAGAATGCTGCAGAGAAGCCACCATTTTTTCTGCCTAGCTGGACGGCCATGTACATTGTGAACATTTTCATCGTGGTTTGGGTTTTTGTGATTGGTTTCGGATTTGGAGGGTGGGCCAACATGACAAATTTCATCAAACAAGTAGATACATTCGATTTATTTGCAAAGTGTTACCAATGCAAGCCTCACCACCACTCCTCATAACCATTAAGTTTAATGATTTTGGTTCGTTGGTTGCTTTTCTTTGACATGGTCTTTTGTTTTAGTCTAGCGCTAATATATGATTCTAGTGTCTAAAATGGTCGGTGTTGAATTTATTTAGTTATGGTCGATATATAGCATAGGTTTGCTTTTACTTTGGTTGTGACAGTTTTATGAGTAAATCCACTTAAAGTCGTTTTGATATTTGGGATGTTTAATGGTTTTGATATCTTTGTTGTTCAGTGACCGGAATAATTTGTCTCTTAAATATAACTTGTTCGACTTAACAACCAACGCAAGCCCACTCACAGCTCATAGACTTTGATATGTGTCATCCATTTTTGTTATTCACATATGAATGCACGAGAATATTTTCGCGTTGTACCAATTGTCCTTGAAATCAGTCCTGTTACATGATGAAAAAGTCAAAAACAACATGATTAGCAATCCACATTGTATGATCCTGGATGGTGGTTGCAATTAGCAACACCATCTTTCATAAGCTACAGTATCGTTTCTCTGCTATTTTTCTCATAAGTGTAGCTCATTAACTCGACTACTTATTTCTTTGAGCTACATGGTCTCTATCTATATATTTTCTTTCGTGCTGGGGATAGTTTGAATTTTGAGCATCTGCCTGTGACAACTTCTATTTTCATGTAATATGAACAAACATAAAAATTGTCGATAGATAATTTGGTTGCAGCATCCAAGAATTATTTTCTAGACAATATTTTCTGGAACACTTCGAGAAACTTTGAGCGTTGAAGTATCCGAGAGGTTTGAAGATTTTTTTATAAAATTTAAAAGAAATCTTAACCAAATGGTTTGTAGCGAACGATACTTTATTTTCTGTGAGATTGCTCCATAACTAAATATTTGTCGGTCTAACTTTTATTAAAGACATGCAAGATTATTTTATGGTGTATACTAATGACATTCTTAGTTGCCTTTTGGAAAGAAACCTAAAGAAATCTTGATACAATATTTTAGTAAATTTAAATTTTAGAGTATCAAACACGATAGTTTGACACTTTGACATGTCACACTACAGCGCATCAACAAACTAAAAAATCTTTTTGTATATTAAATTTTAAGTAAATTGCATTTTTGGTTCCTATAGGTTGGCCAGATTGCATGTTTGGTCCTCATTCTTTCAAAAGTTCAGCGAACATCCTTGTTTTGAACTTTAGCCTGCATATTCAATCCCTAGTTGAATAACTAAAATACCCTTTGTGTTCTTCCCATTGAATGTTCACATGAATTTGTATTTTTCTTTTTACAAAGTAGATGAACACCAAGAACATAAATCCGAACCACCAACCCAAAAAATTAATCGATCTTCATAAAAGCTAACAGTTAGTTTATAAAAGGTTATTTTTTATTTGTTAAGATGTGGGTGTTTTTGATAGTTTGGTTTTGTTCATTTTGGTTTTCTAGGTGTTTGATGAAGTTTTTGTTTTAAAATGAATGCTTTTCTGAAAATAAATGAAAATGGGAGCGAAGAACATGGTGATGATGATGATGGTAAGCTTTCAGTTAATAATGTGTATGTTGGCTCCGTTTCACAGGTTCTAAACCAAGCCATTTGCGTGACATAATAGCCTTATGATTCACCATGTCAATGGTGTATATGAACTCGACAACAACGTAAATAAACGAGATGTTTATGATAACAATATGATTGAACAAAAGATTAAAACAAAGACTTAATATAAAAGTAAAAAGTTGTGTTTACAAACATCCTAGACTCGATCTTAAATAGGTTATGAATCGGTATGTCCTTCATTCATGAAACGTTGCAATGTTTCATGAAGTAACCGTTTTCCATAACTGCCATACCGGCCCAAATAACTAACATAACTAACAAGTGTTTTAACGGGGTGTTTGGTTGTAAGTCCAACCCAATTGTTCTTAACCCGTTTTGACCCAAACACTAATAAACATAATAACATTATTTTCCAAATTAACTTTAACAAACATTAAAAGGAGTTTACAGTGTATGTGGAAACTACTTTTTAGAAACATCCCCTGCACATTTTAGATGGTTGTGGACAGTGTTCTTAATGATACACAGGATCGCTGTAGTAATGTTGCCATTTAGCCCCCATAACCATGAAAACCTACATTACGATCATAGCCTCTTATAACCATTAAAACCTACATTACCATTATAGCCTCCAGAACCTGGAGGTAGGTAAGAGTCACCTTCTCCGTTCGCGTTGTTAGCTGCGTTTGAATTATGACTATCTTATTAGAAAGGTAAAGACGATGTAACTTCATCGAAGTTCTTGGTTTCCGTTAGAAGATTCAGTTAGGTCTTTCATCCATTTGATACTTGTCTCATTAGGTCATTCGGATTTGACGCTCAACCAGATGGTGAGCCTACCAATAGAATTTAGTAAATACAAAGTGCATTGGCTAGTTAGCGGGGTAGAATGGGTAATTTTCGCACGGGTCAAAATGGGCGGTCGGGTTAACCTGCAAACACTTTTTCATCCATCTTTATTAATGCGTTATATATGATTACAGAAACTATACTGTTACAAACTTGATGAACAACGCCATCTAGGAGGTTGTGCCCATTAACCTGTTTCTTAGCTAATTATTGCCATTTTACCCATTTGACCCGGCATAATTAAAACATAATCCAAATTAACCTGTTGAATGTATGATGTATGTTTGAAATATATTCTACCCTTATATGCACACAAACGTTAAATGATCTGTTCGCACTGGTCCTTGACAGGTGTCTCCCAATGGATAGTCTGAAGGCAAATGTAACAGGATGACAGGGTTGTTTCCATCAACTCATCTAGAAAGGCAAGATATTCAAAAATCCATCTAAGTACAGCATATCTACAATAGCTTTTCTCTTTTTTATAGTGTTATGGAACTATAAGATAATAGCCGATGTATTAGTTTATGTAAATGCAATCAGTAGCACTTGTCTGCGTATATTGGAGTGATGAACATGGTCTTGTACATGCTGCTGGAAATTGTCACTTGTTTTGTTATATGATATAGTCATATAAGTTTTTACAATAGCTGGTATTTGATTATAAAAGATGTTGAAGGTGAAGCTAAGTAGAATTGTAGTCTGTAGAAACATGAAGTATCTAATACCAAGTAGAAGCTGTTGGCTTATAAGGTCTGAGCAATAGTTTAAAATCTTACTGCAATTATGTAATAGGTAACAACTTTGTGTGTAAGACTCTACATCTAATTGTGTTTATTAGGGATGTTCAAAAAATCCAAAAAACGGACAAACCGACCCGATCCGCATGATCCACTTTGATGAATCTCAAAAGGGTAAGGTAAGTAAGACACACTTTGATGAATCTCCCTAAAGAATAAGAAAATAAACAAAGTCAAAGAGAGTTGAGATAATGCTCACCAATGAAATCTGGGATGAGACGACCATCAGAAAATCTTCCAATTGGTATATTAAAGTAGCATTGACCATATGGCCAAAAGTTTGCCTGAAAATCAGTAGTGGTGTTGATGTGGTGGTTGTTTCCAGGATCGAAAAGCGAATCACCAAAAACAAATAGCACAGCTTGTTGAGAACTAAGGCAACCTGTAGGTATTGATAGACTCAAAACAACAACAAAAACAACAGTGTGACATTTGCTGTTAGCAACAGCCATTGCTAATATGTTCTCAGATCAAGAGGTTTGATTAGTGCTCTAACTTGCTAGTGGAAGTTAAGGACCCTTGCAAAAGTCAACCCAGCAGAATGTACAAGTGGCAAATAATGTATCAACCACCTGTATGGTCTAGTAAACAAAGTGTGTACTTTTGTGGCCTGTTTTTTGGTACATCTGTGTGGTCCAAGTTTTCATTAATAAATGTTATAGACGTAGATGGTGACATTGATAAATAGTCGTGAATAGTTTATAGGCATAGGTTGCTTTTGATTCAATTCTTACCGTATTAGTAGTCTTTTACAGTCATTCCGACCATGAATTCACCTAGGTTGCATGCTGGTTAATACCGTATCAATTTGGCTACCACTCCATTTTGTTTCTTACTCTATGAATTCTCTTGCTCTTAAAACAGATTATGATGCAGGTAGAGGAGTTCAGGGTGGGGCCGGGACCTTTTGAGTTATGCAGTCGTGTAAACTGTATAATCAAGTGACCACTGTTATAATTTGTATCTCTTTGATTTTGGTAAATATATATGCTTCTCATTTCTATGAATTGTAAGGCAAGCTTAACAAGTGGTTGTAGTAGAAAAAATTCTGTGTAAATGCAAGCATGATTAATAATAACGACTCGTCTCTAATTTGACAATCCAGTGTGTTCTTCTTCTGTTCTACGTATTAGTAAAGCACCAAATCAGATGTTTGTGACGTGTTTTAGAGGAAACTAAAAGTATGAGGTTGTTGGCTTTTAAGTAAAATTGTTTGCCATATTTCATTTTGAATATGCCCACCACTTGCTTGCATTGATGAACTGATTATGAGACCAAATTGCTTTGGATACTCATTACGGATGTCTACAATTTTATTCCTGGACAAAGTATGAGATATCGATTGTGGGTCTATGGTCACAATTTGAGACAATCAGTAACACATATACAGCTAAGTTGAATTTATGAAGGGATAATAATATACGGAGTATATATGAAGTTATGAACCATTGGTTTATGTTACAAGATAGACATTTTGTATATGCCCAAAACCTTAGAAGGGCCACCAGATGATGGAAGCAATGTGTGGTAGACTAAGATGAATTTACTTGGAAAGTCTACACTAGTGGACAACATAATTTATGAAAGGTATATGTTTCACTTGTTCTCTTATCTCATCAACTTGTCAAAATGGCTAACTCCATTCTCTACAGAAGTTTGGGGCGGGGCTGACAACTTTTCAGTAATTGTTGTTTGTATATTTATTGAAACTTTTTCTGTTTGTATTTTTGGTATGTTAGGAATGGTATTATACTCCTACTGACAGTTCAGTAAATTTTAGTTGTTTGAATGATCATACAAGAATTGTGGTCACTGATATGACACCAAGAATGCCCTTCCCAAAAACCATAGGCTCAAGTGACAAGTGTAACTAAATGATTTCTTTGTTGCAGTTATCATATTATGTGTTGACACCAACTATTTCTTGAGACCAAAGCAACAATGTTTCTTTTTCAAGTGAGTGTATCTTTTTTTGGTGAATCTTTATAACGTAATGTTAATTTTATAAGGTGATGTTGATCTTCGTTCCTAATCCAAATAAACTGATAATTCTTATTTTTATAGGAGACCAGGATGCATTCAACCATTCGAATGGGTTTGGTCAACGGTTTTGTTATTTTTAAAGATGTACTCTCTGGCAGGTGTTAAATAGGAGTATCGTACTATGCCACACCCAATGCGGATAGATTTAAAAGCAAGACTATGGTCGCTAAATGTGAAGATTTCCAGGGTTCGGTGCATGGGTTTACTTTCAAACATTTTAAAGACATATTGGCTTTTGGTGTATCTTGTATAGTGACTCTATTAGTGCTCTATATTTAATAATCATCCACATGAATATATACCATACTGACTGCTCCTTAAGTCCTGTAGAATTTGCCACAGTTCGATTTTTAAGATACCTGCATTTTTGGGTTATATGTTCAAATCTTAAGTACTAGTGTATGAGTATCCTTGGGCTTCTCTAACCCCTTGTTTCTAACCCGTACTAGCCTGAGAAAACTCAGCAAATTAGCTAACTATATGGATGACCATACATACATGGGTGACATCGAGATTACATTTCCGTAGGTTTGTTTTTCGTATCGACAGAGTAAAGGTTTTACGAGCTGTAGTTTTGTGCTTCATAACCTCAAAGGATGAGATATCAGTGGTCATAATTTGAGACGGTTGTAACATGTATACTTCATAGTTGTAATTAATGAAGGAATCTTACGTGACATAATTTCAGCATGTATATGCCAAAAACATTAGAAGGGCCACCAGATGAAGGAAGGAATAATGACTAATGTGTATTGGACTAAGATGAGTTTACTTGGAAAGTCTACCCAAATTCCTATTTTCAAATTTGAGTTGCAGGTTTATTGGATTCTTTATCTATCTATGGTTAAAGTTAGAGTGATTGAGCTAATACGCAACCAAACACCCATCTTGCAGCAACAGTGTGTTTGGTAGTTGTTGCAGCAATAATCAAACACTCTTGCTGCTGCATGAGGAGTTTATTTGGTCAAAACGGGTGATTCGGTCACTTAATTTTACACGTATTGGCTCAAATGGGTGAAATGGTTGATTTTTTTTGACACGTTACTTATTATACGTTTGGGCTAAAATGGGTCAAAACAGGTTAAATGGGTGTAACTTATACAACAAAGTTACTTATTAGTACATGTTTGGACTAAAATGGGTGAAATGGGTCAAGACGGGTTAATTTTAACAAACCCCCGTTGGACCTCAAAAATGAGAAGTACTCAAAATCCTTGATCCATGTAAGTCAATGTTTGACTATTATTTTCCGTTTGATGATCTACAAATCTAAATGTGGAATTTTAACTCACTTACTGATAATATAACACAATATAACCTGTCAAAAGGTTCAAGAATAGAAAGTTGTCCAATGTGTATTTTTTAACCATTTAACCTTTTTAATCATTCATACATCACACATTAAGTATAAAAATGAACTGCGACAAAAGATATTCGGGTCAACCTGTACCAACCCGTACAGACCCGTCAAAACTATGTGACAGTTAACCGACCAGTCCATTTTACCACCTTTGTTCATGATCTTTGTGAAATCCTACAGTGAAATCAACGTCATCAGGAACATAGCTAAATTGCAGTTACATCAACGTCATCAGGAACATAGCTACCGTGAAATCCTACTGCAATTTGTCAAAGACTCGGGCCTACATAGCTACCATGATATCCTACCGTGATATACCATACTGACGGCTCCATATGTCCTGTAGAAATTGCCATAGTTCAATTTTAAGATACTGCAATTTTGGGGTAATATGTTCAAATCTTAAGTAGCAGGGTATGAGTATCCTTGGGTTTCTCTAACCCCTTGTTTCTAACCCGTACTAGCCTGAGAAAACACAACAAATTAGCTAACTTTATGGATGACCATACATACATGGGTGACGTTTACATTTCCGAATTTTCTTTTTCTTATGGACAGTATAGGCTTTGAGAGCTGTAGTTTTGTGCTTCATAACCTCAAAGGATGAGATATCAGTGGTCATAATTTGAGACAGTTGTAACATGTATACTTCAAAGTTGTAATTAATGAAAGAATCTTACGTGACATAATTTCAGCATGTATATGCCAAAAACATTAGAAGGGCCACCAGATGAAGGAAGGAATAATGACTAATGAGTTTTGGACTAAGATGAGTTTACTTGGAAAGTCTTTTTAAACCCTCATATACTTCAAAAGTCGTTGGTCACAACAATTATATCCCAATCAACTTTCTTAGACATGTCTTTATCATCTAAGTTTCTCATTGCCTTGTCAATGACAGTTGTAATCTATATTTACTGTGGAACTTATTTCAAGCGTTTAACTATTTATTGCATGCAAGCATAATTACCATATAAATATTACGACTTGGGCCGGTTGCTTCAAATGTCTTTGTAGACGTTCAAAATAATTAAAAAAAAAAAACTTAACTAATTCAAGGACTTGTAGAACCCCCAAAGATCATTGTGTTAAGTTTTGTTTGAAATCTACACAAATTCATACACTTAGAAATGTAAGACTTTCTTGAACAATCTGCTTTCTAGAGAATAAGCATCCTTTAAAGGAACATAAGTCAGATATGCATCTTCACCATTTCGGTATAACAAACAAGAGTATACATTTAGTCAAGATAGTGCACTAATCAAAACCAATACAAGCATAAAATCCTCAAAATAGAAAAATAAAGTTAAATGCACTTATACAAGTTCCGAGTCTTGTGTGAGGTGAGAACAAGTACATTCTAGCTTTGAAGAATCACCGTTCAATTAGTAGTGAAGTAGGTTTGGCCATCGTCTTTTTCTAATCCCATACATGTCAATGAAGTGCCTCATGAAAACTCCATATAGAGTCTTTGTTGCATTTCAGTAGTTTGTTTTAATCAAAGTATGAAACGGGTAAGCAATCTACTATATTTCAGATGCAAAAATGTTACCTCCTCCACGTGATATGCCAAAATGCTACAAGATTTATTATTTCATTTGTTAAAATTACCTCACTATATATTCAGTGTTTGTATACTTTTAAAATGATCGATTATGTTGGATAGAGGATATTTATGGCTTTTGTGATCTAGTACTGGTTATTAGTGACAGAGAGATTGGTGCTTTTATGACTTGGAAGGCGATATGTTTGGTTTTGGTATTCTCGCATTTTCATAACCTTGGTGAGTGTTTGGTGCTTTAAAGGTTTGAGTCTTGGAGAATGGATCTATATGGTTTATTATTTTGTATTGAAGATTAGGAGGTTTTTATTGCACGGATATAGTTTTGATGGTTAAATTGGTTTTTTTGTTGTTTTTTCTTGATAAAGTCCGTTACGGTGCATAAGGGGTGTTTGGGTATTGGCTTGGAGAGTTGGGATGGTATTTACCACTTAATGTCTTGGATGAATTGTATGGCAAAGAATTGTTCGTCTGTTTGAGCTTGTAATGCAAGAGATGGACTTTTTGATGAACACAACAAAGAATTTTTCGTGTATCCCATTGAATTCATATGTCATTGTTTTTAGTTTTACTCATTTGTATCTTATTTCATTTTTAGCTTTTTTCCCAAAGTTTGTGTTGGGAATGTCAAATCTTAAGTAGCAGTGTATGAGTATCCTTGGGCTTCTCTAACCCCTTGTTTCTAACCCATACTAGCCTGAGAAAACTCAGCAAATTAGCTAACTATATGGATGACCATACATACATGGGTGATGTAGAGATAACATCTCCATAGTTTTCTTTTTCTTATGGACAGAGTAAAGGTTTTGAGAGTTGTAGTTTTGTGCTTCATAACCTCAAAGGATGAGATATCAGTGGTCATAATTTGAGACGGTTGTAACATGTATACTTCAAAGTTGTATTCAATGAAGGAATCTAACATGACATAATTTCAGCATGTATATGCCAAACATAGAAGGGCCACTAGATGAGTTTACTTGGTAAGTCTCCACTAGTAGACATCAAAATTAAACTTAAAACCCTACCTCCAATTTGAAGTCTTCTTAAACCCTCATATACGTCAAAAGTCGTTGGTCACAAATAATTATATCCCAATCAACTTTCTTAGACATTTCTTTAATTATCATCTAAGTTTCTTCATTGCCCTGACAATGACAGTTGTAATCTATATTTACCGTGGAACTCATTTCAAGCGTTTAACAACTTTTTGAATGCAAGCATAACGTATAAAATTTACGACTTGATCCGGTTGCTTCAAATGTAGATGCACAAAATAACAAAAAACTTAACTAATTTAAGGACTTGCGAAACCCCAAAGATTAATGTGTTAAGTTTTAGTTTAAAATCCAAAGCGAATTGCATATATATCCTCATTAAAGCTTTATAATTACATATATATCCAACTTAAAACAATAATTACATATTTATCCTTGCCAAACATAAAACTTATATATATCCAAATTCTTAAATAAAACCTTTAAAACAACTATAATTATTATTTAACACTCAATTGACCATTATATCCTTACCCATCATTCTTCTTCTTGCTGCTTATTCAATTGACACCTATGTTACAACACAACTCTTTCCTAAATATTAGCTCACGTTATAAACAATCATTCTATTCTATTCTCATTCATAACTTATTGTATTAGTTTAATATATGTTGATTTCATATATTGTTCTTGTGTGTATTTATGTGGTTGATTCTATAGTTGGTGTTTGTGGTCTAATTGGTGTTGTAGTTTAATTTTATGATTGTAAACAAATTAAAAGAATACAATTTCCCAGTCATATTTCAATTGGCAACACTTTGTGGTTGAAAAAAAAGACGAAAAGAAAAACAAATCCGATTATATTAGAAATCAGAGCATAGCATTCCATGTCTATGGCATCTCTTTTTGTCAGTAGGCTCATAAGAATGTTAAAACAATACGAAGTAATATTTATTTTTATGTTTTGTATTTAAGGAATAGTTGAAGGAGGATAATTATCATATAAAATAAAAGGGTATAATAGTCAAATTAAATAAGATTTTTTATGAATTTAAAAGTTTTAATTATATTTAAATTAAGAATTTGGATATATATGCAATTTTATATGTTTGATAAGGATATATATGTAATTATTAAATTATGTTGGATATATATGCAATTATAGAGCTTTGGAAGGATATATGCAATTCCCTAAAATCTACACAAAGATTCAAAGGGTTTTACATATATGTCCATGCTCAATCAACTTAAAGTAAATAAGGGCCCGTTTGGTTTGTAGATGGCTTTAGAATTACGATTATGATTTTGATTTAAATTTGGTTTAGGATTTGTATTTGGATAGGAAAAGAATATAATATTTAAAATATGTTATATATTAAAATATAAATTTAAAGTTATTTATATTAATAATAATTTGATAAAAAGAAAAAATGAGGATGAAAATGCTAATGGTCCACAATTGTACCACTTTGTCATAAATCCCTTATAACCTCCCACCTTTACTACACACCCTAATATTTGGGATTAGTAGCCAAATCCTAATCCCAAAAATACAACCAAACACTTTATTTGAGTAGGACAAAATCAAAACCCATCATAATCCTATAAAATAAACGGACCCTAAATTTATATCGAAGGTTTTGTCCATTATTGAAGTTGGAAATTATGTACAGTTAGAGAATATTAAGTTCAAAGCCCTCTGTAACCAATTGTAGGATTGTCAACTGAAAGATTTTCGTAAAGAATAAGAAAAAAAGTCTATCCAGACCTTGAAACAAGAACTTATTGAACAAATTAGATTACACTGAATATGCTATGGGACAGAAGGATTCGAACTTCCGAATAACGAGACCAAAACCCGTTGCCTTATGGCTTGAGTTGGAATGAAAAAGTTTGCATAAGAAATCAAAGCACACCCACAAGTTTTACAAAGTTACTCCATATAAGTATATGACTAAAAAGCACTATTGCAGCTGGATGGATATAATTAAGAACATGTTACAAACTATTTGAACTCAATCCAAATTTGGGCTATAAATTTATTAGTTTAGTGAGCTTAAACACAAATTCCTATTTTCAAATTTGAGTTGTAGCCACTAGCCTGTAGGTTTATTGGATTCTTTTATATGGCTATGGTTAAAGTTATAGCATTTATTTTTTATTTTTTTATTATTATTTTTTTTATAGAGTGATTGAGTGATAGTTGTGTGAAGACCCTACGTGGATAAGTCAAAGTCGTCATATGAAAGTATTATTATTAGAGACCATAGAACATCCAAAGTTCAATCAACGTCAATGGATGAAACTTTATGCATGGTGTGGTTTTATAAGTAATGAAACTTCGCATTACAAAAAGTATTAGAATAATAGTATATATCTCTTGTAGAGATTCCATATATACAAGTGATATACACTATTAGAATAATGGTATATATATATATATGCCTTGTATATATTGAAATATTGAATATCACATCCATAATTCTCTCATAAGACCAAAGCACACAAAGTTGGTTAATTTATAACTTACATGTATTCAATTATTCATGTATGTGAAGTTGATAATAGTTTTCATATGGTAGATGGTTAATCTATAAATTAACAGTGCGAACATTAAAGCGCGTGTAATTTTGAAACTGTCGTTTATTAAGGATAGGGATATGAGATGTGGGTCTTTAGTTATAGTTTGGAAATTGTAACATATATACTTGTGAGTTTTATTTATGAAGCAATTAGTATTTAATAGTTTATGTTACATGGCATTTGCATAATTGCATATACATGCCCAAAACATTAAAAGGACCACCAGTTGAAGGGAAAATGACTAGTAGACCAAGATGAGTTTACTTTGAATTCTTCTTAAACCCTCGTATACTTCAAAGTTTTTGGTCCAAAAACTCACAAACAGTTACATCTCAATTAATATTTCTTAGACATTTCTTCAGGGCATTGAGATTGACAAACAATTATATATCCCAACCAGCCTTTCGTTGATGTTTCTTCCATAATCCAAGTTTCTTCACAGCATTGACAATGATAGATATGATCTATTTATTTAACTTAGATGTACTTCTGAGTTAAATTTATGAAGCAATTCATGTTTCTCAACCAATAGCTTATGTTATACAATGTTCACATGCATATGCCTAAAATATAGAAGGGCCACCATATGGAGTGACTAATGAGTTGTAGACCAAGACGAGTTAGAAAACAACATCAAACTCTAAACGTTATCTGAATTATCTCCAATTGAAAGTTTTCTTAAACCCTTACATACTTCAGAGGTCATTAATGAGTTATAAACCAAGACGAGTTTACTTTGAATGTCTATACTAGTAGACAACAACATGAAACTCTAAAAAGTTGGTCACAAACTTTTTTACTGTGAAACTTTTTTACACCAAGCAACTTTCTTTATTCCATTGACAATGACAATTATAATATGTTTTTACTGTGAAACTTTATTTCAAGCATCGAAGCATTCAAGCATAACGTCTAAAAAGGTTTTTTTAGCCCAACTTAATCAGAATTGCTTATGTATGTGTATGAAGTTGAACTTGAATTTGACTTGTCTTAAGCTATCACTTTTGGTTTTTTATGTAGACTAGGCAGTACCGTGCATAGCAACGGATTTTATAGCGAAAGATCGTTTAGTGATAAAAAAAAGTTATGGGTTATAAACGAAAAATAATAAAAGTTTGAAGATTTGGGGATTAAACATAATGTTTTGAAACCGGTTCGACCCGGGTGGTTCAACCGGTTGTACCGTTCTGGTCGAAAAATGGGTCGATTTAAACCTACACAACCCGATGGGTTGGGTCAAAAACGGGTCAAATTAAAGCGTCCCGGGTCAACCCGGTTTTCAATTCGTATTAATAGTTTTGTTTTGAAATATATGTTTTCAACATTTCTTTTTTTAGTTTTAACTTTTCACTTTATACTTTTTGGTTTTTCTTTTTTATATAGTATAGCAGGGTACCAACATGTTTCGGCGGCGGGTACCCTGTGACGATTAACCGGATAAATAGATCTCAATGAGACCTAATTCCACCGGTTTGTATCGGTTTCAACGGGTCCTCTTTGGTTCATTTTCGGATGGCTTTTATTGGTTAGCCGAACCTGTGGCGACACCGTTCCTGGTTGAACCATTTGGTCCGGTCCGGTTTTCAAAACTATATATACCATCAACTTGTTAGCTTGTATGAAGCTTTGTGTGTTTTATTAATTTGTATAATGTATATAATAACATGTACTTTTTATTTTAGGGTGTCTTAAAAATAATATTAATTAGTATGTTTAATTATTTTATATTATGGATTATGTTGTAGCTTGTTTAAATTGTAGCTTATTTAAATTGTACATTGTGAAAATTTTATTGTACTTTTAATAAAGGGTTTTTTAATTAGTTGTTTTAATTTGGTAAAATGTTTTTATTTAGTTGTACAATGTGAATAAATTATTGTACTTTTAAGTAATGGAGTATTTTAATAAAAGTATTAATTATACGAGTAATATGCAATTTCTTTCACCTTTGACTTTCAAGGTTTGACCATACACTCATTATATGTAGTATAGATATAGGTTTGTCTAGCATGTGTTGCATAAGTCATCGATTAATTTGTTGCGAGTTTAACTCACAGGGGGAACAAGGAGTGAAAGGTGTTTTCGTTCATGAATAATCAAGTAAGTGGTTTCGATAGAGCAAATGTTTCACCAACTAGATTTAAAGAAATCCCTTTAATAGTTATTGTTTATTCTTACCAGATCACTGGACTTGTAAATCGAGGTCTTAATAAGTTCATGACTTGGTTCGTCTAAAAAGTCTACATATAAGATATAGAAATAACTAAGGATTTACAATCATAAATAAATTTTAGATTGTGAGTTGGCTCATTCGAAAGGTCTATGTAAACGTAGAAAGAGTAGAGAAGACCCTTAAATATATCTAAATATAGACAAAAAAATACCTTTTGAAAAGTCTGTACGCATACAAAGAACACAAACATTCAGACCCACACCATAAATAAACTAGTAAACCTGAAAAAATCGTTACGCAAGCAATTTTTTTTCTCGGGAACTTACAATCTGACAATATTTACTCTACAAATTATTTCACACGTCCGAAGCCAGACTTGAACCTACAACCATTTAATTGGGAGTTTATCACACAACAAGGGTACCATTAGAAAACAAGCCCTTTGGTCACTATGCAAGCAATTGTTTGTGAACTTTTAATAAGTTCTAATAAAAGTTTTTTTTTTTTTTCCTTTTCTTTATTATTATTTTTTTTGGGGGTAACCATAGCTCCAGACCTACTTTGGCCGACTAATCCACATGATTCGAAGTTGAAAATTTTGCACAATAAAAAATGAAATGAAGTTTAAGTGCCTATCGAGTCAAGTGATTTGTTCAACTAGACTCTTTGGATCATAAGCATAAATTGGTTATCAGTTGTCTTGTAACAGAATGCGAAGAGTATGTTAATTTAGAGAACCAAAAAATCTCTATGCAAGTTTTGATTGAAAATCATTATTGTGGATGACAAAATTTCATTGACACATTCTTTTATATCGCAATCAAAAGTTAGAAAATTTTGTATAATCAAACAAAAAATAAAAGTCTAGAATTGACCAATTTAATAAATTTGCACAACCCAAGTGTTACGTTTATCAATGAAAGAAATATAGACCACAAATATATTCTCGATCATATTATTATGAAAGCAACTACAATAATACCAGCGACACTATATATATTTGTAGCAATTGTGAATTTTTTATAGCAATCAAAAATAAAAACACAATGACTAGTTCAATATCTAGTGTCTTTTTTATTTTCCTAATTTTCACAACGTTTGCCTCTTCCACTTCTTCTTTGAATAAAAATATTCATAAATGCCCTAAAAAGCAGAGTGAAGCTTTGCTTCTCTTTAAACACAACCTTTTATCCATCAATTACACTAATGATTACCTAGATGATTACTGTCATGGTTTGTATGGTTCTGATTATCATCCAAAAATGATGAGCTGGAATACAAGTACCGATTGCTGTAAATGGGATGGTGTTAGTTGCGACGACTCCACCGGTGACGTCATCGGTCTCGATCTCCATTGCGGAATGCTACAAGGTACAATTCATCCTGACAGCTCCCTCTTCAACCTCACACACCTTACTTATCTTGATTTGGGATATAACAAACTTAATGGGACATTGCCATCTTGGCTGTTTACTTCCCCCTCTTTAGAATCTCTCTTTAGATCATAACATGTTCAGTGGAAATGTTCCTTTTGAGTCATTTGCTCTTCCTTCATTAAAAATCTTAGACCTCAGTTACAACAATCAGTTAGCTGGCCAAACTGATGTGCAAACATTTCGACAACTCACCAACCTCACTCACCTAGACCTTTCACATAATAATTTTAGTGGTAAACTGGAGTTGGATACATTGTTATCAAGCCTCACAAACCTTGATACTCTCGTTCTCTCATATAGCGGTTTCTCTGTTACAACAAAGAATGCCAATCATTATGTCAACCCTGGTTTTAGATACTTATATTTGGCCTCTTGCAAGCTAAAGGTGTTTCCAAATTCATTTCGAGGCATGAAACAACTTCAAGATTTAGATCTCTCTAGAAACAAAATCCATGGCCAAATTCCTCATTGGGCAGGGGAGATAGGAGGTAATGAGTTGTATCGTCTCAATCTCTCGCATAACTTCATAACAGGCTTGCCACAATTTCAATGGTATGGATTAGAATACCTGTATCTGCAGTCCAACTTGATTGAGGGGCCATTCCTCCATCAATTTGCAACATGAGTAGTCTATGGTATTTGGATATGTCCAATAATAGCTTTGGTGGATTGATTCCACAATGCTTTGGAAATATCACCTCATCTCTTGAAATGATAGATATGGGGAATAATAGCTTTCAAGGAACAATTCCAAATGTATATGGGGATTGTGGAAGTTTAGAAGGGCTTATTTTAAAAGGAAATCAATTAAGAGGAGAGGTGCCAAGTTCCTTGTCCAAATGTCGATTCTTGAAAGTGGTTGATTTGGGAAACAACCACTTGAATGGTACATTTCCTGGTTGGTTAGGAGATCTTCCAAATTTGCAGGCTCTTGTCCTCAAATCAAACAACTTTCATTGTCACATTCAACCCTCTTCAACTGTTGAATCCCCCTTTCCAAGTCTTCGAGTTCTTGACTTATCTCATAATAGGTTTGTAGGTCAACTCCTGCAAAATATTTTCAAAATTTCAATTCCATGAAGAATGTGGTGAAAACAGCACAAAACCAGAATATTTGTCCATGGGTGGAATGTATTACTCATTCGTTGTTGCGGTGAAAGGGTGGATCGAGATATTCCAAGACTTTTGTTGGCCTAACTATTATTGATTTATCAAACAATTATTTTGAAAGTGGGATACCAGAAATAATCGGAAATTTGAGTTCTTTGAAAGTGCTAAACTTGTCCCACAATAGCCTTAATGGTCGAATGCCAAACTCTCTTGGTAAGCTATCAGAGATTGAATCATTAGACCTTTCTTGGAACCAACTCATAGGAAATATCCCTCAAAGCCTTGCAGGAATCAAGGGCCTTGAAGTCTTAAATCTATCACAAAACCATCTTGTGGGGCGTATTCCAGAAGGAACACAGTTCAGCACATTTCAAGAGAACTCATTTACAGGGAATTTGGGGCTCTGTGGGTTTCCACTGCCCAAAAATTGCAGTGAGAATGCACACAAACCACAGCTTGAAGCAGAAGAACATCATGAGGAGGAAAGTGGATTTACGTGGGAAGTGGTGATATTGGGATACGGATGTGGGACTCTACTTGGATTGGTGATGGGATATCTCATGTTGTCAACAAGAAAAGTGAAATGGTTCAATGCAATTGCTGATGCAGCAGAGAGTTTGGTCTTGAAGAAGAGGAAGAGAAGACATGTTTACATCGGGAAATGACGTTAGATAATTAAAGGTATGCTTTTTCACATGATTTCTTATTTCATCAATTTTTCAAAATGTCTTACCTATGAATTCTCTTGGTCTTAAAAAATTATTATGCAGGTAAAGGAGTTTGAGGAGGGCTGGGACCTTCTGAATTATGCAGTCGTATAAGCTTCTATGATGTTTGTGTTCTGTATCTTTGAATTATTCTTGTATGTAATACTAGTGTGTTGTTAGGATATTAATACATATTTACTTGGTCACTGGGTGATCATGTATTGATGTTGCTGACCTTGGTGTAATTCAGTAAGTTTTTTGTTATTTTGATGATCATACAACCATCGTGTATGCTATAAAATTGTAGACACTAGTGTTTGTTACCGAATTGTAAGGTGTGAAAAGGAAAGCATTATTAATAATGACTTGTCTTTTAGTATATCTAATTTGACCATCCAGTGTGTTCTTCTTCGATCTGTTCTACATGTGTTTTAGCATTTCATTATCTGCCCACCACCTGCTTGACGAGTGGATTATGAGACCAAATTGCCAGTGACCCTGCACTTGAATAATCATCTACATGAAATTTTATCATATACCTACTGCTCCTTATGTCCTGTAAAACGTGCCATGGTCCTTTTTAGGGTACCTGCAAAAAATGTGTCCTATTTACTGATGTAGGTTGAACGTTATGGCTGAAGCTGGACGTTCTGAGATATATAGCTGCTAAATTTGTAGCGGATATGCTAGCTATAAAGTTCATTTATGTTATTGTGCTGTATTGCTAGCCTTGAAGACAAATGATATGTGTGTCCGAGCGTTACATCTTTTTGCCATCTACTTTAAATGGTCGGGTTTATTATTATTTTTTTATAACATTACCAGCCAAGTCTTAACTTTTACCCTTAGGTAATCGTGTTTTTGAGTGGTTGAACCTTCAATATAATTTTTCAAAAGGAAGAGAAGACATGTATATATCGGGAAATGACATTAGAAAATCAAAGGTTGTTGTATAAATTTTACTAGATGATCATAGTCGTCTGAGTATTAATATTGATTGTTATAAAATACCATAGTGTTGGCTATTAAGATTGTAACTTGAACAATTTGCTTTCTGCAGGTTCAAGAAGTCTTTGGTGAAGCGGGAATCTTGGGATTCTGGAAAGGCGTCTTCCCGACATTGGTTATGGTACTTGCTATTTAGCTTTGGCCCATGCTGTATCAATATCACTTCTTGACTTCTTGTCCACATTGTTTCAGCCAGGTCAGCAATCCTTCAATACAGTTTATGCTGTATGAGACCCTACTAAAGAAGTTGAAGCAGCGTCGTGCCTTAAGCAACAGTAACCAAGGTGTAACTGCTTTAGAGGCAAGTAACTGTTAGTATAATCACTGCAGAATTTTCAGATAATTATGACTTATTTATCATTTAATGGGATTATCTGTAGGCAATATCTGATTTCTCCACATAATTTAACCTATACTAGTCTGAGAAATTTAATAAATTAGCCAACTATATAGAGGCCACACACACATGGTTGATGTCTACAAATTCATTTATTTTGTGTACAAAGTATAAATTTTTGAGAAGTGTAGTTTTGTGTCTCATATCCAAAGGATGAGATATTGGTTGTGGGTCTATCTCACAATATGAGACAATTGTAACACGTATACTTCTAAGCTGATTTATTATTATTATTATTATTATTATTATTATTATTATTATTATTATTATTATTATTATTATTATTATTATTATTTTTTTTTTTTTTTTTTTTTTTTTAATCCCAACATCACTTCATTAGAAAATCATATGATTCTGAAATTAGTGGGGGGAGAAACTAATTGGGCCTCCACTCCTACAGCTATATGAAAGTTAATCCTCTTAAAAATATGATCGACAGACGTGCGCACGATCTCACGAGTCAACGAGAAACTTGGATCGCTTTAGTAGGGTTCTGATCCTTCCAAGCTCTCGAGGAAGAGAATGAGAAGGGGAAACCTATATCCAATGTCCGCACATTTTGCCTCATACTTACTGCGCTTACGTTCTTGTTGCCGATCATGCGAATTTATCATTATAGGGAGAAACCTATATTATTATTATTATTATTATTATTTGAACAACTTCTAAGCTGAATTTATCAATATGTTTATGAACCATATTACAAGATATTTTGTATATATATGTCCAAAACCTTAGAAGGGCCGGCCACCAGATGATGGAAGAAATGTGTTGTCGACTAGATGTGTTTACTTGGAAAGTTTACATTAGTAGACAAAAACATAATTGATGAAAGGTATGTGTTTCACTTGTTCTCTTATTTCGTCAAGTTGTGCAAAATGGCTAACATTATTCTCTTATAAATTCTTCAAAAATTTATGATGCGGGTATGGAAATTTAGGGTGGAGCTGACACCTTTTGAATTATCTAGCCATATAGCAGCTTCTCTGGAAGTCTCTTTGAGTAGTTGTGAATGGCAAGTAAACGCAGGCGCAAACGTGTTTTGACTTTTGACAATGGAATTTTCAAGCATGTAGATATCTACTTCTCAGTTCTCACCATCAAATTCATTCAACAATTTCGTGTAAATGACTAAATAATTTCCACATTTTTTTGGATCTGTGGGACATGTGCATTGTTGCAATATGTTGAATCACTTTTTTGTTGGACTTATTAATGTCTTAGATGCCAAAAGGATAACAAGATGGGTCAAGAAGAAACTTTCATCATGGGTGCAATCCGAGCCTCAAAACCCAACATATGACAGTTAGATAAGCGGTTATTTTCATTGTACCGTTGTATTCTAGGGTTACAACTCTTTGATGAATCGTTGTATCTTTTCATGAAGCAACGTTTCATATGTATAAATAGATTAGGAATTCAATGTAAACATTCAACCCTTTTCATTATCAATATATCGGTTATAGGGTTCAACCCATATCTTCTTTGTTTCATTATTATTGATTCTTTGAATGGTTGATTATGCATGTTGTTGTCGATCATAATGATCCGGAAGACATCAAACACCGTGTCGAATTATCAGCGGTGGCATCGAGCCAAGGGATCAAACAACAACAATTCATATTCAATCACCACGACAAAAGCCATCACTACACCAGAAAGTGGCTCTAGGGACTACATTTGTAGTCCCTATAAGCCCAGAATGTAGTCGCTACAAGCTCTAGGGACCACGCGTAGTCCTTGAAACCTTAGTGGGTTTTACTCGGTTGCTACAGGTTTTAGGGACTACACTTTTTGCACTTATAGGGACTACGTTAGTTGACTTGACTTTTTGACTTCTTGACTTTTTGACTAATTTTAGCGACTCTACTATAGTGACCACAAGTGGTCCCTACAAATAAATTGACTATTTGACCAAAATATGTGGCGTCTGCTTTTAGCGACTACAATTGTAGTCACTATAGATGCTTGTGACTAATTGGTGTCGTTGTCTTTAAGGACCACATGTAGTCTCTAAATGTAACAGCACCTGTTTCCAAAACAGGCTGCTTTTGCACGCTTTCCCAGGTTTTTCCGACCTTTTACACATCCTGTTTTCCAATTTTTCCATCTCAACGCAAACCAATTCAACACAAACAATAACTAAAACATTCCAATCCCATTCACTACAAGTGTTCAAAACATACAAATTCGGGTTCGCTACAAGTTTTCAACAACTAAAACAAGTTCAACAACATAAAACATAAGTTGTTCAACAGCATAGATTGTTTAACAAACCAGAAATCACAAGTACATCCCCGCCTAGCTACTCATCTTCGGGGGCATCTCCATGAGCATCTGCAACTTCATCACCTTCAAACTGACTTGGGTCGAGTGTGGCTGGTTGGGTCACCGGGATATTCGCAGCGTTCAACTGCTGGTAGAGAGAGATTATCCGATCTTGATTCACAGAACGCTCTAGCCCAGCGGTGGTCCGGGGGGTGGGAATGAGCGGAAGGCGAGCTAGACCCACACGATGACCTACTAGGTAGCCTCCTACCCGTCCGGAAGAAAGCTCACTCTCTCCCAAGACCCGGGTCACTATCTCTTTGTCGGTCAAACCTCTTCCGCCTCCCTAATCGCGATCATCTGCTTACGTAAAGTCACAAAGCAACTTAATTAGTTTCACATAAATGTAAAAGGACTTAGTTGACCCATTTGTTATATGTGCGATTATGCGAACAACGACATTCACTTTCTTTGCTAAAAACCAAAACCAAATGGAAAATTCTTTGGGTTTGTGAATATGTCTATTTATCAAAAGAAACAAATATCGGTCCAAGGTAGTTGAAGGCGAAAGGAAAAAAGGCAAGGGCATGAGTGACATTTTTGCATATGATGGTGTCTAACACGAAACAATATTTAGATAAAGCAATATTTATTATCTAACAAACATGCATACCTCAAATCTTCAATTTTATAGCTAAATATACACGATAGACAAGTTTAACAAATTCTAAAAGTTTTCTTTTGGCGGTAAATAATATCGAGACAATGATAGAGAAGCGATACAACGTCATTAAGAAGAGATGAGAGGCCTCTATATTTCATACTGGAAGTGGACGTAAAACCCCAATCTTACATTAATTGACTTACTAACATGAGGGGCAACTTTGTATGTCAAAATAATAATAAAAGTTTGACCCGATGTAACATCAGACCACATCACGCCTCTTAGCTGGAACGCTACACCAGCTACAACAAGGGCTGCTAATTAAGGCCTCGCCTAACTGGTATTCCAATGATCCTTGCTAAAATATAATGTTGTGAATTAGTATCTGTTTTTAAAATTTTTTTGCTAAAATATAATGTTGCTAAAATATATTAAAATATTGTCGATCTTTTTATGGACTAATTTATTCCTTGTAATATTCATGGGTAGAAACAAAGAACTTAACAACAGATACTAATTCAGAATTGTTGCTTTAACTTAATTAATTGGTTTTCCGTTGAGTTAATGTGAAACAGATTATGGCACCATGCGACTGTTAAAGGATAAATGATGTGGAAGAAAATAGGGATGACGGATGAATATGTTGGCTCTATAATAACAGGTGGAAAAATGGGCCTTGCAGCAGGTAACTTGACTGCTGCTAACAGCAGGGATTATTTCCCCATGCAATTATCCCATACTTAAACTAACAAAAAAGATGACAAGGATTTTCAAGATTTCAAGCAAATATTAAGCCTAGAATGTAATATAAACGACAAACAAGTGTGTTTTGTTCGTTCTTAGAAAGAATTACTTACATATTGCTCTTCAGCAACCGGGCTGTTCCACTTTCCCTCCTTTGAATGCTTTTTCTTGAATTGCTCAACCAAATCAGGAAATGTACCAGTGGCCTCATCGTACTGAAAACACATTTAATGAGTATAATATTTATGAAAAAATTAACGAGTATATAATAACAATCAAACAAATATTAATCACGATTACCTCCTCAAATCTGCTCTGAGCATAGGATTTCGTCCCATGATTCGATGAGTAAACCTGTTTTGACCTGTTTTTCTTGTTCGCATTAGAGCGCTTAAGCCACTTTTCTGAAGTCACCATATCACAGTATTTGTGCCAGTGATCTAATTCCATGTCTTCTGGAGGAAAGTCTCTGATTTTGATTGGCTCTTTGTACCCATCGCGTCCTACAAACTCACGTTCGTGGAAGTTGTGCTTCCTGCCTTTGTATCGTGCTTGGAACGAAGCGGTAATCCCTGCCTCGATCGCTGTACCATGCGGCCCTGTAAGATGCTCTTCCAAATCAAAGTAGTGCTGCAATTCAAATAAAATAGTTATGTAATGAATATTGTTTTGCAAAGTTAGCATAGCAAATTTAAGTGTAAAGCTCGACCTTGAGTGTAGGCCATAGGGTTGTCTTGTACTTATCTGGTACATCTTCCCACGATGTGAAACAGAAAGGAACTTCTCTTTCTATCTCGTTGCCGATTAAGCCCGTGAAATGGCGGTTGTTTTCTCCCACGGGTTTAACGGTTTTTTGATCCACAACATCAAATTTGATTGGCAGCTTGTTATTTTTTCCAGCGTCCTTGAATTTCTTTTTCAGCTCACCGTCCCTGGCCCTCTTCCGGCCCTTTTCGTCTGCAAATTAAAAGTCAAATAAACAAATAAACGATACAAGTAATCGTATTCAAATGAATAAAGTCAAATTATAAGTAATGAAATTCAGATTCAATATTGTATAATAACTTACTTATGTGGTAGGAGGGAGGCTGCCACGGACGATCATCATCAGGGGGACCATTGTCCCCACCATGCCCTCGCCCTTGAACCATTGCCATCTGTAGAAATAACTTGATAACAATTTAAAATTAATAGAAGTTCACAAATATAAAAGTACAAGAACTCAAACAAATTAAATAAGCAATTTGAAACACTAAACATATTTGTAAACATAACTCAAGAACAATTTCATTCATATTACTGTCTTCACAAATTACTATTTCATATCAATCTGAATCACTATCACAAGCACTATCAGAATCACTACTAAAATCATGAGGAACATGATTCTCATTTTCATCAATAAAATCATCATCGACGAGAGAACGAGTAGGCTGATATTGAACTTCCGTTGATGGACCAACTCCACTCAAGCTCCTATAATCCAAATCTTCCAAATTAGCTGTGAGTGAAAGATCAGATGACATGCTGTCATGAATAACATCTGCGTCCACGATGATGTCCTGATCCCAAATCTTTCGATGGTTGACATCTTGGACGACCCTCCAATGATGTGATCTAGAAGGGTCTTCAAGGTAAAATACTTGTCTTGCTTGTGTTGCAAGAATGTACTGTTGATGCCTCCACCAATCATCTCTTGTAGATATACTAGTTATGTTATTTTTAGTAACACAAAGTTCGGTAGTGCGAGTGTTATTGGTCTTAAACCATTTGCATCGGAACAACACAACTTTGTGAGAGGTTAGATATTGAAGCTCCAAAATTTCTTCTAAAACACCATAATACATAGTTCCATCATCCTCCCCGGGCGTTGAAACACCGCTGCATTGAGTTGTTAGGCGTTCGTCACGGCTGTGAACCACAAACTTCACACCGTTAACTATACAAGAGGTGTAATAAGTTGCATAAATTGAAGGCCCATGTGCCAAAGCGAGGAGTTCAAGACTACACTCGGATGGCTTTTCTGATCGAAGAGTAGAGATCTATGCCAAAGACAAAAATAGATAACGCATTAGAAAAGCATGCATGGATGCCTTTCCAAAAAAAATTAAAAAAAAAAAAAGTAAAATAAATTGTAAAGAGAGCCAGGAAATTGTATTTGTAAATTATATATACATTGAGTTTACCTTGTCGCAAAACTAGCGAGAAAATTTTGTTGGTAAATCATTCTCAGACATGGCAATACGACATTCTCTGTAAATGTTCATGATATTAGTATACTCATCAAAGATATAACTTGCGTGAAAGAGTGTTGATATGAAAAGAACGTACGTCTTGTATTTGTCGATTTCATGACTGTTGTTGAGGACATACCATTCTAGTTTCTTTCTAACTTCTTTATCTAGTTTTTTTTCAACACCCGCACTTTTTGGCTCACAAACTGATCGGAATACCTGCATATTGTATGTTGGAGGTGGGCCGTCATCATTTCTGTCTGGACGATTAAATCTTGTTTGAACACCCTTAAGATAATGTGAAGAAGTTAACGCTTCCTCCATGACATACCCTTCCGCTTTGGAACCTTGGGCTTAGCTTTATTTCGAACATAATTTTTAACTTTTCATATATCTTTCAAATGGATACATCCACCTCATGTATACAGGCCCACCTTGAATGGCCTCTTCAGGTAAATGCAAGACCAAATGAATCATTATGTCAAAAAAAGCGGGAGGATATATTTGCTCGAAATTGCACAATATACGGATTAGTTGTTCTTGGGCTTTCAACAAGTCTGACTCCATTAAACTTCGAGCACAAATCTGCTTAAAGAACGAGCAGAGCTCAATTATTGGTGTTGCAATACTCGGGTCCAAGTACGCTTGAGCTCCAACCGGAAGCAACCGCTGCATCATTATATGACAGTCATGAGATTTCATGCCTGTTATGTTGTTATCATTGTCGGTTACTTTTGACTTAAAGTTTGATCCAAATCCATCAGGTAGTTTAACTCCTTTAATGAATTCACAAAACTTTCTTCTCTTTTCAGGTGTGAGAGAGTACATGGGGTGAGGCTTTAAGAACTTCCCGTTGCCTTTATTGATGAGCCACAACTCCTTTCGAATATTCAAGTCGTGTAAGTCTTGTCTTGCCTTGTTAGTGTCTTTGGATTTGTCATTCATTAACAGTGTACCCAATGAAACTCTCGATACATTTTTTTCGATATGCATGACATCCAAATTGTGTTTTAGTGCAAGACTTGACCAATACGGAAGCTCAAAGAAAATCGACCGTTTACTCCAATTCCTTTCTGAGAGGGGACGTTTTCTCTTCACACCCCCATGACTCGGATGTTTACCCGGAGTATGTGACGGCACTTTAGCAAGTTGTTGTAAGATTTGAGCACTATCGAGTTTTCGTGGAGCTGGATTATCCTCGATCTTACCATTGAAGGTCCTCTTCCTCCTCCCACTATGATTCATGGGTAGGAATCTTCTATGACCCACATAAGCGGTTTTCCCATTTACGAGTAGATGGAGTCTCATCATTACATGTAGGGGCGCAAAGTAGCCTTGACCACTCCAACCAGACAAACTACTACGGGCAGGAAAATCATTAATGGTCCATAAAAGCATTGCTCTCATTCTGAACTCGGTGTTTGTAGCAACGTCTAATGTCTTTTTTCCTGGCTTCTTCCATAATTCCTTCAACTCCTTAATCAAAGGCTGCAAGTAAATGTCAATGTCCTTACCAGGTGATTTAGGGCCAGGAATTAACAACGTCAACATGAAAGAAGACTCTTTCATACATATCCACGGAGGAGTATTGTATGTTGTCAATATGACCGGCCACATACTGTAAGACTGACTCAAGTTGCCAAACGGATTGAAACCATCGTGACCAACCCTAGTCGGACGTTTCTAGGTTCTTCCATGAAAGTGCGCATGCTTCTTATCAAACTCTTTCCATGTTTTACCATCTGGGTGACCCATCTTACCATCTTGATACATCTTCCAAGAGCATGCCATGTCATATGTTTTGCGGTGTGTAAAGAGTCGTACATACGCTTTAGCCTAGGAAGCAAAGGAAAGTAACACAACACCTTGTTAGGAACTTTCTTTCCCATCGTGTCTTTGTCTTTCCATCTACTCGCCTTGCAGTTGGACAATTTTCCAAATTTTCGTTCTCCTTCCCCCAAAACAAACAACAGTCATTCACACAAACATGGATTGATTCGTACCCTAACCCGACTTTGTTCATCGACTTCTTAGCTTCATAGTGTGACTGTGGGACTTTGGCTCCTGTTGGGAAACATTTTAGAAGAAATTCCATTGTTTGGTTAAATGAAATATCAGTCCATTTATGAAAGACCTTTAGGTGCAACATCTTTGCCAAAAAGTCTAGCGAAGACATCCAAGTACAACCCGGGAATAGCTCTTCATTGGCCATTTCAAACAACGCTTCCAAATTATCTTTTGTAGGACCCACATCTTCTGGTGGCTCGTTACTTGTTGATGCAATATCTGACCCATTGTTGTGGTCTATGTAATTGTTCTGCCTACGAATATCGTTAAGGACATTGATCATATCATTTGTCTCATCTACTACCGGTGGCGGAGCAATAATCTTGTTTTCACCGTGATATTCCCAAACATCATAATACTTGCTAAACCCGTTATTGTGTATGTGACGCTTAATATCAGTAAGTGTATGCTTAGTCATGTTATCACACCTCCGACATGGGCAACAACATAAGCCCCGGCCATTTACGTGTTCTTTACACCTCTCGATGAAGGTGTTAAGACCAAGTTTAAACTCATCGGTATTACGATTTAAACCTTCCCTAGTCCAATACTTATCAATCGACATAACTGCTCGGGTGGTGTGTTGTGGTGGTGGGTGAGGTGGTAGTGGTTTGGGTGGTAAAAGTTGGGAATTTTTTGGTGAAAGACGAAAGGTTTTGTGTTGACACCTTTAGCGACTACAATTAAAACAGGTATCACATTCACATTCACAAATTACAATGAAAAAGCAAAAATCTGATCGATGATATGTACGGCAAATAACAGTTCCACATTCACATTCACAAATTACATCATTATTATATAATTAGGATGATTTGTATACAGACAGTTCCACATTCACAAATTATAACTCTTCAAAGACTGAGCTTATGTTAACCAAACAAAACTTCAACCAACATATGAACATCTTTCAAAATATCCGAATAAGATTTTACCATCGATACTAATTTACAGCATCAATGTGACCATTAACCTCAAAAATATCAGGCGAATTGTAATCTTTGACACATGATATTTTTTTAATAGTTTTATACTCCTAAACTTAGCAGTAACTCAATTCCAAAAACAATATAATAGCTGTAGTGATCGGCTGTCTTTTTCAACATTTGTGAGAAGGTAGTGATGATCATGTTTGATATAATCTAGATTCCAAAAAAGTATAGTAGAAATCGTCAAAAAAATTATTAAAAAAAATCAATAATTAAACACAAGCAAACCATCATCCTTTTGACTCCAGAAACCCATCATATGTGTACCTTTTATATTTATTTATACAAATCTAAGTCATGACAATAATTCAGATTATAAATAAACAAGTCAACAAACCACAACTAAGAATTACAAACACACTTATCAAATCATAAACATTAACAATTATACATGAGAACACTTACGACAACACCAAAAATAAAGCAGCGGCGGTGGTGGGTGGGACAGCAGCAGCGGCGGTGGTGGATGGGTACTACAAAAACACAAAAATAAAGAAAGCCATAAACCAAACATACATAAACATAAATTAAAAATAAACCAACACCATAAACCTTTTACCTTGTGAGTGGTGGTGGTTGTTGGTGGAGAATGTGATGGTGGTTGTTGGCGGGAATGTGTTGGCTGGGAGTGGTTTTGGTGAGAATGAAGGAGATGGTGAGAGTGAAAGAGATAGATCTGGAATTTGATGGTTATAAGTGTTGAGTGTTAAATGAGACCTCAAATTTGGTACCAAATTTCTAGCAACCACGTTTAGACTCTATATGTCTAGCGGGAAAACGAAAACACTTGGGCGCCTTTTTTAGTTATCCTGAAAATTTTATAGGGACCACAATTTGAACCTATAGCAACTACTTGTAGTTTTATTAAAGTGTGATTCGGCCGACCGAAACCCGACCGAACCGAAGCGAAAATTAACGAGTTCGGGTTGTCTAAATAGATTCCGGTTGGGGTTTGGGTCGATTCTATCTAACCCATTTATTAAAGCAGTCGAGTTCGGGTTGAGAATAAAATAAGCGGGTCGACCACCAACTGCTTAATATTTTTTCATAAACTCAAAATTATTTATATTTTATTATGCGGGTTAAATGTGTTAAGCAAGTCGACCTAATAAAGCTGCTTAACTCGTGTAATAGGCCAACTTTTGTATATAAAAGGGTTAAATGGGTCAACCTAAAACCCGTTGAACCGATTCAACCCGTGTAACCTATTTAACTCGCCAACCCAAGTATATATACGGGTTAAATGGGTTAGGTTCAGGTTATGTCTAAGCAGGTTAGGGTTGACATATCTGACCGATGATTTAAATGGTCGAGGTTTGGGTTGGGATTTTCGACCGCCAAACCGACAACCCGAACCCGCCAACCCGAACCCGACTCGAATTGCCACCCCTAGTTTCTATAGCCTTTTCCAATTCTTTTTCCCAAACTACTCTTTATATATATAAAATAAATTAATTAAAAAATACAAAATATATATATTAAAAAATAATGACTAATACCGCAAGTGTTATATATTAAAAAAAAAAAAAAAAAAGGTAACTAAATCGAACGATGTTAACCTACAACAACGTTTGTTCACAACATTAGCACTTTACGTTTATGGATATACATAAGATGTGTTAGAAATTTGGATCACAGTAATCTGAGAGTCGTGTTCACAACATTACGGGTGGGGATGACGTGGCATCTTTATATCCCGTGGAAGCTTTTGAAAATGTTGACCGAGCTTAGCATCAAACCGAATGGTGTTAAACCATAAAGTCATTCCACTTGTTATTTCTGAAGTTTCCAAATGCTTAATTACGTTTAAAATACTAAATTGCTTTGGTGCTAAACCAACAAAGTAGTAAAATACATGAGATGTTAAGCGTATAAGTCGAGATGATATCGTTATATATGAGATGTTAAGCGAATGAGTCGAGATAATATTGTTATACATAGATGTTAAGCGATAAGTTGAGATGATATCATTATACATTAGATGTTAAGCGAATGAGTCAACATAATATCGTTATACATGAGATGTTAAAGAATGAGTCAAGATGATATGATATATAACATGTTAAGCGAATGAGTCGAGATGATTTCATATGTATACTTATTTGATGGTTTAACATCGCACAACATAGTGGAACTACAATGCTTATGAAGTAGATGTGTTCCATCAATCCTATTTAATGTACATTACTTAATTAACTCTAAAACAGTGCTTATGATGACCTGTACTCGGGAAATATAATTGCCACGTCATCCCCAGTTGTAATTACCACTAATGGCAGCGTAACAAAACTTAATGACAGTTTAGAACACTAATCAAACTGCTAAACAAGGAAAACATTTTGGTCAACTTTTCACCGAGAACATGTCCTCGGCAAAACCACTATTTTGCCGGGTTGTGGCGTTGGTGGGTAAAGTAAATAATTGGCGTGTTTATAAAATGCTTTTCTCGATTTAGGCGAATTGAAGTGTAGAACTATATTGTTTATTGGAAAGTGATATATGTTCGCATTTGTCTTCCGTTTCGTCGTCTAATACAAAAAGTAATTTAAATCATTTATTTTTAATTTAAATCATTTATAATTACTTTAAATCATTTTTAATTAATGTTTAAATGTTGTCAATTTGGAATGTAATTCGTATGTTTTAGTTATTTTTTGTGGTTTAACACCGATCAATTTATTTCTCCTTTCATCTCGACCAATCCGAAAAGCGCATACATAACGAAAAGCACTAACATAACGAAAACGCTAACAGAGGCGAAAGCGCTAACGTTTTTAATGAGCGTTGTTGTGGTTTAAGCCCATTCGGTTTACTTACGTTTTTTATAACTAAATATTTATAAATCATTCAAATAATTTAAATTTTCGGTCACTTTTAGGGACTACATGTAGTCGCTAAAGTTTTAGCGCCAAAATTCCCGCCAACAAAAATGTAAAATTTTTAATAATTTATTTTTTTCGTGCTCATCTCACTTCTAGGGACTACATGTAGTCCCTATAAGTTTGGGTCAAAGTTAGACTTTTTTCCATGACTTTTTTGGTTTCGTCACCAAGGATTTTGTGACTACATGTAGTCCCTATAAGTTTGGGTCAAAGCTAGATTTTTTTCATGACTTTTTTGGTCTCGTCACCAAGGAGTTTGTGACTACATGTAGTCCCTATATGTTTGGGTCAAAGTCATGCGTTTTCAATAACTTTTGTTTTGTCGTTTAGTAGAATTATAGGGACTACATGTAGTCCTATAAGTTCAATGTAGTCCCTGAAACCTCCGGTCAAAGTTCGGGCCAAGATTGTTGAACATTTCGTCTCCACAGTTATAGTGACTACATGTAGTCCCTATAAGGCAGTTTATAGCGACCACATTTTGTGGTCCCTAGAAGTCTTAGTAGCGAGATCTCTAAATTGGTGTAGTGCATGCCAATTAACAAGGAAAATTCGAAAGCAGTTACAAACACCGAGATGGTGGTTAACGAGAAGAAAGCAACCATCGAAATAATGGATGCATTTGAAGAGGCTTGTTGGTTTTTCTCTTTTACCAACAAAAGCCATAAAGATACTTGGCCTGTCAAAGAACATGGCTCGAAGATCTACATGCTACAATCAATATTTTTTGACGACTTCAATTACTGCAAGGGGATCACTTTTTTTGGAACAGAAGGACATGTTTCCAAAGGAAAAGAAATATGCCAGGCAAGAATGCCATAGAGATCGACAAGATCCTGTGATCAAACCCTATTAAATAAGCAGACAAGAAGAACAGTCAAGATCCTGTGATCAAACCACAACAAATACGATCAACTAAACCAAATGCCATAAGAAATACCATTGTTAGCTCTCAAAAGTTCACACCGAACGTTCGTGACGAGCTTAAATACATCGGAAGTGCCACAAGTCAATCGAATACTTTGAATAACTCCGACGGAGATGAGAACTATGCCGTAGTCATCATCATCATGGATGATTGAGTCGACAATGATACTTACATAGGAGATCATGGCGAGAACATAAAGATGAAGGCGCTATTATTTTTTAATTACATTCTCTTTTGGATTTGATAACATATGAAAGATCATGGGTGATTAGTTTGTTGCTAATAAATAAATCTTTCATGATGTTTACGATATAATTTTGTATGAAGGAAAGATTTACGGTATGATTTTTATGAAGGAAAGAGAAGAAAAGAAAACACTAAGGGTGCGTTTAGTTGGGGAAAACACCCTTGTTTTCCATAAAATGTTTAGAGGAAAATAAGGAAAATAGAGATCGCGTTCAAATTATCATTTTCCAACAAAATGTTTTGCAAAACACAAAATCCCTTATTCCTAATCTAACAAGGAAAACTAGAAAACAAATTTTAGTTGTTTTCTTGTTTTCCTTTAGAACCCCACTCTCCTCCCCTTCTTCAAAATAGAAAATACAAATATCAACTAAACGCTTTTCTATATTTTCAAGTGTTTTATGAAGATAAATTTCCCATCCAAATTTTACAAATCTAAAGACGAAAACAAGGAATTTTTCTCCAACTAAACGCAGTAAATATTTATTTAAATACTTTTAGAATGACATACTTTGTTAATTACTTTTTAAATTACTATAGTCATCTAAAAACTCACTTATGAGAAAGTTTCGATAAGTCAAAGGGTAAAAGCCATAAAATAACAACCTAATTTCTCCAATTTGCCGACTTGAAAACTTACTTTTTTATCAACATATAAACCAACGTCTTTTAAATTTTGTTCGACTTCACCCATATGACTAACTTAAAATTGCATCGTTAGTCCTTTATACTAACATTAGTTAGTAAGTAAATAAAAATTTGGTTTCCTTACGTTTTCGTCCGTTTTACATTTTTGCGTTTCGTCTGTTTTAACATGTTTTCGTCGCGTTTACGTTTTCGTCCGTTTTGCGTTTCGTCCGTTTTAGACGTTTTCGTCGTTTTGCACGTTTTTACGTGTAAAATGGATGAAAACCCGTAGCAGATGAAAATGTGCAAAACGGACAAAACACGAAAAACATCGAAGCATGCAAAATGGATGAAAGCATGTAAAAGCAGATTAAAACATGTAAAACAGATGAAAACGCAAAAGCAGATTTAAACGTAAAACAAACGAACACATGCATAAATGGACAAAGACATGTAAACACGGATGAAAACGTGTAAAAACGGATGAAAACGGACGAAAACTTGTAAGAACAGACGAAAACGTGCAAAAACATGACGAAAAGTTGTAAAAAAGCATGCTTTCGTATGTTTTTCATGTGTTTGTCCGTTTTTGCACATTTTCATCTTCTTTTACAAGTTTTCATCCATTTTTTACACGTGTAAAAAAGTTCAAAAACGGACGAAAACGTCTAAAAACGGAAGAAAACGTGTAAACGCGGACGAAAACGTGCAAAAATGTGTAAAAACGGATGAAAACGTAAGGAAACCAAATTTTTATTTATTTACTAACGACTGTTAGTATAAAGGACTAACGATGCAATTTTAAGTTAGTCATATGGGTGAAGTCAGAACAAAATTTGAAAGTACGTTGGTTTATATGTTGATAAAAAAGTAAGTATTTCAACTCTCAAATTGGTGAAAGTAGGTTGTTATTTTATGGCTTTTACCCTAAGTCAAATTAAAGTTATTTTGATTGTTTGGTGTACTTTAGTCCCTATACTCTCTTTTAAATTCTACTCCGTATTTGACAAAAGTACAATTAGTTTGGTTGTTTGGTATACTTTAGTCCCTAGTGGCCTAGACATTGGTTGTGTTTGAGAACGGGTTTATAGAAATTTGAGCGATTAAAATATGGAAAATCACTTAAAAATGTAATAAATTTATCCATTTTTCTAAATGTGTGTGAACTTTTTAAAGGGTTGTCTAATGAGTGCCCCAAGGCATTGTTTAAGATGATTATCTAAGAAATTTTTATGTTTATTAAATTAAAAATCACAACTAATTTAGGTAAGTTTAATATATCGTATTAAAAGAAATTTTAAATTAAAAGAAAGTTTATGATTAATTAATGCATCCTAACCAATGCCTTAAGGGCACTAGTTGACACTCTTTTTGTTTAATTAACTCACCAAACTTTTGAATTTCGACTTTTGTGTGTTTTTAAACATGCAAAATAACCATTTTACCCTTATTATTTTTTTTAACCACTCTATTGAAAGCGAATTGTAAAATAGTCATTTTACATGCGTGAATACATACAAAACTCGAAATCAAAAGTTTAGGAGAAAAAAATGACTACATACAACTAAAAAATCGATAAATTCATTACATTTTAAGTGGTTATCCCTTTAAAATAATCTATTTTTATAAAATAAATTTTTAGCTCACGTACCAAAGTGACACATGAAGCAAAGTACATTACAAGTACTATATTATGCCCTAAACCTTCGAATGAATAAGGCTTATATTCCCATTCTGCATGGATTTAGTATCATAAGTCATATCCTTTCTACTTTTTTGGAAAAATCGGTTTTCGGGTAATTAGTTAAGTTACATAAATATTTTTCAGAATATTATTGATAAACACACAAAAGCTTAAAACACATGAGAAATTAAGCTGATGTTTTTTATGTCATTTTATAATAATAAGAAATAGTTTCAACTAATTCATCAAACATTTTTATGAATATAAACTATAGCTTTTTCTAATTATAATATAAGTTTCAACCTTAACTCGAACTCCAGCTAATTTTGTCAAACACACTCTGATTCACTAGTTGCATTTTATATATATTTTTTAATAAAAACTTTACTTTTCATATTCAAATCATATTAAAGATGAAAATATTTCCCGATTTTACAATATTTTTTTACCAAATACCTTTTTTACTAAAAACTAAAATACCCATAAATTTAACCGTAAATTGTACTATGATAGTAATGATATCGACATGGGTTACTTAAAAATATATATACATGTGTTACTTAAAATATATATAGACCTATTATACATTAGGTGAAGGTGAAGGTATGTACGGCATTTAACTAATAAAATTAGGATGAGTATTGCTAAAGTCTCTTACAAATTGTTAAACCGTATGTTTACATTGAAATTGCTTAGTTGTAAATTTATTAATCACCAATATTTATAGAGTACAAAAACTATAATGTACCCTAAGCCTAAAGATCGGGCTTGCACTACTACAAAAGTGTCGGGAGACCGGTTAGAATGGCTCATGAGGTGGTTTTAGAACCACTCTGTGAGGGGTATCTCCATGACCGACACATATAAAAACCGGTTTTGCAACCGGTCTCTATCGAACACATCGAGACCGGTTTCCTACTCAGAACCAATCTCTATTATAGAGTAAACACGCAGACTTGTCTTTATGTGAGAGACCGGTGTATATCCTGAAAACCGGTCTCTATTATATTATTTTCTAAAAATAAATAGACCGTTTGGGATCGCTTATTAAAGCTACTTATAGGGAGGGTTTGGGATTGCTTATTGAGACTGCTTATTATGAGCAGTAAGCAATCCAAACAGCCCATATAAGTAGTATATAAATTAGCAATCCTAAACAGACCCTATTAAGAAATTAATACAATAATGAATCTCAAACAACCTCTATGGATCATGTATTTCAAGTAATATTCAAATATACCCCAACAAAAAATATCATTAATGAGTAAAAATGTCAGACTAAATTTCCAATTCTTAACATAAGGAAGATCAAGGTCACAGGCTTCAATGAGCCTTACAAAAAACAAAGCATATACTGTACTCCCTCCGTCTCAATTTAATTGTCCATATTTCCATTTTTGGATGTCTCCAAAAGATTGTCCACTTTCTTTTTTTAGTAAAAACTAAAGAATCTAAAGAGAGAATATTCTATTCGTGTGGTTAAAAATTAAAGTGGTCTCACTTTTATTAAACTTTGTGATTTCTCTCTCCTGACAATTAAATTGAGACGGAGGGAGTAGTATATTTGAGAAGAATGTCACGAACACATCAATCGAACAGAAACTGCATTCTTTAGACATTGGGTTCCATTTATTCTTCATTTTGCCACTCATAGTCCCCATCTGCGTTACATATTGTAGGACATGTTAGTAAGTTGCAAACATATTACGGAGTAATAGAAAAGAAAAGAAAAACTTAATGAATTGTTGACTAATCAGTATCTCATTTGTCACTCTAGTATCATTTTAATGCACACTAAAAAAGACACATGAACCACGTTAGTAATTTTAGCAGTACTAGCATTAGTATTGCACGGGATAGTAATTTCAAATTCGAATATCTACAATTTAATTAAAGTACAAAGTCACAATAGGATGTGAAGTTCTATAGTATATAAGCGAAATAGAATGTGAAGTTCTATAGTATATACTATAGAACTTAGCATCATGACCCTACTATTAAAAGAGGTAGCTTGCCTTCATATGTGTGTATATGATCAATGGCAGCATGCACATCATCCACAATTTCAAGAGTGCAAGTCAGTAAACCATACTCATGATGAAATGAAGGTGATGTTGGAAGATTAAGCAATTCGCTAGCCCTTGGACCATAATTTATACTAACACCTATAGCAAAACATATTCATAAAGCTTTCAGATACATAAAAGAAACCTTCTATCAATCTTATGGAAGTTTGTATCTGTATGGTTAGGGGTTTCATACCTTTAGTTTGAAGTTCAATAAGAAGCTCATTAACGCCACCATTCTCCATCAGCTCTTTATGAACAAGTAGTGTTTCCTGTTGGAAAGAGCAAGGGACATATAAATCGATCGATTGTGAACATATTAGGCAGGGGTAACAAAAGTTTCAGGAAGTATAAATACCATAGCGTTACAAGCTGCAGAGTAGTCTGCTTTGCATCCACTACTATGTTCTTTGCCATTTCTAACTATGGGTGAGATGCTTATTAAGATTTAATGAATAAAAGATATTTTACAAATTAAGGTATGCCATATACCTGAACTAGTGCGTCTGGCCGAGGAGATGATGTCTTATCTAAGATGAACCCAGTTGAAGGCTGTATACAACAGTAGTTATAAGGAACCACATAACAAAACAAAAACTAGAATACCAATAAATGAGCAATTACTTTATTAGACAGCTAATCCATTTAAAAGAAAACTAGAAGTGATTCTTTTGAATCAAAATGCCAACAACTTACCTTTGTTCTCTTTAATACTTGTCCTATCGATTCCTCCATATTTGCAAGAACGCGCATAGCTTTCAGAAGACCAGAGACCTATCAGTTAGTGGTAATTTCCAAAATTCGAATATCTACAATTTAATTAAAGTACAAAGTCACAATTGGATCTGATATCAGTTAGCGGTAAAATCAATTTTGCTACAACTTAGGCTATAATTCTTAAAAATGGTTACAACATTAAGCTGTTTTGTTTAACCCAATCAAATCAAACAACATCAAACTATATGCTACAACAGAATACCACCTATAACTTTAAATCAGTCTAAAATTAAAGTGAATAACAGTTACCTCTTATGCTTCCATTATAGACCTCAATCATTTTTTGGGTTAAATTTCCACATATGTTTTCTTCTTTTTGTTAATGGATGAACTACACAAAAGCTACAAGAGGGTTAATTCTTTTACATCATTGTGAGAAATGTACTTCAACAACATATCACAAAAGTTAATAGTAGGTCATGATGCTAAGTTTCATAGTATATAAGCGAAATACAATGTGACTCACCTTGGCCTCTTTAGCAGTTGTAGCCTTTGCATAAGGTATTTCACATGCAACAGGTTTCTTCTAGAAAGGAGAACTAATAGGCTTCACAGGGGCCTAGGATGAATTTAACCCTTGTTCTTAATAACAACAATAGTACTACAATTCTACACTCAAAGTACAAACGAAATCGGACAAAAACAAATGACCACATATAGATATGATGCATACGGGAGCTTGCTGTTTGCTATCTATTTCCAACAAGCGAACACACTTGACAAATTCGTAATTATCACCACGGTTGTGAATTCGCTTTCCAATTAAAATTTGCAATGAGTTAGAGCAGAACCATAAACTCACAAGTAAGTAGCAAGTGATTACCAAATAAACATACCAGACCATACAAGTTATCAAACTTCTAAATACACAATTTTTCATCGTGGACGGAAGATTTTAATCCTACAACAATATACATGCTAGCAAATAAATGTTATCGTTTTCAATAAACTTTTAAACAATAATCTATCATTTATGTCTTGGTTAAACACTATAATCGAATCTTTAAAGTAGTAAATACTCACATCTAATTTTTTTCATCTTTGAGCCGTAACAGAAAATTATATAAAATAATTAGGAGCTAATCAATTTCATGTTTGACAAATAAATAATCCATTCATGAAACAAAGTAAGCGGGTAAGCAATTAAAGCTTCAATAATAATCAAACAACATGAGACAACAACATAACCTTTTTTATGAATAAAAAACATAAAAAGACATCAAAACCTCTACATACAAAAACCACATAACAATTGTAAAAATAAGAATCACAAGTTAATCAAATGAGATATTGTGTACCTAATAACATAGCAATATAACTACCTATGAGGCCTAAACAAGAAGATATGATAAACCCATGTATAGCAACTTTATTCACCTACCGAAACAAAACACAAAGGATCTTATGAAATAAATCATGATAAAAAAAATAACCTGTTGTAATCAAACTATATGATTAAATCAATAAACCATTCTATCGTAGAACAACTATCCTGCTTTTTTCACCCTGATTTAATCTCAATATCACAAAGACAATACACAATTCTTTTTATTCAGTGTATCAAAGTTACCTAGATCGTTCAAAGGCATATGCTTAACAGTTCTACGTCAGATGTTGGTAGGGGTTTGAATAAGGACAATTTGGGACAGCAAACCAAGTAGGTGATTGTTGATTCACGGTTTAAAAATTTAGATGGGGATGGGGCGGAATTTTGGGCGCCATTGAAAACTTGTGTGTATTGCCATTTTTGGGTTAACATAATTATTTAATTCAATTTTAAAAATAGTGGATACCATTTTAATAGGGTTATTGCACGAAAGATATTATATTTGTTATTTTTATCGTTGTGTGTAGCTTTTTTTTTTTTTTTTATCTTGACACTATTTTTGAATTTGTCTTATGTGTGTCTTTGTAACCATTTTACCCGTACTTTTTCAAATTTTGAAAGGTAAAATGGTCATTTTCATTATTTGAAATTGTCGCAAAGACACACATAAAGATTTAATTAAAAGTTTGGTGTCAAGATGAAAAAAAACGCTACACACAATGACAAAAGTGAAAAGATGATGCTTTTCGTGCTTTAACCATTTTAATACTAGTAATATATACAGGTTTTTACACAAGTATATAAAAAGCATATTAATTCATCTTTAATTTATACCACATTATAAAGCATTTGGGACTTTACAAAAATGAAAGTTTTAAAATGTTAAGCCAACACACTTACTTATTATGAAATTGTGTTGGTCAATGACAAAAATGATGGTATTTTTGCAATTTAGGTGCTAGAAAAAATGAGCCATGATAAACAATGATCTTAGAAAAGAGTATTAAGACCGGTGTTTATAATGAAACCCGATTTCTATGATTTAAAAAACGTAAAGACTTGTCTTTTCGAAACAACCAATGTATTTAATTGGGTTTAAAGACTGTTTTCCTACAACAAGACCCGTTTCTATGCGTTTGAGACAATAGAGACCGGTTCTTTCGAGTAACCGGTATTTTGCCACCCAAACCCCTACTTATTCACCACGTGAACTGGTTTTTCAAAACCGGTATCTATTAGGAGGTGTTCATGGCCTTGGCTTATATCACTAATAACAATATCCTCTTACATACATTATAATATTATATTTTTTTCCACTCATTGAGTCTCTGCATTTAAACTGTCAGTTCTGACACGTGTTATAATCCTGTTAGTAGGAGGATAAGTAGGAACAATTTGTAAGAAGAAATAGCATTTTCCTATGAATTCAGCTTCTAATAAATATAGGAAATGACAAAACTAGGCACGATGGCAACATAATCAAGTGATTGGGTATTAAATAAAGAAAAATGATTCTTGGACCTAATTGTTAGGCCTAAAATGAGACCTACAATTTTGATTGGTTACACCTGTCATTAGTTTAAGATTTAAAAGGATATTTTTGTTAATAATTATTTACCCTCTTTAATACTTTAAGTTTTATTTACTCTAATTTTCCTTCTTGTATCCTCTATTCCTATACGCCAAAAGTTCTCCATCATCAAAACTCAGATATATATCCTTCAAAACTAATAATGCGTATATATTCAATTAAACTCATAATGCATATATATCCTTCCAAAGCCTTAATATTGTCATATATATCCAACCAAAACTCATAATTGCATATATATCCCTTCAAAACCTTAAAATTGTCATATATATATATCCAAATAATTATTTTAATAGAAAAAATGTCTAATAATTATAATTGATATATAAAATGACTATTATATATCTTTTCTTTTTTTTTTCTTTTTTTTTTACAATTAAAAAATATATTTTTATTTGTTTGAATTTTATTATGTCATTTGATCTATATAGTTTACGTTTAGATGGAATGATGGATGATGCAGTTGATAATCTTATTCAAGATTCGTCGATAATGAACACGGTTGAGTCGCCGAACATGGTTGCTCTTTCTTTTATTAAAAAACGGTTTAATGATATTTTTTAATTGTTAAAAAAATAATAATAAATAAAAAAAGTAATAATAACTTAATACGTATAAGGGTATAATCGTTATTTTATAATATCAACTATGTGTAGTTGTTATTTTATATATTATAATTGATATATAAAATAACGATTATACCCTTATATTTATTAATTTTTTTATTATTATTTTTTAACAATTACAAAATATCCTTAAACCATTTTTAAGAAAAGAAATAGCAACTGTGTTCTACGACTCAATGCTGTTCGTTATCGATTTAATCTTAATAAGAATATCAAATTGCATCATCCATCGTAGTATCTAAACGTAAACTCCTATACATATAGATCATATGACATAATAAAATTCAAACTAAATAAAAGATATTTTGTAATTGTCAAAAAAAATGTTATAATAGTCATTTTATATATCAATTATAATTATTAGACATTTTTTTCTATTAAAATAATTATTTGGATATATATGACAATTTTAAGGCTTTGGAAGGATATATATGCAATTATGAGTTCGGGTTGTATATATATGACAATTTTAAGGCTTTGGAAGGATATATATGCAATTATGAGTTTTGGTTGGATATATATGCAATTATGAGGCTTTGAAGGGATATATATGTAATTCCCCCATCTATTTAATATGATTTTGTTTTAACCACGAACCTGAAATAACATATGATGCAAGTATATATTCATTAATATACTAAATTAATCGTATGAAGAAACTGTTTGTATAATTTGTTGTGTTTCAAAGTAAAGACTATGTCTAAAACTAGTTTTGTTGTTGTTGGTCTTCATTGTGTCTTTTTGTTCTTTTTCTTTAGTTTCGATGATACATTTCTTGAGTGATGTTAACTGTAGGTTCCTCCGTTTATCTATGAGTTTCTTCTATTTAAAAGGGTTATGGTTTCAGTAAATACCAAATTAATCTTTGTATGCTCACAAATGTAAAGGTTTCAAATTAATATCAAATTATTCTTTGTATATATATATGAAACGACAAAAAACGATCGAACTCGACATCATTGTCATTGTGTATAACTATTTTTTTTCATCAGAATACAAACCTTTTCAATTTTTCGTTGTATGTATAGGCGATTAGGTGAATTTGTGTTATTGTATGTACCCAGTTAGGCTTAGCGTTACATCGTTAGTCCTTTTATATTAACGGTCGTTAGTAAATAACTTAAAATTTCGCTCTTTACGCTTTTATTCGCTTTCATCCGTTATTATCGCTTTCTTCCCTTTTACACGATTTCGTCCGTTTTACACGTTTTCTTCGTTCGTCCGTTTACACGTTTTACACGTTTCTTCCGTTTCGTCCGTTTACACGTTTTCTTCGTTTTACACGATTTCGTCCGTTTTACACGCCGCCGCTTTTTTACGTTTTCTTCCGTTTTACACTTTTCTTCCGTTTCGTCCGCTTTTACACGTTTTCTTCCGCTTTTACACGATTTTGTCCGTTTTACACGCCGCTCGTTTTACACGTTTTCCGCTTACACGCCGTCCGTAGTTACACGTTTTCCGTTTCGTCCGTTTTACACGCTTACACGTTTTACACGCTGTCTTCGTTTTCGCCCGCTTTTACGTTTTCTCCGTTTTACACGATTTCATCCGCTTTTACACGCCGCCGTTTTACGTTTTCTTAGTTTTACACGCTTAGCTTTCGTCCGTTTTACGTTTTCTCCGTTTTACACGATTTTGTCCGCTTTTACGTTTTCTTAGTTACACGCCGTCCGCTTTTACGTTTCTTCCGTTTCCGCTTTTTTACGTTTTACACGTTGTCTTCCGCTTTCGTCCGTTTACACGATTTTGTCCGTTTTACACGCCGCTCGTTTTACACGCTTTCTTAGTTTTACACGCCGTCCGCTTTTACACGTTTTCTTCCTTTCGTCCGCTTTACACGTTTTCTTAGTTACACGATTTTGTCCGCTTTTACGTTTTCCTTTCTACTCGATAAGATCTCCCGTAAAGCCAAGGGTAGATGAGCATGAAACCTTAGAGCCCTTCAACCTCTAAAATATGTTGTGTTTCCTTTCTACTCTCCCATTCTCGTTGAGGTCTATCCACATAGGATGTCGATGTTCAATTCCATGATCGTCAAGTAAGGGCTTAAAGTTCCTTAAGAAATTCTAATGCATTATAAGACCTTACCACTTTCACTCTTATTGTCAGATTTGGACAAAAGCAAAGAATGTAGGCAAAACAGTAATGGACATGAGACTTTTGTACCAATAAGTATAGCCAAGTAGCTCTACTGCAGTCATCAACAATGGTAAGAAGGTATACCAATGAAAATACATTTGAAACACGAATCCATTTATATATTTTGCATCAGTTATTATATAACACGAAAAAAGAATAATTACGGTCAAAATATGAAGAGAAAGACTTTGAAAAGTCAAAAGTGGACTTATATTTTGGGACGGAGGTAGTATATAATTAAGGCCCCCAAATGTCTATGTTAATAAGATGAAATGGTTCTTTAGCATGTGACTCACTTAGAGCATAGGGTAGCTTAGCAAACTTAGCCATTGACGTGAAAGACAAGCATCCAATTTTTCATTTCTTTTCACAATGTATACAAGGAACATGTTTAAGACTAGAATCGATAAATGACCTAATTTATGATGCTATAAAATTGTAAGAATCTACAAAACACGGCAAAGAAACTTATTATTGACAAAAGTAGAGTAAATGGAGAACAAACGCAATCTTCCATTGCGGTCCACCACCATGATTGTAGTTTGGTATGAATTTGATCAAGTGTAATATTAAGAAGATGATAGAGTCTAGCTTTTCTCTTACCCAATCCTAGTACCTTCCTGGTTGTCAAGTCCCAGTATCACACATAATTGTGGATAAAAGGAGACAAAGCATTGTTATCTTGAGTGATAGGAACATATAACAAACTAAACTTGAAGGATGGTACAACAAGTACATCTTTAAGCGAATGTTATTCTTAAGTTGTACATTGCCTATTTGAGATATCAAAGATGTTTGACCATTTGGAAGAGTAATTAGTGGTTTGAACTTTAGAGTTTTAAGTTCAAGCATATCATTAGTCGCAGGGTCATGTGATCATTGCACCAAGATCTAAAATCCATCCTTGTATTACAAGTGTAGAAGTTGAAAACAATAGTCCAAGAAATACATGCAACACAATCTTTGTCCAACTCCTCATCTATGTCTCAGAGGAAATTTGAAGCCTCTTTGAGCAAAGCCTGTGGCAATCTTCTCATCAATTGCTCAAATTTCTTTGAAGTAAACATAATATGCCCAATCTTCTCATGCGGACCTTCTTGGTTGTGCAACATTCCACGATTTGACCACCACTTTTGCTTTGTTCTTCAACCGATTCTCGCTTATACTTATGATGCTAAACCGGATATCCAACCTTCTCCCAACACTTGTCCGGAGGATGCCACTTGAAATCACAAATTCAACACTTATCTTTGTTATCCGATTTACTATACAATGCGGTTGTCTTAATCAAAGAACCCGAACCACTATTAAAACTTCTCTCTAAGACTCTTCCTGTTGTAACAAAGCACATGCGAGACTCAACAATGGGCAGGTGTACTCGAAGTAATTGGCTTCTTTAGGCGAGAAAGTGATCATCCATCCATTGAGAAACCGGAAAAGCCTTTGCTCCTCTTTGTGAGTGTTAATTGATCCAAGAACAAAGTGATTTTGTTGTAATTCTAGGCAAATCAACCATTGAATCCAATTCTTCCCAAATACACTTCATCCTAGTGTAATACTCACTTATGGGTTGCCCTATCCGCACGAGATCATAAGTTTTCCTATTCAACTTATACTTTCTAGAACCATTACTCAAAGCAAATCTTCTCTAATTGCAACCAAATCTCATAAGCAAGATCAACAAACATAATGGATTTTGCAATTGAATCAAGAATGAAGACATTAGCCAACTAATCACCATATTATTGCATGTATCCCATTGATCGACAAGATTACCTTTGACTCTAGGAATAGTACCTCTTATGAATCCTATCTTGCGTTTGGTAGAGTCCAATTTCAACAGATCTTCTCCATGATCGATATATAGTTCTCGCGGCGCCAATCGACTTTTCTTGAATAGAAAAGAACCAGACCATCGCAGGTGCAAGAACAAAGGATCATAAGGATCAACATGAGCCATTACTACTTTGCAAAAGCTTTAACTAATCGGACTCACAATTCACTCAATCTTGAACACTTTGACAAAGAAGAACAACGATTAATGGATCAATTGATTAAATTACATATAAATCAACCGAATTAATCATTTTTAATAGAATTAACCATCAAGATCAAGAAAAGAACATCAAATGGAGGTGAAATGTGATGAGGTAATGAGAGTTGATCACTGCTCAAGCTCGATACCATGTTGAGTGAACAAATGATGTGAAAATACACAAGATACACACGGTGAAAAGGGAGGAAAGGAAAATGTTGGTTAGTTTGATTAATCTGAATGAAAGGATGATACTGAGTATTTAAAGACCCAAAAAGACTTTGGCGCCTTTCTACAAATGCTAACAACTACTTAACAACTACAAATCCATGAACTATACAAATTTTACATGTTCAATCCTTGTAGTTATTTATCCTACTCCTTTACTTCCACATGGGTAGGTATGCTATTATGATGTTTGAGTTAGATATATGTGAAATTGTAATAAAAGCATGATACTTATCAAAATAGCATTTTCATGTCTCATCCTTACGAATAAGAGCACGAGAGCATGTTGAGGTAATCATATCCTAAATAGCATTCTTAAGACTCATCTTTTCTTCATCTTCTAACATCCATTAACTAGTTATAATCTTGAAAATTAATTTTGCTTTAGGAAATACGAGAACCACAAGCGTAGCATGAGCAAAATCATGAAATGTATCTAATCATCCTGTTTTTTACAATTGACTTTTCTATTAAAATTAGAAGCCCGATAACTAGGCTAGTGTGTTTGGCAAAACTATCACTTTTAGAAACCAGTAGGTTTAATTTTACGTTTTTACACTTCTTTCAGTCACATTTCGTAAACCGGCGTTTAAACAAAATAGAAGGAGTGATTTTTATGCTCCTATATTATTTAAGTAGCACTTGTAAAACTAACATTTACCGGTGTTTAAACAATATCCAAAACGTTACATGCTAATGCCAAAAAAAAGTTTTAAATTTTACCCGCTAAACGCTAGTTGCTCCAAAACAAGTCAAAATATGCACATAGTGGCTAGTTATTATTAGTTAGCAATTAATATAGAAACTAGTATTTAATGACGAGTTTATATTCCAACCAAGCGGATAACCGAATTTCAAATCTATACAAATAAATCAAATTTTAATTAAAGTTCATGCAACATACAAAATTCATTTGATTAAACTATACCGCCAATAAAACTCACCTCGATATAGTTACGTCTAAATAACAAAGAATAACTAAAAGCTAGTATTATCGAATCATTTTCGGCAACGGTTATGAGTATCTGTATGCTAGACCAATGTTTAAGACTACCGAAACAATCATATCGAAATGTATACTTATGATGAATTCTGAAGTATGAATGCAAGTGCAACCGATCTAACCACTACAGAATCAAACAAAATAATTAAATTAGGTAAAATAGGAATAATAGTTTAAGTCGGTATTAAAATGCGAAATTGCCAAGATTAAAATATTAAAAAAAATCTTATGTCCCAATCTTTTCTTTAATCAACTAATTAGTATATAAAAGAGTTGCCATTCTTTTAATTCTGATCGATATTTTGACTTTGGAATATTGAATACTACCTTTGACTCGCTGAGCCGCCTCTGTTAGAAGAAAAAAAAAACAACGACAAGGCGACGAAATATGGTGGTCATGTGACTGTGATGACGACGACAACTTTGCTAATAACTTGAGTTTTTTTAGTTTGAATTTGAGTAGTTGTTATCATGGCCATATTAAAATCCTGTGTAGTAGACTTGATCCTCCAGATTAGGTGAGCTGAGAATTGGTCTGTATTATCAAAGTCTAATATATATGCAGTTGTAGCAAGGGTGAATGTTTATAGCAAACACACCTCCACACTCAAAAAAGTTAGAAAATGAGCTATTTAAAGTTGCTTTACTCAGTTTTCCTTTTCTTTTGTTTTGCTTCTTCCACTTGGTCTTTGAATAACACCAGTCATATTAAATGCTTTGCTCAACAGAGCAATTCTTTGCTTATGTTTAAAAGGAGCCTAATCTCACTTAATTTCCCAATAGATAATCCCATGAATCACTTCACCCCATGTAAAGATTGGCTTGGTTCGAGTTATTATCCAATGTTGATGAACTGGAACACAAGCACAGATTGTTGTAATTGGGATGGTGTTACGTGCAACCACTCCACCGCGACGTTATCGGTCTTGATCTCAGTTGCGGAATGCTAAAAGGTACTATCCATCCTAACAGCTCCATCTTCAACCTTCCTCACCTCCAGAGACTCAACCTCGCCACAATGATTTAGGTGGTCCCCAAATTCCACGTGAGATTCAAGGTTTTCAAATAGTCTCACTCATCTCAACCTTTCTACCTGTGATTTTTCTGGCCAAGTCCCACCGGATATCACACTCCTTAGTAAATTGGTTTCTCTTGACCTCTCCTGGAATGGTTATGATTTGAAGCTTGGACCAGATGTTTTCATCAATATGTTTCGAAATTTTACTAATTTGGAACAACTTTCACTTGGAGGTGTTAATATCTCTTCGGTTTTACCTCATAGACTTAACATCTCTTCTTCTTTCAAATTACTAAATCTTTATAACACTCAATTGAAAGGAATATTACCTCATTACATTTTCAATCTTCCTTCTTTGGAAACACTCCAATTGGGAGGTAACTCTTTCACAGGCAATATCCCTTCGAAAATCTCACTTAACCTTACTTTTCTTGATTTATCATCTAACAGACTTAATGGGACATTGCCATCTTGGTTGTTTACTTCCCCCTCTTTAGAATGTCTCAATCTAAGGGGTAACATGTTCGGTGGAAATGTACCATTTGAGTCATCTGCTCTTCCATCAATAAAAGTGTTACAACTGAGTGACAATCAGATAGTTGGCCATATTGATGTGCAAACATTACATAGATTCACCAATCTCATGGCTCTAGGCCTTTCGTATAATAATTTTAGTGGTGAATGGGAGTTGGATACGTTGCTATCAAGCCTCACAAACCTTGAATATCTTGATCTCTCTTACAGCGGTTTCTCTGTTACAACAAACAATGCCAATCATTATGTCAACCCTGGTTTTAGATACTTAGATTTGGCCTCTTGCAAGCGGAAGGTGTTTCCGAATTCAATTCGAGCCATGCGAAAACTTGAATGGTTAGATCTTTCTAGCAACGAAATCCATGGCCAAATTCCTCATTGGGCTGGGAAGATTGGAGGTAATTATGGTTTGACTTCATTAGACCTCTCACATAACTTTATAACAGGCTTGCCACAATTTCAATGGTATGGACTCAAAGGTCTGTATCTGCAGTCCAACTTGATTCAGGGACCATTCCTTCATCAATTTGCAACATGAGCAATCTACAATCATTAGAAATGTCCAATAATAGATTCGATGGAGTGATTCCACAATGCGTGGGAAATATCCTCTCTTCAACTGATGCATCTGGGGATAAATAATTTTCAGGGACCACTCACTCCATCAATTTGCAATATGAGCAATCTATATTCTCTTGATATATCCAGTAATAGCTTTGGTGGAGTGATTCCTGAATGTGTAGGAAGTATGAACAAACTATTCATGATTGATTTGGGGACCAACAATTTTCATGGTACTATTCCAAATGCATACAATAAATGCGTATATTTAGAGGGGCTCATATTGAACGGAAATCAATTAGAAGGGGAGGTGCCACATTCCTTGTCCAAATGTCAGGTCTTGAGAGTACTTGATCTTGGAAACAACAAACTAAATGGCACATTCCCTCAATGGTTGGGAGGTCTTTCAGAGCTGAAGGTTCTTGTACTAAGATCAAACAAATTTCATGGTCCCATTGAAACCTCCACTGCAATGGAACATGCATTTTCTAGTTTACAAGTCCTTGACTTATCCCATAATTTGTTTGCTGGCAAACTACCACGAATTTTTTTTCAAAATTTCAAGGCCATGCAGAACATGGTAAGAAATAGCACTGAACCAGAATATTTGTCCATGCGTGGCAAGTATTACTCTACCATTGTCGCGGTGAAAGATGTGCAACTGACATTCACCAAACTTTTGGTTGACTACACAATTGTTGATCTATCCAACAACAGATTTGAAGGGGAAATTCCAAACACCATCGGTAGCCTCAAGTGGTTGAAAGTGCTGAACTTATCCCACAACAATCTCAATGGTGAGATCCCAAATGCTCTAGGAAGATTAATGGGGACTGAATCGTTAGACCTATCATGGAATCAACTCATCGGAGAGATCCCTCAAAGTCTTGCAGAAATCAAGGGTCTTGCGGTCTTGAATTTATCAGAAAACTATCTCGTTGGGCGTATTCCAAAAGGCACACAGTTCAACACATTTGATGAGAGCTCATTTAAAGGGAATCCGGGACTATGTGGGCTTCCGCTGACCAAAAAGTGCAGCGAGCATACGCACAAACAAGAGCTTGAATCACATGAGGAAGAGAGTGGATTTACGTGGGAAGTAGTGACGTTGGGATACGGATGTGGGACCCTACTTGGATTGATGATGGGGTATCTCATGTTGTCAACAAGAAAAGTAAAGTGGTTCAATGTGATTACTGATGCAGGGGAGCACATGATATTAGCGCGAAACAAGAGAAGATATGTATTTATCGGGAAATGACCTTCCAATTATTAGAGGTACGATTTTCAACTGTTTTCTTATTTCATTAAATTGTGCAAAGGGCCTTAATTTATTAATTCTCTTGCTCTTAAAACATTTATGACGAAGGTAGAGGAGCTTGGGTTGGAGCTGGAGGTGGAGGTTGGGGAGGGCCGGGACCTGTTGAGTTATGCAGCTGTAATGATGATGCTTGTGTTATGTCTTTTGAATTATTGTTATACTATGTAATATTAGTGTGTTTTAGTATTTAATAATAAACTTACTTCGTCAGTTGGCGATTTGTATTAATGTTGTTGTCCTTAATGTTAATTTAGTAACTTTTCATATCATGTGTACTGTATCTTCAATTTGGACAAAGCTTATTGTATGAATCCAATAGTTGCAAAGGGATATGAGTACTGGTGTTTGTTAGTACTACTTTGCTTCTGGTAAAACAATACGGTAACAAGAGATATCAGTTGTAAGGTGCAAGCTTAACAAGAAGTTGCAGTAGAAATAAATGTGTGTAAATTAGTTGCACATACCCAACTAAAAGTATGAGTGTTAGTTCTTTTTCCTTTTGATTCAAAAGTAGTCAGCGAAATTTAATAAATCAACCAACTATATAGAGGGCCACATGGGTGGCAATTATCAAGACAACACGATAAAATACATAACCCGACACAAGTTAAACATGTTTGGGTTGAGGATAAACAGGGTTTGGGTCAAAGCGGTCAACCCGTCTAACCCGCTTAATAAATGGGTCGTGTTTGGGTTAAGTAATTATTAAACAGATCAACCCAGAAACCCGCTTACGATATAAGCCTCTAAAATAAAATATATAGCTTGGACTTAATGTTAGATTTGTATAAAATGTATTTTGTTATGTACTTAATATGAGTGAGTTATGATTATAACTCATATATCATTGAAATTGTCTTATAATTATTTATACGTTATTTTTATCATTTTTTTTTTAATTTACCCTTATATATGTTTTGCTTTAAAATTTGTTAAATCGACAAAGAACCAACGCTATTCGTCATTGACCTATTTACTTAAACGGGTTACACGTGTTATAGAGGTGCAGGTTAGGGTTGAGTTTCTTAACACGATTAATAAATGAGTCGTGTTTGGGTAGAGGTTATTAGGGTTGTAAACGAACTGAACGTTCAGTGAACATTTCATGAACGGTTCGGTAAAAAGTTCGTTTATGTTCGTTTATTTATTAAATGAACGAACATGAAAAGTATTTTACGATCATTTAGTTAAATGAACGAACATGAACAAAAGTCGCGTCTTCGTGAACGTCCGATTATGCGTTCGTTAACGTTCGTTTATGTTCATTTATTTATTTATGCTTGTATATCAAATCTTTTAATTGTATAATGTTTAAGTTAGTTTGTTTAAACAAAACGACACTTATAAAACAATATTAGATACATAATTTAATAAAGTTTATGATTTTTTGTGTATGTTAATTTATGTTCGATTATTTATGTTCGTTTAGCGTTCGTTTAGTGTCTTAATGAACAAACATAAACGAACATGAACAACTCATTAACTTAATAAACGACATGAACAAGAAATTTCGTCCGTTTAAACGTTCGTGTTCGTTTATTTGTCCGGTTAAAATTAAATGAACGAACATGAATAAGGCTCTGTTCGTGTTCGTCCGGTTCGTTTACAGCCCTAGAGGTTATTGTAACCCGTCACCGAATACGACTCGATCACACCCCTACATACACACTTTGTTTTTCTAGACAAAGTAAATTTTTTGAGGAGTGTAGTTTTGTGTCTCATCATATCCTCAAAGGATGAGATACTTGTGGGTCTATGGTCACAATCTGAGACAACTGTAACACGTATATACTTTTAAGTTGAATTTATCAATATGTTTATGAAGCTTTGCTAAAAAAAATATGTTTATGAAGCATTGGTTTAAATTACAAGATATTTTGTATATGTCCAAAACTTTAGAAGGACCACCAGATGATGGAAGCAAATATGTTGTAGATTAGATGAGTTTACTTGGACAACACTAGTAGATAACAACATAATTTATGAAATGTACGTGTTTCACTTGGTCTCTTATTTCATCAAGTTGTGCAAAATGGCTAACACTGTTCTCTTATAAATTCTTCAAAGATTTATGATGCAGGTAAAGAAGTGAGTGGGTGGGTGGGGGAGGGCTGTTGTTGGTTTGTGGACATAATTTATAAACGTATGTACAGTTTCAAACTTGAGCCTATTGGATTGCACACGTTACGTATCAGATTCAATTATAATTATAATAATTAATATATAATAGTTATGTTTTAATTATTATTTCACAAGAGAAAAGATCAATATAGATCTTATATTTGTCATAGACCTAATGAACCAATCGTGTTCATTTATTTTTTGATCTAAACAAAAAAAAGAAACTTTTACCATTTTTAAAATTAAAAATATCTCGCAAACCGTTAATCGTTCTACGAAAAAAATCATATTCATTCACGAGAATTAAATAATCTTTCTATAGCTATGAACTTCTATATGCTTTCGACTATTATGTTTTCAAAATTTCCGCCTAAAAAATAACATGTGATTCGGAAAATCACATGTGATTTTTTACATGATTTTCTCGTCGAAAATTTTGAAAAAAAAGTTCGTCGAAAATATATAGAAGTGCTTATCTATAAAAAGATAATTTAATTTCTCGTCGTGATAGTGTATTTTTCATAGTTTGAAGATTTACCGTATGCAATATATGTTTGTTTTAAAATAAAGTGAAAAATAGTTTTTTTATTAATTTTGATGAAAAATAGATGGCTAAAATTGGTTCATTGGATCTATGACAAATATGGGATTTATATTGATCTCAACCCTATTTCACAATAAATAACTTAACGGAAGTTAGTTAACGATCGTTAAAAGACAAGTAAAGGGACTAAAGAGAAAATAGCCAAGGAGAAGGTTCTAGAACCCCTCCTTCGTGATCGACCAACCATAAGGTTCCCCCCAAGGGGAATCCTTAGCTAACTTAGACACTAAGTTATTCAACTATAAATACAATCCCTTGTATGCATTAGTTGGTAATCTTGTGAAACCCTAGCTAGCTAATTTTCTCTTATCTTCTCCCTCTTTTTCCTTTGTCGACTGAAGTACAAACCCACAAGGGTTTGAGTATGACTTTGAGCGAAACCAAAGTAATTGGTTAGTTATTGTGATCAAGAAACTAGCATTCTAATTGAATTGCTATTAATACGCGTGTGCAAGATCGTAGAGAAATCCTTGTTGGATTTTTGGTGGTGAAGCTTAGTCGAATTTTATACAAGTCGACATACATAAACCATAAGTTTAGGGTTTGTGATTTTCTTGTTCTCTCGATTCGCGTGGAAGCTAACAAGGTACATTTTCGTTTATTTTAAGGTTGATTAATTATGCTATATGATCCTTATTATTCCGCTGCGTTACTTGTGATTGTTTATGTGTTTTACAGTATATGATGATAGATTACATAGATTCCAACAGTGGCATCACGAGCCGATAGTGTAATTAATTACCTAAACACATAAAAAACGAATCTTTATTGATTATTGCATGTTTATTAGGTTTTCTTGATTTTTTATTTTCAAAACCCTAATTAGGGTCAACCGACCCTATTTAAAAAAAAAATATTAGGTTTTAAAATTGTAGAAACCCTAGGTTGCACGCAATTTTTATGTGGTTTATAACGATAATGTTTATTATGTGACGCTTAAAACGATCTTGTTACATTTTTTTTTGTTAACCATGATTTTTGACTTTTTGGCCAACTAATCCACGGGGTTTGAACCCACCACCACAAAGACTCAAACCAAGTAAAACCCTCCCTTTTTAGGAGGTTGGCGTGGCCACTTAAGGTTGTTTGCACCTAGCAGGAATTGAACTTGAGACCTCACACATTTTAGAGTGATAGTCATAAGCCCTTTTGCCACTAGGCCACCCTTACGTGGTTTTCTTTATGTTAATATGTGATATTAAATGTTAATATAAGATCCATGATAAAAAACATGCATGTTTTGTCATGGATATATGAATCTTGATATATGATATTGTTTGGATTAATTGTTAATTGTGTTTACATGCTTAATTAGACGATATTAATTAATTGGGGATTATTAGTAATTAATATTGTATGACACTTATTTACCTAATATTTAATTAATTCTAAAATTTGGGAAGACTCCATATGTATCGTTATTTTATCAACTTGTGTGAATTATTGTATATATTTAACGAATGGCTTACTCAATCGATTTGTCGATGTATGTGGTACACTTGTACCTAGATCAAAACAAGTTGAGTCTTAGTTAAAAGTGAAAATGATTGAAAAATTATCATATTTGCCACCATTTTTTTGTGGGTAGTGAACAATTTTTTTGCTTTTGTGGGTACTATTCTTTCAAATTTATCCTTTTAGGATATTTTATAAATTTTGGACATTTTGCCCTCTTAGCTAATAGATTTTTTTTTCCGAAGGGCAAAAATGTCACATAGTACCCTAAAAAGGATGAATTTGAAAGAATAGTACCCACAAAAGCAAAAAATTTTGTTCGCTACCCACAAAAGAAAATGGTGGCAAGTATGATACTTTTTCAATCATTTGCCCTAGTTAAAAATATACATGTTAGTTGATTTTAATTACGCATGTTATTAATTGTTAATTTTATTAGTTGGTTATTTTTGTTTACTTTATTATTGTTTGACTCGTAAAGCAAAGGGTGTTTTGAAAAGAAAATAAACCGGACTAATAATTGTGAAATTTGATTTATTATAAATTGTTAATCTTATGAAATCTTATGTGACACCAAGGGTTTTGCCTAACATGCCATAATTCGTTAAATGCATCCTCGCCGAGATTTGCAAGATCTAATGATTTATAATGTGATTTAACAATAAAGTCTTCAACTTTTATTCTATTGATGTTATTTGTATCATTAGTCAATTTTGGCTCACCCATTGTGGACAAACTATAAGAAAGGTATAAAGGCGGGTTGTTTAATGTAATAATTGCATTTTCGTGATTTATATCCATTCTCAAATTTTTACTATTCATCTCGAGATATTTACTTTACTATTCACTTTCACTATTCATCCAGTAAAATTTTTATTTCACATTCTCGTAAGTTAATTTATTTTAGTAATAACCGAGAGTTTGACAATCGTTAGATCATCTTCAAAAGTTATTAAGAAAACATCGCCTTAAAGTTTCGCTTTGGCTGAACACCATTTAAACATCACGAGCATAACGAAAACCAACTCAAAATTTTCCTCACATCGATTAACTTTTAGATCACTCATAATCAATTAGAGAATTTTAAGATTTCATTTAAATGTTACCAAATAAACCCCGAAATGACGAGACTAAACTTACGCTTTAAACAATTCTACTTAGACCCAGACTTAACCATTTCTGACCTTGTGTTTTCTAAGATGTTTTGACACTTTTACATTTTGAAAAAGTCAACATATTTCCTCCTCCTTTGACCATAAAGAAATTAACCTTGTCGCTTTATATTTTTGCTTAAATCGCGAACTTTTGACATCTCATATCACTTATAGACCAATTTTAGTCTACTTTAAATAAATTCACGGTCATTTCTCCGAAATCTCGCTCTTTTTGATAAATTGCGAATTACGCGCTTTTTACCCGTGTTTTCGACTTTAGGCATCGCTTTTGCACCCAATGAGACTTATTTTATATTTTTATATAAAGTATAATGATGAGTTTCATCATTCTTACAAGTTTCAGATTTTACGACACCGGTTTTACGCTTTATGGCTTAACAACTTACGGTTGGCATTTAACGGAACCAAATCATGCTCCAAACTCAAGATAATACCAAGACTATCCACCTAAGTCATCTTATCTTCATGTGACAGCCCATATGGGGGTGAGTCACCCTTCATGTGGCTTAATCCTAACCATGCTTCATTTAGATCATTACATGTGTCCTAACTTAACCATGGTTAACATTTAACCCAATATATGGTTAACCAAACTTACCCTCCTATAAATAGCAAGTGAAAGACATCCTAAAACTCTCATACTCTTCTCTTGGTCGCTCATAGCATAAATCAAACATATCTTCCATAATTTGTTCTTTAACCCAAGTTTATGCAAAGAAGTTTCAAATATCAAGTTACTACATCAAATCTCTAGCAAGTTTAAATGATCTTCTTGAGTTTAGATCCACTCAAGTCACTTAGTACTTCATCACCAACTCTTCAAGATTAAAAGGGTGCCAAGGTGTAGAAAGCTAGCTCAATCCAAGGTCTTAAGTGTTCAATCAAAGTCCTATCCTTACTAGTTACTTATTTCTTAATTGAAAGCCAAAAGTTGTAAGCAACTAATCACCACCATCATCTCATGTTTATTATTCATAATATTGAAAATTTCATGCTATATATATAGTTACTATGTTGATTCATGATGTACATATACTCAATCACATGTTTTAATTCACATATTGTTGTAAAAGTAACAAACTAGTAAACTAGTCATATTCTACACATTTGAGACCATTTACATACTATGATAGACAAGATAAAAATGTAAACATAGCAACTTGAATCACCAAACGGACAAACGAGTCAAAAGTTATAGTCAAAAGAAGTTAGCAAAAACCTAGAAACGCCAAATAGCTTTTGTGGGTCCGTCCAAAAATAAGTGGTACTTACGGTCCGAATCATCAAAAGTTAAAACACGAAAGTTGTCCGAACGATGTTTTCCTTCAATAGCGAAGAAGCTCGGACCTTGAAAACGCTTAAATAGGCCATTATCTTTCAAAAATTGAAATGGCCTATATATAGTCTCACGACTATACTTTTGTCACAACTAAAAGCAAACCAAGAGGCCTAATGGCCATAAGCCAAGACCACGGCCACGGCTAAGGTCAAAGCTGAGTCTCAAGACCATGGTAGTCAAGACCAAAGCCACGGCAAGGCCATGGCTAAAGCCTCAAGGCTTATTTACCCAAGACCGTTAACTAAGGTGTTAACCTTGGCAAATCAATACCAACACAAACCAAACGACATAACTTTATATACTTACATGATCTAATGATCATATTTATGAAACGACGAGAACTTGTAAAACTAGATATTTACTAAAAACATGATTAACTTTATGATATAACAATCTTCATTCAAAATCTATGTTTTATCTACTAAGTGCTACAAACCTGGGAGCTTCATGTGAGGGTTTCATTTGAGTAAACGTGATCGACGAGTTGTCGCATTTACGATTTAAAGTGTCCTAGCTCCTAACGCTTACTACATGACCTCCGAATTGTGATGGCCCGAACGGTAGTACGATATATATAAACTAAACACGTTTTCACAACTAGACCATTTCTATAAACGAAATACACAAAAACCATGTACTACATCATGATCAACAAAGAGACGTATATAGGCTTGTTATTTCTTTCGCATCATTATTTCAAACCTAAGTCGCAACATCCTATTCTAGGTTGCTCGTAGAAGTTCTCACGGCATATCCATCATGCTCATTATACATTTGATATCATTTACTCTGAGGTGAGTTCATAGCCCCACTTTCTATTACGTAATTGTTTTACAAACCCTTAGGGGAGATACATGCTTTATTTTAAACAGAACACATTGCTTTCAAACTATATGCTTATATGATTGTTTTATTGTCACTAAGTTACAAAGATTTGCCAAACTTAAGTCCCTAAATCATGAATCATTAATCACGAGTGAAGTGAGCGAATATTGTGGATAGATCTATCGGGATTGATTTAATCCCGTTTGTGTTGACCGGTAGGCAAACAAACGCACTATATTTGAGTACATTAGTTAAACGGCAATTTTACCTATTGGGGCACGTATCATCAGCTTTCACCAATTAATTTTGGAGCAAGTTAACGCCTTGATTGCATGATGTTTAGTGAAATAATAACTGTTTTGTTTTCAAACAATTTGTGTGAGTCTATAGCTCACACTACAAACATAATGTGTTCAACCATCAAACAAACTCTATTAATTTCACTCAACCTTTGTATTGACAGTTTTAAGCATGTATTTCAGGTCCATATTGTACGAGGCTGGCACGTAGGAGCACGGATACTCAAGAAGGCTATAAATGTTATTATCATTCGAAACCCATTTAACGATTTTGTAAAAAAGTGAAACCATCGGGACCTCATTTTTGTAAACTCGATATTTATATAAATCGAATGATAAATCTTTAAAACGACTCCATTAGAGTTCGCTTTCTATTGTTATGATGTTGTGCCATGAAGTAACACCCGCTTGAATTCAGCTGCAGTATCACGAAATGGGGTGTTACAGATTGGTATCGAGCCTTAATTATATAGAAACGGGTTTAAACCGAGACCTAAACTATAACTATTTTTACAAACAAAACATTTTATCGCCTTTCGCTCTCCGTTCCTTCCATCCTCCGACGATTATGTGACTTTTAGGCATTTTAAGCTATACAAACATACTAGTATATTGATATATACACTTGACATAATTTCAATCATAAATAATGTACTCAATATATCTGCAGTATGCTATTCTAAGGCATTACGGCACAATCATATTTTCCTAATCTCCCAATCATGCATCTACTCGCTCTTTTAGGATTATGAAACTTTATCCAAGACATTGTAATCGACACAATGGTCTCTCCTACTTCCCGCACATTGTGAGATACAATGGTCTCATTCATTTTCAAGACACCGTGAGATACAATGGTCTCTATTACACTCTCGGACATTGTAGAATCCTACAAGTGGTCTCTATTTCATCCTCGACATGCGTGGAGTGAAACAAAGGGTCTCATTTACTTTCCGTAAATTATGAATTGCACAATGGTCTCTATTATTTCCTAGACATTGTGAATTGCACAATGGTCTCAACTATTTTTCAGACATTGTGAGTTGCACAATGGTCTCAACTATTTCTCAGACATTGTGAATTGCACAATGGTCTCTATTATTTCCTAGACATTGTGAATTGCATAATGGTCTCAACTATTTCTCATACATTGTGAGTTGTGAGTTGTGAGTTGCACAATGGTCTCAACTACTTCTTAGACATTGTGAGTTACACAATGGTCTAATTTACTTCGCAAACATTGTAAATTATACAATAGACTCTAGAAATTATCTTATAAAACATTATGTGATATTGTTCTACATGAAACCCGTCACAATCTATCAATTTCCCTAATGGAAATAAAAGAAATGGGATTTCTAAAGGACAAACTAATTTATCATCTACAAAAGTCAAGTTTAGCAACTTCTCTACATTCATCAAAGTCCAATTTTGAAACCTTCATTGTTAAAGGTCCGTGATGCTAGCCAAGTATGGACTATTTTAGAATTACTTAAGATTTCCTTTCCACACGTATCTACCCATACTATCTTCTATCTAATGGAATGTGAAAACATAGGTTACAAGTCTTTTATGGCCAGAACTTACAACTGAATGGTTTGATATCGCCTTTACTTAGTGGACAATTTCTCAAAAACTATTGACATATCACAAGTATACCTAATTTAGGTATTTGAAAATTTTATCGAACATCGGCTAATCATAGTCTAGTCACCTATGTTTAACCTAGGGATAGTGGAACATAGTCACTAACTATGTTCGACTTAAATTTTTCAAACACCGAGAATAGTTATACAAGGGTTATATTCAGTTAATTTCCTACTTAAACTCGATAAACCACCGTAATTCATTAAAAGATCTAGAGACATGATAGTGTTTTACCACCAATGAGATCTTAACACTTATTTATACTACCTAATTTCATTCTTGAAAGTTTTCATTTATGAGATAATCCTAACTACTATCTTGGGATAGTCATCATATCTTCTCGTCATTTCTTAGAAGTAATAGCATGTTTAGGTTTCAAGGCTATCATTCCGCCATAATCCTTTACAATCCACTTATGATTTTAAAGCAAACTTGACATCTCTACCTAAGAACAATGGTAAACATAAACTACACTCTTCTAATCATCAACATATCACATCATTATCTGAACCCCATTAAAAGTCAGTATGTAAAACTTCGTAGTACCACGTTCCTTTCAAACACTAGTAGACATAAACACTATACGATATAGCCATCATCCCGAAACCACCTAAGACATGATCAACTTTGGAAATGGTTTGGATAACCACTTGCGACTATCAAGACTTTCCTACAAACGACAATTATCACATCATTATAAACCATTTCACATCAATAACATCTTATACCTTTAGGTGATCAACTTAAGCTACCACCAAAACATAAAATGGTACATAACACATTCTATGACCGTAAACTTGAGAACGAAAGATTAGGATTCGCGATACACCCTCATTTTCCTAGACACTTCAACATCGGATAACACACACCGAATTCCGGACGAATTCCAATTAAATGGTGAGACCGTAACAACCGCATTTTCGTGATTTCTATCCATTCTCAAATTTTACTAATCATCTCGAGAAATTATTATTCACTTTACTATTCACTTTCACTATTCATCCCGTAAAATTTTTATTTCACATTCTCGTAAGTTAATTTATTTTAGTAATAACCTGAGAGCTTGACAATCGTTAGATCATCTTCGCAAAAGTTATTAAGAAAACATCGTCTTAAAGTTTCGTTTTGGTCGGAACACCATTTAAACATCACGCGCATAACTAAAACCAACTCTGACAATTTTCCTAACATCCGATTAATTTTTAGATCACTCATAATCAATTAGAGAATTTTTAAGATTTCATTTAAATGTTACCAAATAAACCCTGAGTCGTACGAGACCAAACTTACGCTTTTAAACAATTCTACATAGACCCGCACTTAACTGCTCCTCAGACCGTGTTTTCTAAGATGTTTTGACACTTTTACATTTTTGTAAAAGTCAACATATTTCCTCCTCCTTTGACCATAAAGAAATTAACCTTGTACGTACTACATTTTTGCTTAAATCGCGTAACTTTTAGACTTCACGATAATCATAAGTTATCCCACGACAACGAAAACCACATTTTGACATCTCATATCACTTATAGACTAATTTTAGTCTACTTTAAATAAATTCACGGTCATTTCCCGAAATCTCGCTCTTTTCTGATAAATTGCGAATAATGCGTTTTTGACCCGTGTTTCCAGCTTTAGGCAGCGTTTTTGCACCCAATGAGACTTATCAATCATTTCATATTTTTGTATAGAGTATAACGATGAGTTTCATCATTCCTACAAGTTTCGTATTTTTACGATACCCGGTTTTACGTTTTATGGCTTAACAACTTACGGTTGGCATTTCCGGCCACCTCTTCTACTAAGAGAGCCAACCCTTTTCTAAAGTAGGAGAGATTGTGGTGTCCGATTCAAGATGAGGTTGTTGCTAACCCATTTGATGAGTCTGTTAATATTTTGGTGGTGGACACGAGTTTGAAGATGAGTATGATGACTATGACTTGACGACTATGCTAAATGTGTTCGTGATCTTCCGGGAATTTGATAACTTTAATGCCATGTATGGCACTAGTTTTCAAGGTCCTAGGCGTAATTTTATTTTGTGGTGTCATATGTTATCATTTGAGTAGTGGTTTGTTCTCTTGTTTTGAGAATTGGAAGTGTCTTGTTATGTAAGCTTTATGCCTATGTAACGGGTCGAGATATGGGACTTCACTCATATCCATTGTACTTAAACGCTTATTTGGTTAATATATTTACCGGTGCGGATTACCCCTTTACCCAACAAAAAAACTTACGGTTGGCATTTAACGGAACCAAATCATGCTCTAAACTCAAGATAATACCAAGACTATCCACCTAAGTCATCTTATCTTCATGTGATGCCCATATGGGCGTGAGTCACCCTTCATGTGGCTTAATCCTAACAATGCTTCATTTAGATCATTACATGTGTCCTAACTTAACCATGGTTAACATTTAACCCAATATATGGTTAACCAAACTTACCTCCTATAAATAGCAAGTGAAAGACATCCTAAAACCATCATACTCTTCGTTGGTCTTTCATAGCATAAATCAAACATATCTTCCATAATTTGTTCTTTAACTCCAAGTTTATGCAAAGAAGTTTCAAATATCAAGTTACTACATCAAATCTCTAGCAAGTTTAAGTTATCTTCTTGAGTTTATATCTACTCAAGTCACTTAGTACTTCATCACCAACTCTTCAAGATTACAACGGTGCCAAGGTGTAGAAAGCTAGCTCAATCCAAGGTCCTAAGTGTTCAATCAAAGTCCTATCCTTACTAGTTACTCATTTCTTAATTGAAAGCCAAAAGTTGTAAGCAACTAATCACCACCATCAACTCATGTTTATTATTCATAATCTTGAAAATTTCATGCTATATATATAGTTACTATGTTGATTCATGATGTACATATACTCAATCACATGTTTTAATTCACATATTGTCGTAAAAGTAACAAACTAGTAAACTAGTCATATTCTACACATTTGAGACCATTAAAACCAGTCACATGTGGACTTTCTAACTTACATACTAGGGTAGAAAAGATAAAATGTAAACATAGCAACTTGAATCACCCAAACGGAGAAACGATTCAAAAGTTATAGTCAAAAGAAGTTAGCGAAACCTATAAACGCCAAATAGCTTATCTGTGGGTCGTCAAAAATAAGTGGTACTTCTTGTCCGAATCATCAAAAAGTTAAAACACGAAAGTTGTCCGAACGACGCTTTCCTTCGATTGTAAAGAAGCTCGAACCTTGAAAACGCTTAAATAGGCCATTATCTTTCAAAAACTGAAACTGCCCTATATATAGTCTCACGACTATACTTTTTTCACAACTAAAAGCAAACCAAGAGGCCTAATGGCCATAAGCCAAGACCACGGCCACGGCTAAGGTCAAAGCTGAGTCTCAAGACCATGGTAGTCAAGACCAAAGCCACGACAAGGCCATGGCTAAAGCCTCAAGGCTTATTTACCCAAGATCGTTAACTAAGGTGTTGACCTTGGCAAATCAATACCAACACAAACCAAACGACATAACTTTATATACTTACATTATCTAATGATCATATTTATGAAACGACGAGAACTTGTAAAAACTAGATATTTCCTTAAAACATGATAAACTTTATGATATAACAATCTTCATTCAAAATCTATGTTTTATCTACTAAGTGCTACAAAACTAGGGAGCTTCATGTGAGGGGCTTCATTTGAGTAAAATGTATCGACGAGTTGTCGGATTTACGATTTAAAGTGTCCTAGCTCCTAACGCTTACTACATGACCTCCGAATTGTGATGGCCCGAACGGTAGTACGATATATATAAACTAAACACGCTTTCACAACTAGACCATTTCTATAAACGACATACACAAAACCATGTACTACATCATGATCAACATAGAGACGATATAGGCTTGTTATTTCTTTCGAATCATTATTTCAAACCTAAGTCGCAACATCCTATTCTAAGTTGCTCGTAGAAGTTCTCACGGCATATCAATCATGCTCATTATACATTTGATATCATTTACTCGAAGTGAGTTCATAGCCCCACTTTCTATTACTTAATTGTTTTACAAACCCTTGGGGAGATACATGTTTTATTTTAAAGTAACACATTGCTTTCAAACTATATGCTTATATGATTGTTTTATTGTCACTAAGTTACCGATTTGCCAAACTTAAGTCCCTATATCATGAATCATTAATCACAAGTGAAGTGAGCGAATATTGTGGATAGATCTATCGGGATTGACTAATCCCATTTGTGTTGACCGGTAGGCAAACAAACGCACTATATTCGAGTACATTAGGTAAAACGGCAATTTTACCTATTGGGGCACGTACCAACAGTTTCACCAATTAATTTTGGAGCAAGATAACGCCTTGATTGCATGATGCTTAGTGAAATAATAACAGTTTTGTTTTCAAACAATTGGTGTGAGTCTATAGCTCACACTACAAACATAATGTGTTCAACCATCAAACAAACTCTATGAATTTCACTCAACCTTTGTATTGACAGTTTTAAGCATCCATTTGTGTCCATATTGTACGAGGTCGCACGTGGGAGCACGATACTCAAGAAGGCTATAATTGTTATTATCATTCGAAACCCATTTAACGTATTTTGTAAACAGTGAAACCATCGGGACCTCATTTTGTAGACTCGATATTTATATAAATCGAATGATAAATCTTTTAAAACGACTCCATTAGAGTTCGCTTTCTATTATTATATGATTGTGCCATGAAGTAACACCCGTTTGAATTCACTGCGTATCACGAAATTGGGGTGTTACATTTAACATCCCTAAAGAAATCGGGTTTTTTAATATGCTTTGTGTTGACCCGTTTCTCCGCTTTTTTGTGCGTCAAATGTAGCTAGCAAAGATTTTTGATAGGATAATGTCAAGATTAAAATTTCTTTACTTTTTTCTTAAAATCACGTTGAATCGTCAATTTTAAAGGTGTAAAGGTCATTGATTTATGTTCACAGGATTTGCACATAAATAAGACATACACCATAATAAAAGAACAAAATTGAGTAAAAGTTTTTTTTATTAAAACCTTTGATACGAAGATTTATGCATGCGTCTTCGTACATATTTGATTACACATCAAATTAAACGTACAATTTGAAAATTTAAGTTTATGTCATCCAATTAAAGAGACACTTGTAGTTTCCATTTACGTTACGTGAGACGTACCTAGATTGTAATCCCAAGGTAAATTTCCACTTATCGTGAGACGGTATTGGAATAAATTTACAGTTTTTTAAATTGGACAACTTAATTGAGTTACATGGTGAGATCCCTTAACCTAAGGCATAAGATGGGATGAAAAGTGCTTACGTGACAGTATGTGATTGTCCCTAGTGCCATAAGTAAGTCCCATAATCTAGGAATTGCACCAGATTGGCAATTATTGTTCGACATTTACCTTATTGAGTATCATCATTACTAGCAGATCAACTGATTTAATGGTACTATGTCAATTTGGATCATATCTTTAAGAAACGTATATGGTTTATAATTAATTAACCAATGGGTATTTAATTTTCTTTAAAGGTTATATTATCGGAAGTACAAACTGTGAACTTTTTTCTGTAGAATGGCTCAACCCGACCATCACTTGACCAACAATGCTTTCAAAGAAATGTTTGATCGAGAGAAATTAACTAGAAATAATTTCAATGACTGGTTTCGATAACTTAGGATAGTCCTGAGAGTTGCTAAGAGGCTTGATGTATTAGAACAGTCTTTGGCTGAGACCCCTCTTGCTAATTCACCTAATGAGGTTGATTCGTGTTATAGTATATATAAATATAATAGTAATACTTAATCGATCAATTAGTCAATCAGCTCTCTAACCGAGAGTGAAAATCCCAAACGGTCAAAGAAGTCAAACTATATATATTTCCGGAAGTAATTCCCGGGTTGTTAATGTCCCAACGAAGTGTGAAATGGAAAATCTTATTCGGTTCGTGATCGGGTGATTGAATAGTCAAGATATTTTAGATTTTGGTTGTAAGATATTGGATTTCACATACACATCAAACCAAACACAAAGTAGGCGTACAAGATGATTCTAGAGAGAAAAAGTTAGAGGTTTAGGGAACTTTAGTGAGAGAAAGAGAAATCTTATTATGAGCTCCAACTCTACCTTGGAAGGTAGAGAGTATTTATAGTCTTTACATAAACGCCACACAACGGGTCGTGGATCGCATACAGGGTAAAGACCCGTTCGTCCTCCACGGTGTTACTTAACTAAATACTACTTAGCTTAAAAGAACTACGACTACGAGCTTTAACGATTACATATACTTGAGGTGACCGACTTTAATACCGGAATTTCTAATTCCTAACAATCTCCCCTAAGGAGGTCATCTCAAACATATACTAAAATTACATTGAGTACAAACAGATATTACATTAACAATTGTTCTTGCATTCTTGATGTAGTACTTTGCTCAAGCTCGTAGTCATTGATTCTTCTCATTGCATGTTTGGTTAAACCAAGTGGAGGTCTTTTATCGATCCACATGATGATAATTTTGAGCCACTTTTGAGATCATCACCAACAAAAATCTCGAGACATCCATTGTGGTGTTGGTATTATGTGATGTTGTGACTTTCGGACCGACATGCTCACATTCGGATCATGATATCTTCTCATCGTAGTAGCGGAAGCTTCGCTGATTCATGATATTGGCAACAACAGAAAGCGTAAGCATGGGGTGAAAATATCGAGTCATTGATGCACTTATCATGATTTCTTGAGAAATGAATGTATGTGCGAGCATGCGGCTATGGATTGACCGCTTCATTCGATCACCGCAAATGTCGGGTGTACCGCATACAACAAGCTTAGCAATAAAGCGCACGAAAGTGTCTTTGATCACTTTCGTTGAATTGAGGTACATGGCCCACGGTTCCCCGCTGATCAAGACAAGCACCGCTGTGATCGTGTATAATTCAAGAGTTTCCTTGACAGGTTTCGTAGTCGCTCTAGTCGTTCTCAAACCGAATGTCTCAAAGAAGACAACACGGAGTGAGTGAACCAAATAATAGAAATTCACCGATTGATGAAAAGAGATTTGAAAACAATCGGTATTGCTCAATAGAAATTGTTTTGCAATACAACGAAGGTTTTAATGAAAATCAATTATCAATCATAAAACACCTTTGATTTGAAATATTCGAACACGGTCGATGTGCTAAAGAAAAGAGTTTTAAGCACAACGATCGGTTTTTCAAAGGTATCCGCCAATCCATAACTCGAACTGTGATTGATTCAAAAGATTGAATCGCCCATTGTTTCTGCTCGTTGTCACATGGTTGATCTATTGAATAGATCTCACATGCCACCCACCGTGAGCTTGTTTGATGTTGGCTCCAAGGCTTTCCATCTTCATTGTGAATATTTTTACATATCACTCGGATGTTCCGCAATACCACAAGGATAATGCGAGGACTCAAGATATAATCTCTTTCCACATTGTGTGAAACATAGAGTCTTCATTGAATGTGTCCTAATGAGATTTATGATGATCTCGTGGCTCTAGACTCAATTTTGTGCATATTTGGTTCTGCAGGAGACTAGGAGAGGGTCTCCTTCTTCAATATCAACAAACTCTAAGAGAAAGTCGATAGATTATGTAGGTTCCCGTGAGAATGAAACAAGTCCTTTAAGAGGAACTTGAGTGGTTTGGGAAGTTGAAGTGCAAGTGCGCCACCGGGTCCATGACGCCTTGTCTTCAATACCGATGTTACCTTGGTAACCACCAAGAGCAAATGAATTGAACCCGATTTCGCCCTAAGGTTGAATAAATGGAGGGCTATTTGTTTTCACCCTTTTCTTATTCAATTCTTTTCATTCTTCAACCCTTCATTGCTTACCGAGACTTCATAGCTAGAACCTTGTTGGGTTTATTCCAAGACTAGCTCGGCCTCAATCCGCACTCTTCCCATATCTCATTTTCTCTTTTTTCAATATACCTAAGGACTTCTACACTATCTAGTGGATTGTCCCTAGGTAGATCCCTCCTGCTCGGCGGATCATGAGAACAAATACCTAACCTTATCATCCTTATATCACCATACATAAAGTAAAGTTGGTCGGTCTATTTGGTATTGTTCATCTACCATTGGAACCAATTGAAAATCAATCCCGATACTTATGATATATTATCAAAGCATTTTGTACCTGAATTGTTTTTGATATTTTTAGAACAAGAGCTCCCCCCTCAACATGTGCATCAAGTGTTTGAAATCGTTTTGCACATGGAGGCAAGAGAAAGAGTTAACTTCTTTGATTACCATTTTAAAAAAAAATATCAACATCACTTCCCTAATCAAATCAAGTAGATTTAGCATTTTGGGGAAGGATGAGGTTTTCATAAGCTTGCTCCCCCTCAATATATGCATAGATATTTGAAACTGTTTTGCACATATTAGGAGAAGACTGCACATTGAGATAATTTGATCACGTTTTAAATCATTGTGGTTTAAGATAGATGCTCCCCCTCAACATGTGCATGGAAAATTTGAAATCGTTTGGCACATGTGGGAAGGAGAGCTTGTACATCCTTATAAAACTATTTACCGAATTATCAGTTTAAATATGATTTAAATCACAAATTCTCCCCCGATCACATTTATCAAATCATTTGAGATTTGTGATCTCAGAGATTTAAATTGATTTTGAAAGCTTTTAGGGGAATTGTGACTTGATTATGAAAGCGTTTTAATCGATAAGGATCGGATTTTAAGACTTTAAACCCATTGATTAAACATGCATGAGTATCTTTTGATAACAATTGAATGACAAATAACCTTTAATTTAATTGAAATCATTCTCCCTCAATCAATGACATAGGTTGTTGATCGAGAGATAGATATTTTGACAAATAAGTCCGATGATTATCAAAAATAGAGTCCGAGTTATTTTTCAAAAGCAGCTTAGTTTTCAAAGATTAATATTAATAGAATCGAGCATGGAATTTTTGAAAACATGATAAAGTATGGCTCGTTCTTTCTTTAAAAAGCGGTAATCGCTCGAAATGACAATAAACCATTGTTTTTTTTTTTTTTTAAATAAAATTCGAACAATATCTAAAGTCCCGTGTCATTCTTTGAATGATAGCACAAAGACCGTAGATATTATCGAATCGAGAAAACATGACAAAATGACAATATTTTTTTGAAGATTTTTCGAGTTTTTCAATTTTTTATGGATTTTGAAAGTTTTATAATTTTCTATTTTGTTTTTCGAATAGATATATACAAGAGATAGATGAATGAAACCTTTACTCCTCTTCTTCCTCTTGAAGACGCTTGAGTGTTTCGGTTGAAGGCTTTTAAGGCCAAGTCGTGGAAGAATAAACTCAAAACGTTTTCAGGAAGAGCTTGGTGAAGATGTCTCGCTAACCGGTATTCATCCTCACAAAGTAAAGTTCCACCACACCGCTTTTCCACTTGTTCCTCGATGAAATGATGTCGAATGTCGATGTGCTTTGCTCTTGAGTGTTGTACGTTGTTGCATGAGAGCAATAGCACTTTTATTATCACAAGACAGTAGGATTTTGTTAAATTCAAAGCCATAGTCGATAATTGGGATCTCATCCATAGGATTTGAGCACAACAAGATGACATGGCTATGTATTCACCTCAGAGGAAATAGAAGTACTCATTTGCTTCTTTGAAGACCACCACAAGCTTATCACCCAAAACCGAGCACCTCCGCACGCATTTCGACGCAGTATCTTGACAACTCGCATGATCAAGATCCTGATAGGCCGTTAGTGACATACCGTGTCCTTCGGTACCATAGTCCCATATTGATGGTTCCTTGAGATACCGAAGACCCGCTTAACCGCTTCAAGGTGCTTTTAGTAGGCTTAGATCGATATCTAGCACACATGCACACAAATGAACAAGATGTCTGGGTCTACTAGTCGTGAGGTACATCAAGGATCCAATCATACTACGATATTTCGCTTGATCTACCATGATCCCCGAGTGGTCCTCATCCAAAGTTTGGTTCGCTCAATCATGGGAGTGTCAACAGGTCACTAGAATCAAATCCAAATTTCTTTAAAATTTCATTTGCATATTTAGATTGATTTATAAAATGCCTCCGGACTTTGTGAAATTTGTAATCCCAAGAAAATGACATTTGTCCCATCATTGACATTTGAAATTTTGAACCCATTTCATTTGAAAACGGTCACACTCATTGGGGTCGGCCGAGGCAAAGATGATGTCATCAACATGAATTAAATGTTTGCTCGACTTCCGGTGAACAATGTTGGATCAATCGCTCCTTTTCTAAACCGTAGATAGAAGAAACTTTGATAGCGATCATACCATGCCCTTCGAGCTTGCTTTAAACCGTAAAGAGCCTTCTTCAAACGATAAATGTGAGTAGGATGCTCTTGATTCACAAATCCTTCCGCTATCGACGAGACGACTTCTTTAAGATCTCCGCTCGTAAATGCCGCCTTTACATCCATCCGATAGACAACCATGTTCTTACTAGCAAGATTAGCCAAAAGATTCTCGATTGCCTCGATTCGAGAAATAGAGCCAAAGATTCTTCAAAGTCAATACCCTCCTCTTGACGGTATCCTTTAGCAACTAATCGAGCCTTGTTCTTCAATACATCACCATGCTCATCAAGTTTCACTTTGAAGATCCATTTTAGAGCAATAATCATAGCACAACTGGAGCGGTACTAACTCCCATACATCAAGTCGATCAAACTCATGAATTTCTTCTTGCATGGCATTGAACCGCCTATCTTCATTCATGGAGGTTTTAACATCTTTGGTTCGATCTTAGAGAGTACGGAGTTGAAGAAGCACCATAAAGCATCGGTTGCAAGTTGTTTCCGTGTTGATATTGGACGAGAGGGATTTCCAATGATGTTGTCTAATGGATGATCGTGAGTCCATTTTCCGAGGTGTTCATGTGGTTGTTGTTGTGGAACCAAGTAGCAGAGTCGATGTCTCCGATGAAGATGGTTCGATGATGATTTAGGAGCAAATATGTTTTCAAATGGAGCATCCTCGGGAGTAGCAAAGTGGATTGACTTCATCATTGATGCTGTAAACAGCTCCATGATGTACATTCAAGATTGATGATTTGTTGATGAGATCGAGTGATCGCAGAAGCGCTTCTTGACTTAATGATATTGAGACCGAGGATTGACTTCATTCTCGTGGATATGAGCAGCCTCGCTGTGGGAATTGACAGCTCAATAGCACTTGGCTCATAGAGTTCATCAAACATAGGATCAAACAATTTCTTTAAATCATCTTCGGATGGTGGTACATATGGAGTTACCGGAGAAGAATTTGGTACAAGGGATGAACCAATGGGACTGTTTTGAAGTGCGGGTCCCGAACTTGATTGTCCAGAGCCATTTGACCGGTCACCATCAAACGTGACGTGAATTGTTTCCATGATGTTCCGGTTCTCTTGTTGTAGATTCGTATCCTTTTCTGCTTGGTGCATAACCTACAAATACCCAATGTCTCGCTTTAGCTTTAAGTTTGCCTAAATCTTGTCCTCATTAGTTGGATAACACAATGCACCGAACACACGAAGGAATGAAAGATTAGGTTTTCTGTTGTGGACAAGTTCATATGGAGTTTTTCCATGAGCAAGGTGAATAAGGATCGATTTTGGGTGTAGCATGCAATGGCGATGGCTTCACCCCGTAGAAACATTGGAACTTTGAGTAAATCAAGATTGTCCTTGCGGCTTCCACAAGAGTTCGATTTCGCCTTCAACTACACCGCTCGCTGAGGAGTTCGAGGAACACTTCTTTGATGGTCGATTCCAATACTTTCATAAAACTCACTAAGTTGTTTGTTAACAAACCCGCCCATTGTCTGCTCGGATGATTTCGGCGCTTTGTTAAGACGAACTCGCAATGTTTGATGAGTTTAATGATGATATCCTGAGTTTCATCCTTTGTCTTTAAGAACTTTACCTGTGTGAATCTAGAGAAATCATCAACCAAAACTAACACATATTTCTTCCCAAAGATATTCTCAGACTCTCATGGGTCCACATAAGTCCATGTGAATTGTATGAAGAACTTCGTGATGAGTTAGTAGGTTTGGGTTTATGGGCATACTTCTTGCTTTTTCCCAATTGGCATGTCGAACAAAGATGATCCTTTTCATACTTAAGTCTAGGTAAACCTACAACTAAGTCCTTTTCGAGAGATCATTGATGGTGCCAAGTTCAAGTGATTGAGACGACGATGCCATAACCATGACTTTGTTTTAGAAGCCTTTGACAACAAGCAAATTGAGAAGACTTCATCATATCTTCGATAGAGATGGTGTATAGATTTGAACCACGTGAACCTCTTAAAAGTTCCTTACCATCAAGTTCTCTAACGAAACAAGTATGTTTTCTCAAGGCTACTTTAGATCGTAATCGCAGAATTGACCAACAGAGAACAAAGTTATAACCAAGACCTTCTACATAATATACCCGGAGATAACACTTTACCAACAACATAATCTCCATAACCCATAATTGCACCGAAATGATCATTCCCGAATCTAATCGTCTCCGATGAATTTGCTCACGGTTCATGAGCGCGACCGGTCGCCAAATATATGCTTGGAACAACTGAGTCCAGTACCACGTAATCGGTTTGAACGATCCGCAGTTGAACATGCATAAGAATGGATAATCGATAATTGGGATCCCTTGCAAGAATGGGTTCCATTTGGTTAGTAACAATGGTTGGAACACCCACATCGTAAATAGAGGCATTCATATCGTAAATTGATGCAATGGAATCATTATGAATAGATGCAAGATTAGTGTTCAGATTTGCCCTATTCAAAGTGTGCTCACTTAAGGGAATAGTTCTACCAAGAGGCATCCATTTTCTAGTAGGCGCTGCTCGATTAACCTTATGGCCCATGTGTATCCATTTATAACCTATCTTACTAAATGTTCTTCCCGTGGGCTTCCACTGCTTTCTAACTTTCTTTAGCCTATGCCTTTTTTCCTTCTTAGCATGATATTTTGCTTTAACAATGTTAACGGAGATTTGACATTTTAGACAAAACATTCACACCACATTCATGATTAGTAATAGAATTCAAGCGAGACATCATTACAAGGTTTGAAAATAGTAATGTAATTCAAATTAATTACAAGACGCCTATGGCAAATACTAGAATCAACACGATTCGCTTTATTCTACTCAAACTTAAAGTTCCTAGGTTGGTCTTCTACTCTTCCAATGCACATTCTTAACTTCATGAGGTCCTATCATTCCTTGTATTGTCTTGAGACTTTGACCGCTTGCTTTAATGTCACCGACATACTCTGTAGAGGAATGGGAACATTAGTTGGTTTTGCTACTCTTTGCATCTCCTGCTTAGATGTGCCGATCTCGAACTATATGCAGCACACTAAGGTTCACTTTCTTAATACAAGAAGTGTTGGGATTTGTACTCCTAGGAGGCACACTAGAATTCGCTTAGTACTAACAGATCCGAATCGAACTACTTGAAGGCACACTAAGGTTCACATTCATAACATTGGGCATTGAATGGATTTCATGCTTGGCACTAGGCATAGAACAAGGAATCAAAGGATTAACTCTCTCACCCAAGGACTTAGGGCATATTGTGATTAAACATTCTAGAAGTTCTTGAGATCGTTTGGCATATAAGCATGCATGCCCAATTGCATTATCAAGTGGTTTCTCTAACTTATCCTCTTCAACAATCTCACGGAGACATTCTAGACATCCTTAAGGTATGAGAAATATGTTTGAATTGCAAGTTTGTTATTCCTAAGATGAGGGGACATATTTCACGCATAAAGCATATTTATTACAAGAGTGAACCTTTGATACACCATTCTCCCATTGGTCATTGGCATTTTCCCTTTTACCGGCTCTTCGGATTCTCACTTTCCTTTGCAATGAAGCTATTTGTTCATTGTTTTTGTTACGAGTGACCTTTATTGATTCAAATAACTCATTGAAATGATGTTTAACCTTTTCATTTTCTTCTAGAAAACTTTCGCTTTCCTTTGTAATGCATTTACTAAGTTTTGAAGATGAAACGCTTGAGAATTCGAGAATCTAAAGGAGGAGGCATTTGGGAGCCAACACATTGTTCTTTTCACCCTTTAATTGAGAGATTTGGGCTTTCAATTTTCTCGATCGTGTTACAATGAGCATGAATCTGCTCATCACGTTTGTTTATTTGAAAACTCGATCAAACTCTAGAGCATCCGAGGATGTCTTGATATTTGAAGTTTTTACATTTTCTTTAAGATGTTGATATTTTAGTTGTAAGTTAAAATGCTCAACCTCTAATTTAGAAAAATGTTTAACCAAATTGTCGTGATCATCCAGCTCAATTTTCTCATTTAGTTTAGAATTAGTCTTTTCAAGCTCAATGACACGATCATGGGAGACTTTCGTGGCAACAGATAATTCATGAAATTGAGAAGCGTTAATGGAACAATTTGTAGCGTTGAAAACACATCTTGAGCAACACATTCAAGAATAAGAGTCTCATTCAATGTATGCAAGTTCTTCCTCTCAATCTCATTATATTTTAGTGCACGCCATAGTCACTAACCTCAACTATCATTGCATCAAATTCCTTTTCCATTTCTTTAATGTCTAAATTCATTCCCTTTTAAGACTTTCAAATGATCTTTAGTTGTTTAAAGAAAGGCATGACTTCGCTAAATAAAATTCTTTTGTTTGCTCAAACCCCTTTCCCTTCGCTATACCAATGGTGTGATCCTTTTCACAAGTTTTCTCAAAATCAACAAATAGTTGAAAAATAACATATTGACCGATTAAGGTCTTGCTTTTAGTGGCAATAGTCCTAGGTACTAAATGCATTGGTGTATTTGGAGGATACACAACGTCAAGGCATTTTCCTAAATGGAGGGTTCGTTACAACAAGATTCTCTCGCTTTTGCTTATCTAAATCCTTTTCCGTAACACTTGTTCGGTGTTAACAACGTCCGAGGCTTAAACATGTTCAAGGAAATCCAATTCTCCTTTTGTAATCATAGGGTGTGATATTTATTTTCTTCTCTTTACATTTAGGATCATCTAATTTCTTGTTCATCTTTTCCCTAGTGACTTCATCTCGATTTCTTATCTTCCTCGGTGCACTCAACGCAACTAGGTTTCGCCTAGGTTTAAGGATTTCATTTCCATCATAAAGAACCTTATGAGCATTTCTAGCCTTTTAATGACCTCTGGATTTGGTTCCTCAACAAGGGAATGCTATGCTTATCGCTAAGACTCTATGCTTAGTGATTAAGTGAGCAATCAATGGTATTTCCTTGTACGCATCAACTTATTTTCAAGGTTTTAGATTAGAAAATCATTCAAAAGTTTTGATTCCTTAGCACCGAATTCTTGCTTAAGCATTTTAACATTTTCTTGAAGTTCTTGTTTTTGCTTAGCGCTTTAGAAAGCTTTTCTTGTAAGGAGTTTAACTCTTGTTTTAATACTTCTCTAAACCTACTTTTTCTAATAGTTGCACGCATTTGGTCATCCATTTCCCGCTCACGGGTGGTCAACTCAAATTTTGCACGTTGTTCATAAATAGCAACACGCTCTTTATAGGCATTCGCCTCGTAGATGACAGAATCATCGGGGCACATGCAAGTGAATTCATCAAAACATAATCATTATTGATCGCAGAAGATGCATCACTTGGTACAATCTCACTTTCACTTTGTTTCACATATTGATCATATGGGACAACTTTGATATTACCCATATTTTCAATATCTCGACTCAATAAATACAGATTGATTGTACTTCGTTATGTATCTTTGCTCATCAACTTCATCGATAATTTTAATACCTCGTAAATGAGTTTGTCTTTGGATGGACCAGCTTGTGGTGATGAAGAGACTTTAGAGAGACCATTGGAGAAATGCTAGCCATGAAGATGGTTTGTGCAGTGGGTTCTTCATCAACATCGTAGTCGATGCATCACAATCGCCTACTTGAAAGGCATTCGATGATTATGGCCTATCTCCCGAATTGGTTGCTCATCCACATCTCGCATCATATGTCTTAGCATTTCCTCACCAAGAACAACAACTCCTCTTCATCCAAAGTTGCTCCATTATCCCGAGCTTGCACAAGCAACATCTTATCCTCAAGTACTCGACATTTCGAGGGTGTTTTGGCGATGTGCGTTCCTTGCAATGTGTCCTCACCTCCACAATTGTAACATTTGATTAGCTTTGCTTGACCCCGATTTCCATTCCTTCCTCTATTCTCGATTTGCAAGATAACCTCTACCAGCCCACCTCTTGCTTGTTCGCACTGTCGTTCTTGAACTGGCTGCACCATAACCTTCCCATCTCCGATAAAGGCTGGCTTGATTATGGATTGGAAGCGCTCGAGATTGTTGTTGGTGTGTGGAAGAGAGTTTATGTTTTGACTAATCAGAGAGCTAGTTGATTAATGAAGTTTCCCACGTGTGCATCAAAGATCAACTTGTTTGAACATAGGATCGTGAATGAGTTTGTGATTACCATTACCCATGGGTATGACTTGTGAGGCTTTGGTTGTGATTCCGATGTTTGAGTAGAAGGCGCTTGAATCATTTGATGAGCTTGTCTCCTCGGTTGGTTTTGAACCGATTAAGAACTTTTTCAAACATAGCATGTCTCTCATTCAAGGAGGAAGGCATAGAGTTGCTCATAGTTTGTATTCTTCAATCCTTTGGTTAGCTTTACGAGGTGACAAACTTGTGCCATTCGGGATTCATGTTGTTCACAAACTTTGAGTTTAGTGAATGTTTGGCATAGTCATTCGATGTTCCTCATATCATTAACAAGCTTGTGGAATCTCACATAGTACTCATAGACACTCTCATCCGGTTTCATCTTGAAGTGTTCAAATTCATCATAGAGTTGTGATTCTCTGCCTTCCATAGTTAATTCGTAACCCGAGAGAAGCATCTTGACATTATCCCACACCGCCTTGGCTTCGTGTTGTGATTGATCGCCTTGTAGATATCTTTTGGAAGACCTTGAAGTACGATGTTAGAAGCCCCGATATCAAGATCGAATCTCTTTTCTCCTTATCATCGAGCTCATCATATGTCTTTGGTCCGTCAATTCCATAGATCATTGTTCCATCTTCACCGTATCAATTAAGTCTCTAGTAGTCTCAACCCGATACGGTCCTTCATCAATGGATTTGAGAATGTTGACTCCATTTTCCTTTCCAAGACAAGACAACTGATTCGTTGAGCCCAAGAGTCGTAGTCGGCCTCGCAAGCATGGGTGGATCTAGTATCCGAACCACCGCTTGAACATCCTCGCAACAAGTGGAGATGATTGTAGGAACGTTGGTAGACATGATGATGATTAAACGGGATTTTATAACTCTATGATTAAACCGAGAAATAGATTCTTTCACGGATTTTACTAAATCAAGAGAAAATCAGACATGCATGTAGTCACCAAGTCACTAAGAAAACTCGAACCAAGTCGCTAGGCACCAAGTCGCCGGTAAAATTTTGACAAGAAGTCGCTACACCAAGTCGCTAAGTTGTCAAGTCGCTAAAGAACAACTCGCTAAGCACCAAATCGCTAGCAAAATTTTGACAAGAAGTCGCTAAGCGCCAAGTCGCTAAGTTGTCAAGTCGCTAAAGAGCAACTCGCTAAGAACCAACTCGCTAACACCAACTCGCTAACAAACTTAAGTACAAGTCGCTAACTTTCACCAAGTCGCCACCCGTAGTGGAGAATCCACTAATGTACTTTTGTCGGCTTGTCTCCTGAGACAAGTCGCTAGCTCAACTCGCTAAGACCTTAAACAACAACTCGCTACCAAATAACAAAGCAAATCGCTACCAAGATAAACTATCCGTGGCTCAAGTCGCTAGCTAGAAAATCACAAAAACACCACTTTACAATCAAAAAACAACCCAACCACGATGATTCAATCCTTCAAAATCAAAACCTAAACACTTGTGATGATTCTAAACACAAAAGTACTATCAAAATTCAAACTTTAACACTAGAAATCACCCAAATGATGCAAAACCACTAAACTTTTTCAAACTCAAAACCACCTAAAACCACTAGAAATCCAAGGATATGTAAGAGATGATCTAACGATGGCTCTCGATACCAATTGTAAGATATTGGATTTCACATACACATCAAACCAAACACAAAGTAGGCGCACAAGATGATTCTAGAGAGAAAGTTAGAGGTTTAGGAACTTTAGAGAGAAAGAAAAATCTTATTATGAGCTCCAACTCTACCTTGGAAGGTAGAGAGTATTTATAGTCTTTACATAAAACGCCACACAACGGGTCGTGGATCGCATATAGTGGGTAAAGACTGTCTGTCCTCCACGGTGTTACTTAACTAAATACTACGTAGCTTAAAAGAACTACGACTACGAGCTTTCTAACGATTACATATACTTGAGGTGACCGACTCTTTAATACCTGAAATTTCTAATTCCTAACATTGGTACTTAAAATAGAATGCATAATTAATGAAGCAAATTAAAGTACACAAATCAAGAAAACAAAGCACAATTAAGTCCTAACACAAATTAAGCTAAAAACGAGCACTTAACGGGAACTTAACGAGCCTGGAAACCTAAATTACCAAATTTTAACCCTAGAAGTGCAAATTTAATTTCTAAAAGTCGTAAATGATTAAAAACAATTTTAGAAAAAAGATTTATATTTTTCTGATTTTTATTTATCTATTATGAATTAAAAAAAACTTTTAATCTAAAAGTATTATAAAAATACTAAACTATGTGAGAAAATCAAAAATTAAGAAAAGTACTTAAAGCCATGCAGATTATAAGAAAATAATGGGGAATCCAACTTATTGAAATAAGTGGAAATAAGCAAAAGAGGAATTAAGAAAATATGAAAAAGTTTGTTAATAATAACTAATGCACCCTTAGGAATGTAAGTCCCTAGAGCGCAGATGATTAAGGGTATGTGTGAAAGAGTGGTTGAGATTGGTTGAGGTTAGGGGTTCGAGCCTGGCTTCCCAGTTTCCCACTTTTTTTATTTTTGCAAAACTTTTTATGATAGTTGAAAATAAGCTGATAATAAACAACTTTTGTGAAAACATAACTTTTATAAAACTTAAAATAATCTTGAAAAAGTTGACTTAGCACACCAGTTTACTTAAAAACTAAAGGTCCAAATTGGCTTAACTTGGGTAGTAGATAAGCTGCTAAAAGCTTATTCTAAACATAATAAGCTACTTAAAAACCTAAAAGCCATCTTAAAAAGCAAATTTAACCTAAATTAAAGAAGTAAATAAGCCAGATAAGCTCAAGAACTCAAATAAGCAAATAAGCAAAATTGTTATCAAACACAGCGTAATAGGGCACTTTCAAGCTATTGAATAAGCTACCTCATCAATAAGCTAATCCATAAAACCTTGAAAACAGCATAGCTTATACACCAAAGAACTTACAAATTCAATTTTCAAACAATTTTAGCTGAATATGAGCTTAAAAATAAGCTGATAAAATGACAGTTGAGACTATTTATTTGGTTTTTATAAAAACTGCAGACCTGAACCCCTAATTTTTAACACCAAAATAAGCCACTTTAAGCTATAACCAATCTTTAAAACTTAAAAACATATTAAGATTAACAACCAATTGATGCATAAAACCACTTTTTAGACACTAGATTATGACTTAAAAAATAAGCTGATAAAATAGATAGTTAGGCTAATATTTTTGTTTTTTTTTTTTTTTTTTTGCTTTTTCAAAACTTGCAAACTAACTATGACTCAAATGAAATATAAAACTGAATTTGAACTTAAAAACTACAACTCAAAAGAGCTTTTATAAACATCTAAGAAATAAGCTGATAAAAACAGTTTTTAGATTATGAAACTTAAAAATCTTAACTAAAAGCTATAAATTTTAATAAACTGACTAGAACTTACTTAAAACTTCTAATAATGCTACTTAAAAGCAAAATCAAAGTGAACTTTTAACCAAAACAAGCTAAAGCAATTTTAACTCTTGGTTAAAACTGCTTGCCAAACACTCCTTTAAGTTTTGTAAAAGCTTTTTTAAAATAGATTAAGACTCTAAGATTTATAAAATTTTGATAAAAACATATTATAATGACGGAATGACTAAATAAAAGTAGTATTGACCATTTAATAAGCACTCACTAATAAGCTAAGGCTTATTGGTGTTTTAGATAGTTTTTGGAAATTTACACTTAAAACTAAAATTTAATCTATAAACTATTAGATCTAAGAAAATAAAAGCACAAATAAGCTACAACTAAGCAAGACAAGTAGATAATAAGTAGATTAAAGAAATAAGCAAATCTAATAAGCTATAAGCAGTTTAAACAAAGCTAAAAATGAGATTTAAGGCTTATACCTTGATCCTAGCTCAACAAGGATCAAACATGCTCGAGGAGCTACTATACAAGCTCCATCTTATCAAATGATAAACTGGTGAGACCCCATAAGCCCTTTCATTTCTGGCTTATCTTCCAAACACCTTATTTTGTTCTTAAAATAGCTTATTAAAATAAAATGCTTTAAAATCATACCACAACTCAAGCAAACTATTGAGAAGCTTGATTCAGTGTTTGTAAACATAGTAAGAGCTTGTTGGAGCTTACTAACAGCTTATTAACCAAAATTAAACAGCATATTTAAAAAGTAAATTGAACACGAATTTCAAATTAAACTGACTTTTATTAATAACTGAGAAGCAATTACAATACTTTGAAGGAAAAATACAGAATTTAAAAAACAAATAAGTAAATAAGCACTAAAATAAGCTAAAAAACTACACTAAAAACTGATATCCTTGTGTGTGAGATGAGGTCTTATTTATAGCCAGCTTCAGAAGGATCTAGGTCTTCTAAGGAGCGGTTTTGATCTTCTAATTGTGTCCCTTCATGATTGATTCTTCATTCTCTGCCCTAGGATCATGTGCCAGCGCTTTTTAACCAATCAAATCCTTCTGGATAGCCAGCGTGGACACCTGATGACGCATTTTCTGGCATGTCAGCCTTCTAGAAGGTTTATGTTTAAGTTGGGTTAATTTGGTAATGGTGAGGAGCAGGGTAAAAGGGAAGAAGGAGATGAACAATAAAAGATTTGACGCCCGTTTCTTTTTTATTATTTTATTTTTAACTGAGTGGGTTTGGGTAAGGGTAGTGGGCTTGGGTTAGTTATAGTTTAGGATTTGGGTTGGGTAAAGAATTATTAGTTATAGGATTTTTAACATTAGTTAGTTTTAAGGACTAACTTTGCAAATGTTAAGGACTAAAGGTGTAATGGTTTAGGACTTAAGGTGAAAATAGATTTATCATTAGGGATTAGGTTTTGTATTGTTAAATCTTGATCCAAAAATGTAGAATTACATCCCCGGCTCTGGCTATTCACGCTCTTTCCAATCTCGTGCTCGTTTTTGTCCGTTTTGTCATTCTTTTTGTCATTTTCTCATATCCGTTATCTGCACATACACAAACACAAAAAAAACATATATTTGGCATTTCTGATACGTTTTTGGTCTTTTGAGTCCGTTTTTTATGTATAAAAGGTATGTGAATTCACACATACCAAAATCCCCCAGACTAAGGTATTGCCGTACCCTCACACTATGTCATCACATCAGGCTTTTGAAACCAAAAATTTGAAACCTCTTTTTACTAAAACTTTGAAAAGTAGCAAAGTGTTCCTCAAAAGAGATTAAGAAATCAATAGTTCTAAAAACGCCCCGTTTGACCATTTTATCATGTAAAAAAAATCTTTTGCAGTTTTCTTATAATGATGAGATGCTGAACTTTCATTATTTAAAAAATAACTTTTAGAATCACGGAGTAAGAAGCACTTTTCATGAAAAAGCGTCCATATGGATAAATTCATCGTCCTTGATTTTTCACAAGTCCCCAAACCAAGCTTAAAAACAAAATCATAGCTAAATATAACTTAGATGCTAACACTACCCATAGATGCTACTTGTGTACGCGCAGCTACTTTTTGCTCCCATAGTCTTAATTCCTCTAAGGATTTTATGGAAAAATGAGTTTTTCTTATTTCGATAAGTTTTTAGCCCGATAAAAGCACCCAGTTTAGACGCTAACTAGTTTAAAATCCTTCCCTCGAGAACCGTTGCCCACAAAAATAAGGTCCACATCAAGGTCCCAATTTAACACGATTTAGGGGATATCCTTTTTATTTCGACTGAGACAACTCATCTACGAGTCCTGAGACAGAAGCTTTATTAGGATATCCCCGGATTCGAAGTTTGGAATTATTAACATTTTTAAGCACATTAGCCCTCGGCCTTTTATTGGCTTTGGGAATTTTCCTCCACCTTTTTTACGTCTGACACAACGGCAGCTAACCATCAGGAAACAGAAAACTTTTATGGCTTTGGATTATTTAGTTTATTACTTCCACCTTTTAAACAACCATGTCAACGGGAATGAACCGTCAAGGCACAATATTCTATTATGGCTTCAATTTATTATTACATATATGGTGCCAAACCCCGAGTCCTGTGGTCTTTCGACAACCGAAAAATAGCAGCTAACTATCCAGAATCAGTAGTTTATTTCCCCGCAATACTGACAGTTACCTGATGTGTACCCAACTCTCATAAACAAGAATTCTCTAAAGAAGGAGTAAAACTAATTATTGCCAAAACCGTGCACCTTTAATTATTTTGAAAATTTTTATTTTTGCGTTTATTTAGTTGATGGGAGCAAAAAGCCACAAATAACCTCTATGAGCTCTAAAGATTTCCGAATAATCCTTGTTTAGCATCTAACTTATATAACTCTTTCATTTTTCGTTCTTCGCAAATTTAAAATCTTAAATAATAAGATCCGCGAATGCTTAGCCGAATAAAATCAAGCTTTGCATATTTAAAGTCAATTATGGAAACTTGCAAATTCTTTGCTTTGGCAAGCTAGAATTTGCATTTTAAAGTTTCTTGTATAAAAGTCTAGCGAAAGCTTTCAATTATAAAGTTTAAGGGGACGAGTTAGAGCTCAACATGCTCGATCAAGTCAAAATTTTATTCCTACTCTCACCAATGGAAAGTCAATGATGTGTCAAAACACTTATAATATTTTTTCAAAATTAGAGTTAATTACATAAATCGTCCTTGTGGTTTGGTCAAAATAACTAATTTTGTCCCTATACTTTTTTCAAAGTCGTTTCGTCCTCGTGGTTTGCAAATCTTACAATTTTGTCCTCGTCCAAAATGTCCGTTAATGTTTTGCACCGTTAGTCCTTCGTTAGTGCAGTCCGTTAAGTGTTTTGCATCGTTAGTCCTTATTTTTAAAATGTAGTTTTTCCCAATTAGTCCCTCCGCTAATAATAGTTATCGCCCTTTTTACGCTTATCCGCTTTTATCCGCTTTCATTCGTTTTATCCGCTTTCCCCTTTTTTTCGTTTTATCCGCTTTCCCCGCTTTTATCCGTTTCCCCGTTTTTCGTTTTCGTCCGCTAAATCGTGATTATATGCTTTAAATGCGCTTTTACGCTTTTGTCCGCTTTTATCCGGTTTTTCGTTTTTATCCACCGATCGCTTTTTACATTTTCAATCGCCGCCGCTTTTTACATTTTTGTCATTTTTTACATTTTTCCGTTTCGCTGTTGTTTCGCTTTTGTCTCGTTTTCTCACATTTTGTCCGCTTTTTATCCGCTTTGTCGGCTTCAAAAAAATTGAATAAAAATTTCAAAAAAAAATTGAATAAAAAAAATTTTTCAAAATTTTTTCAAAAACATATTTGAAAAAACATATTTGAAAATATTTTTTATTCAAATTTTTTTTGAAATTTTTATTCAATTTTTTTAAATTTGATATTTTTTTTTCTGAATGTTTTTTTCCAATTTTTTGAATTTTTTTCCATTTTTAATTTTTTTTTTGTACTATTTCAATATATTTAAAATTTGTTCCAAAAAAATTGGAAAAAAATTTCAAAAAAAAATTGGAAAAAACATTTCCAAAAAATATCAAATTTTAAAAAAAATTGAATAAAAATTTCAAAAAAAATTTGAACAAAATATTTTTTTCAAATATTTTGAAAAGAACGGACATATTTATAAAAAACATATTTGAAAAATATTTTTTATTAAATTTTTTTTGAAATTTTATTCAATTTTTTTTGAAACGGACAAAACGGATAAAAAAACGGACAAAATGTAAGAAAATGTACAAAACGAAACAACGCGAAAACGGAAAAATGTAAAAACCGACAAAATGTAAAAGAAACTGCGAAACGATTGAAAATGTAAAAACAAATAAATTGGATAAAAAAAAAAAAACGGATAAAACGGACAAAAGCGTAAGAAATGATTTAAAGCATATAATCACGCATTTAAAACGATTTAAAACGAAAAAAAACGGGGAAACGGATAAAACGAAAAACGGGGAAAACGGATAAAACGAATGAAAACGGATAAAACGGACAAAACGAAAACCCGGCGATAACTATTATTAACGGAGGACTAATTGGGAAAACTACATTTTAAAAAATAAGGACTAACGGTGCAAAACACTTAACGGACTGCACTAACGAAGGACTAACGGTGCAAAACACTTAACGGACATTTTTGGACGAGGGACAAAATTGTAAGATTTGCAAACCATGGGACTAAACGCATGAAAAAAGTATAGGACAAAATTGCTATTTTGACCAAACCACAAGGACGATTTATGTAATTAACTCTCAAAATATATATATATATATATATATATATATATATATATATATATATATATATATATATATATATATATATATATATATATATATATATATTAAATTTGAGGAAAAACAGGGTATAAGGCAAAATGAAAGGTAAAATCAAATCGAAAGATTACCCCCAAGACTAAAACGAAACATTGTCCTCAATGTTTTGAAATAAGGGCTCTCTTACACAAATCTAAAGCCGTTTATTAATTATGCTAATAGATAACGTTAGTTGATAAGATTTAGGATATTGGATTTCCCAATAAGCAACGACGGATGAAACTCAAGTGGAGGAAAGACAAACCCACGAGCACGAGAGTCTTCATAATTCAGGAAAATCCTGGACATAGAACAACAAGCACGAAACACGAGAAATTGGAAGAGGTAGGCCTCCTCATGTTACACTTATTAAAAAATAGAAAGAAGATAGAAAACATGGGTTGCTTGCTCGCCCCGAATTTAATTGTTCATGAGAAAGGTTTGGAGATCTGAGACAACCATGGATGGTATGTGTCCTCCAAAATAGTGTTTGAGTCTATGAACATTCATCTTGAAGTTGGGGTCGTCGGGTTGAGATAACTCGACGATTCCATAAGGGAAAACTTGAGCAACGGTGAACGACCCGGTCCAACGGGTTTTTAGCTTGCCCGAGAAAATCTTTAATCGAGAATTGAAGAGAAGGACTCGATCACCAACGTTAAAGACGCGGTTCTTAATTTTTGTGTCATGAATCTTCTTTGTTTTCTCTTTGTAGATCAAAGAGTTCTCGTAGGCATGATCCCTAAGTTCATTTAACTCATTCATTTGAACTTTTCGGTGATCACCCGTGGTCTTAAGGTCAAAATTATAATGTTTCAAGGCCCGGTAGGTCTTATGTTCAAGCTCTATGGAGAGATGACAAGCCTTTCCATACACGAGCTTATAAGGGGTGCACCCAATGGGTGTTTTGAAAGCGGTACATAAGGCCCATAATGCATCATTAACTTATCAGCCCATGAGGTACGATTTTCTCCTACGGTCCTTTCTAAAATACGCTTTAAACCGTGATTGGAATCCTCAACTTGTCCGCTCGTCTGCGGGTGATACGCGGTAGAAGATGGTGAGTAACTCCATATTTAAGCATAACTTTCGCAAATTGATCATTACAAAAATGAGTACCGCGATCACTTAAAATAGCACGAGGAGTTCCAAATCGGAAAATAGACTCTTCAAAAATTTCACAACAACTCGGGCGTCATTAGTGGGGAGCGCCTTTGCTTCAAACAATTTTGACAAATAATCGACGGCCACGAGAATATACTTGTTCCCTCGAGAAGACGGTAATGGTCCCATAAAATCGATGCCCCATACGTCAAAGATCTCGCAAACTTGGATTGCATTTTGAGGCATTTCATTTTTTTGCGAGATTTTTCCTAGACGTTGGCAAGAGTCAAATGACTTCACCAAAGTTGTGGGCATCACGGTAAATAGTTGGCCAATAAAATCCGGAATCAAAGACTTTCTTAGCGGTGTAGTTGGCACCATGATGTCCCCCGGTGGGTCCATTATGGCAAGCCGTGAGGATGTCAATGGCTTCTTGGCTAGGAACATATCGTCTAATCACTTGATCCGCACAAATCTTAAACAAATAGGGGTCGTCCCAAAAATAATGTTTCACGTCCTTAAAGAATTTGTTCTTTTGTTGGGACAAAATCCCTTTCACAATAAAATTCCCCGTATGGTAATTTGCAAAATGGGCAAACCATGGGTTACTAGAATCACCTTTAAGCGATATCATCCCAAGTGTCTCGAGCGAAAATATTTCGGTAATTTCCTTTTTCTCTAGAACACTTTGGTGAGTATTTTCTAGTCTAGACATGGTCGGTGGCGAGATTCTCTGCTCCTTTCTTATCACGAATAATGACATCAAATTCTTGAAGAAGGAGAATCCATCGAAGCAATCTCGATTTAGCATCTTGCTTAGCACGGAGATATTTAAGTGTCGATTGATCCGTATACACTATGGTCTTTGATAAGACGAGATAAGGTCTAAATTTCTCAAAAGAATAGAAGACGTTTAATAACTCTTTTTTTGTAGTAGTATAATGAAATTAGGCATCGGTCATAGTCTTACTTACATAGTGTATCGGCTGAAAATATTTGGTATTACGTTGCCCCAGGACAGCCCCAATATCAAAATCACTAGCATCGCACATAATTTCAAAGGGCAAGTCCCAATCGGGGGAAACTAAAATCGGAGCTTCCATTTATATCTTTTTAAGAATTTCAAATGCTTTGATGCATTGTTTAGAGAAGAAAAACGGATTGTCTTTTTCTAGAAGTTGGGTTCATTGGCCGGGCGATTTTAGAAAAATCTTGAATAAATCGACGGTAAAAATAGGCATGACCAAGGAAACTTCGAATATCTTTGACGGTGGTGGGATGAGGTAGTTTAGCGATAACATCGAATTTAGCTCGATCAACCTCAATCCCGGATTTGGAAATCTTATGACCGAGGACAATGCCCTCTTTAACCATTAAAGTGGCACTTCTCCTAATTTAGAACTAAGTTAGTGTCTTGACACCGTTTTAACATTTTGTCTAAATGGGAGAGGCAAAACATAAAAGTATCTCCATAAATCGAAAAATCATCCATAAAAACCTCCATTGTTTTCTCGATCATATCATGAAAAATGGTTAGCATGCACCTTTGGAACGTGCCCGGAGCATTGCATAAGCTAAATGGCATACGTCGGTAGCCAAACGTACCATAAGGGCAAGTGAAGGTAGTCTTTTCTTGGTCTTGTGGGTCAATCGGGGATTTGAAAATATCCGTAAAATCCGTTGAGAAAACAATAATACTCATTTCTTGCAAAACGTTCGAGCATTTGATTCATAAAGAGGAGCGGGAAATGGTCTTTAGGATTCGCATCATTAAGCTTACGGTAGTCAATACATACTCTTCATCCGGTGACGAGACGTGTGGGAATCAACTTATTATCTTCATTGGTGACGACGGTCATACCACCTTTTTTTGGAACATAATGAATGGGACTAACCTACGGGCTATTGGAAATAAGGTAAATCATTCCGGCATCAAGAAGTTTAAGAACATCCTTTTTGATAACCTCATGAATTTTCTGGTTAACCCTCCTTTGTTGTTGCACCGCGGGTTTAAATCCATTAAAATCTTATGAGTACAAAAATGGGGTCAATGCCCTTAATGTCGGAAATTTTCCAAGCAATGGCACTCTTATGATTCTTAAGCACTTCTAAAAGTCGGGTCTTCTCCTCATCTTTTAAATCTTTAGCAATTATAACAGGTAATTTATCGCTTCCTTCTAAAAATGCGTATTCGAGATGAGGAGGTAAATCCTTGAGCTCGGGCTCCGAAGGATTATCATTAGACGAATTAATTTCCTTAATTTCTTCGATTTTAATTTCCTTCGGAGGGAGTGAAGGTGACGGGTCATCATTTAACATTTTCTCTAGTAAAAGAATATCTCCCTCCGGATCAAATTCGGTATCATCAATTTTCGGTGAAATTGAGTCATTTGTAAGACAAGCCTCGATCTCTTCCAAAATGAAGTCACTTCCTTCAAAAGGAGTGAGAGAAAGGGAAGAGTTAGAAATGATAGATTCTGAAAATGGAGTGGGACTGCCACTTGAAGAATGGTTCAGAAATCCAAGAACTTCTTGAGCATACTCCTCACAAGCAATATCTATGACAACGATCCATTTAACCGATATATCATTGTAATTAGAGGAGTATCTCGAAGTTTGATTGAGATTAAACGTTATAGCTTCATCATTAATACGAAGGGTTAGTTCTTCACCATAAACATCAATTAAATCATGTCCCGTCTTCAAGAAGGATCTCCCCGAGAATGAGGGGAACCCGAGGATCAGCATAAAAATCAACGACTACAAAATTGGCCGGAAAATAGAACTTTCCTACTTTAATGAAGACATCTTCGGCGACACCGATTAGACGAGTAATTGAACGGTCCGCAAGCTTGAGAGTCATACGAGTAGGAGTAAGTTCGAGACGAGTAATTGAACGGTCCGCAAGCTTCTTTTTCTCAACTGACCCATCAGCTTTAAGCTTGGTTTTGAAAATCCAATGGCAGTCTATAACCTTCTTTGTAGGTGGAAGAACAGTGACCTCCCAAGTACCATTAGTTTCAAGAGCTATTAATTCAACATTCACTACTTGACACTAGTTAGGTTGGACTATAGCTTGCTTTAATGAAAAAGGTATGGTCTGAGAAAGAAGTGCAGTAATAAATGCCTGAAATTGTGAAGTTGTTGGAGTAAGAGAAACTTGATTAGCTCTAGGTGTGTAAGATAAGACTGGAGTAACAAAGTCTTGTAGCCAAGAAGGAGGATTGTGAGTTCTATAGGATCTTCTAGAATGAGGTTGAGAACTAGTGGTATTTTGTACAGGTGGGATAGGTGCAATGTTTGGAACAGGTTCAGATGGAATGTTTGAGATAGGTGCAGTGTTTAGAACAGGTTCAGATGGAGTGTTTGGGTTAGTTGTAGTAGTGGACACAAATTCATCATACCAATAGTTTCCATTAGAACTGGGTGAGGGTAGAGGATGTAGCAAATGTACCATTTGAGGGTTTCAATATGGAAACACATGCTCATAGAATTGGACATCTCTTGACACAAACTTATTCTTAGTCAACAAATTCAGCAATTTATAACCTTTTTAATGTTGAGGATAGCCCAAAAATAGACAAGGAACACCTCTGGGAGAGAGCTTATCAGCATTTCTATCAGGATTACTAGCCATTGTTAAACATCCAAACACCCTTAAGTGTGTATAAACTGGTCGCTCATTAAGTAGAACCTCATAAGGAGTTTTATGGTTAAACACAGAAGAAGGAGTTCTATTAATCAGATAAACAACCATTATGACACAATCTCCCCATAAATCCAAGGGTAGATGAGCATGAAACCTTAGAGCCTTTGCAACCTCTAAAATATGTCGGTGTTTCCTTTCTTGTCTCCCATTTAGTTGAGGTCTATCCACGCAGGATGTCTGATGTTCAATTTCATGATCAGTGAAGTAAGGGACTAAAGTTCCTTAAGAAATTCTAATGCATTACCGCACCTTACCACTTTCACTCTCTTATCAAACTATGTTTGGAAAAAGCAAAGAATGTAGGCAAAATGTAATGTACATCCGAATTTTTACCAATAAGTATAAGCAAGTAGCTCATCTGCAAATCATCAACAATGGTAAGAAAGTATCTAAACTTACCATTGGTAGGTACTTTATAAGGCCCCCAAATGTCTATGTGAATAAGTTGAAATGGTTCTTTAGCATGTGACTCACTTAGAGCATAGGGTAGCCTAGCAAACCTAGCCATTGGACATGAAAGACAAGCATCTAATTTTGCATTTCTTTTGACAATGTATACAAGGAACATGTTTAAGACTAGAATCGTAAAAATGGCCTAATCTATGATGCCACAAATTGTAAGAATCTGCAAAAACACTAGCAAAGAAACTTATTATTGATGTAAGAGAGTAATGGAGAATAAACTGCAGTCTTCCATTGCGGTCACCACCATATATTGCGCTTGGTATGAATTTGATCAAGTGGAATATTAAGAAGATGATATAGTATGCCTTTTCTCTTACCCAATCCTAGTACCTCCTTGGTTGTCAAGTCTTGTATCACATGTAATTTTGATAAAAGGAGACAAAGCAATTGTTATCTTGAGTTGGTTTAGGAAAGATAACAAAATAAACTCAAGGATGGTACAACAAGTACATATTTAAGCAAAATGTTATTCCTAAGTCGACATTGCCTATTTGAGATATCAAAGATGTTTGACCATTTGAAGAGTAATTAGTGGTTTGAACTTCGTAGTTTTAAGTTCGTGCATATTAGTAGTCACAGGGTCATGTGATCGCTGCACCAAGATCCAAAATCCATCCTCAGACACAAATATAGAATTTGAAAACAATAGTGCCAAGAACTACCGCAACACAATCATTGTCCAACTCATCATCTCAGGTTCAGAGGAAATTTGAAGCCTCCTTGAGCAAATTGTGGGCAAGCTTCTCATCAATTGCTTAAATTTCTTTAAAGTAAACATAATATGCCCAAACTCCACAAAGATTTGCAGACCTTCTTGGGTGTGCAACATTCCTCGATTTGACCACCATTTTGCTTTGTTCTTCAACCGATTATGCTTATACTTATGATGCCAAACAGATATCCAACCTTCTCCCAACACTTGTCCGGAGGATGCTACTTGAAACCACAAATTCCACACTTATTTTTGTTATCTTGTTTACTAAACAATGTAGTTGTCTCAATCAAAGAGCTCGAACCACTATTAAAAACTTCTCCGAGACTATTCCTGTTGTAACAAAGCACATGCAGACTCAACCGTGGGCAAGTGGTGTACTTAGAAGTAATTTGTTTTGGGCAAAGAAAGTTATCATCCAGTCCATCGAGAAACTGGAAAAGCCTTTGCTCCTCTTTCTGAGTGTTAATTGCATCAAAGAAAAAAGTGATTTCAAGTGTAACTGATAAGGATTTAAAAGGTAAACTTTTGAGGGGTCATTTAAGCCCTTAATTGATCACTTTTGTATTCGTTACTACTTAATTTCGTTCCTTTTCACTTTTAGGTCTCTTGAAGGCAAATTGCTGGAATGACACTTATTTGGACGAAAAGGAGCGGATATACGAAGAAAATGGCCAAAGTCAAGAATCGAGACACTCAGGCTGCTGGAACATAAGGTGACGGGGTCACTGCTTAAGTGCGACGCCATCGGGAGACTTCTTGAGACAACTCATTATCCAAATTGCTAATTAACAAGTGACAAGATCGTGTTTTAAAGAGTAGGGTGTCGCAGCTTAGACGGCTTAGATTTGATCCAGACGACGCCGAGATCAAGGCTACTTGCCACACAGCATAAGGTGACGTCGTCACAATGATAACGCCAAGACAAAACCCTAATGACTCGCGACCGATGGCATCACAATTAAAGAATGATTGCCGCAGCTTGTACACTATATAGAATCCAAATTTTTCGCTTTACGAGGTAGTTTTGTGGAGTAAAACCTAAACCGAACCAAGGTCGTCTTGGGCACTATCTTAGGTTCCATACCCTATTTTACAATAAGATAAGTGTTTTACTTCATTGATTCAATCATGTCTTCAATTGTTTGTGTGTATGCTTGCATGTTTTCCATGTTCAGCTAATTTATTTGTGTGTTTGCTTAGATTTATGAAACCTAGTTATTGAATATTGATTGGTTGTCTCTTATCTTAATTGTGATTGACTTAGTATTACGATAGGTCATCCGTTGTGTTATTAATGCTTGATTAATCTTTGTTGAACCTTAGCTTATAGTTACTAGTGGAATTGTAGGCTAAATATCCAAAGACAACCTTAGTGTTAAATTTATGAATCTTAGAGATTTCGTAGTCATTAACCTTAGGTAACTTCAAAGGGTTAGGGATAAACGCATACCCTACGACCTTAGAAAACACAACGCGTTAAGAATAAGGACGTGACAATTCAACCATCAATAGGAGATAACTAGGGAGTAATAACATCTAAGCAAATACATTTATAATCATCATAAGAGCACACAACAATAGACATAGACTACACTCACCTTAGATTAGATAATTAGATAAGTAGAAGTAATCGGTAGAAATACCAACCCCTAAATCCAATACCCCGAGATTTGTACCTTTCTATTTTCTAAAAACATAAAAAAGATAAAAAAATAATCTTCATCAACCCCAACCTTAGCGTAGTAATTTCTCACTAGCATTCCTATTCCCCTAGAGAATGATATCAATACCCATGGCTTACCCTAATACTACACTACAACGATTAGGTTCATCGTGATAGGTGTTATAAAACTTGCTCGATGAAAAGGAAGTTCCTTTGACCCCGAACGCCACCGCGTAAGCGTATCAAGTTTTTGGCGCCGCCGGGAATAGAATAGCTAGTTAGAGTTCACCTCGTTTACGTTTCCTTGCTTGATTCCTATCAAGTAAGCTTTTCCCATTTTTAGCTTCCTCGTAGTCTATCCCCCTTCTTCGTGACTTTGTTCTTAAAATCCATCACTCACCATGATTTGAATTTTTCACCGTAGAGCCTTCACACTACCCGCCCCCAATCCTCCTCCTAATCCCGAAATTGAGAACGCAATCCCACAAAACCCTTCACCCGTTCACCACTTTGGAAATCACCTAGGGCATTATGAAATAAATTGGCAACAACATAGTCCTTTCTATGACTCGGATTCTGATGAGGAGTTGGACTATGATGAAGCACTTGATAAGGGGAGGTCATCAATAAAGTTAATTTTGAAATGGAAGAGGACCCCTCCCAATGTTTTGACCCTAGGTGTAGAATTGAGAAAGATAGTCCTTTTAACATACAATTCCCTTGCAAAATTAGGTTAGAAGGATTTGATGCTTACTTTAATTCGTTCTTGCCCCTAAACTTAATCTCTAGGAACTTATACAATAAGATTATGGTCAATGAGTTAACTTAACAAGGGAACAATGTTGTTGAGGTAGTTACTCATTTGCATGTGTTTGTTAGAAGCTTTGCTTATTTGGTAGAATTCATGGTGTTAGAAGACTTAGGAGAATTTATTGATAAAGACCTCACCCAAGTAATATTTGGAAAACCTTTTAAGAGACTGACTAGGTTGAATGAACGAATGGTTGATGGCCTAATTACGTTCTCTGATGAAGTTGAAGATTTTGTCTACCAAATGCCACGTGCTCATCCGAGGTTTAAACACAAGGATATTGAGGCATGTAATAGAATGACTCCTATTCCATTACTTAGTGAAAGGGATAAGCAAAATGGACTTAGGTACCCGTATGAGAAAACTAAGAGATATTACAAACAATGCCTCAAGTTAGGAGATGAGTACAAGAAAAGTGAAAGAACATTGGAATGGCTTATATATGGGCACGTAAGCGTGCACGAGACCACGTAGAGGCACGACTTCAAGTCTAGCTACAAGACTCATAAATAAAGAAAAGCGCTTCGTGGGAGGCAACCCATGCTTAATTGTTTGCTTATTTGTGTGTCGTACATCTTTTAGTGATTGTTTATTCTCATGTTTAAATTTGTAAAATGCTTTATTTTGTCTTTAACCTCGCCTTAATTACATATAAAGGTATTTTACATAAGGGATAAGTGTAGGAGGATTACACGTTTTCAAAAGAAACGTGAACATGAGAATTACAATTATTTAAAAGATATACATGTGTGTTTGTTCGAGTCAAATGCTTGTATCGAGTCATAATGGATGTTTTGGTGAAATTTTTCCGCATTCTAAAGATATAAATTTTCCAGAATTTTTCCCGAAAATGCATACCAGTTTTCGTCAGAGGATCAAATATTTTACTACTTTTTCTCATTTTCGTGCTACTTATAAATTTTTGAATTTTCCGTGTCTTAATTTTCCGTAAAACCTATAAACATCCATTCCACAAGCATTATATCTTATTGTAGTATATATTGTTACCGCCGATTTTACGTGAAGGTTTTGTTTGTTTTCTTCAAGTGTGTAGGTTTAATTTATCAAGAAGAAGATACAAAAGATTGGAAGAAGCTTTTCACGCATAACATTCTTCTTGAAGAAAGATTTAACCACTACTTCACACGGATCCTACCGAGCTAATCAGGGGAGTATTAGTTTCATTCGTTTTTAATTACCTTCTATTATCATAACTTTGATACTTTCGGGGAACATTGGGGTCAATGTTCAGTTTAAGTGTAGGGAGGGAAAATAAAACGGGAACTTTGAAACTATGTTTATCCTTGACTATTTGCCTTGTCCAATTTTATTTGCGTAATAAACCATGAGAAATATCGGTTAGGGTAATTTTGGCACCAAATTTAAAACTTTTCATGACATGTAGGAGTGGCCATTAGTCTTAATAAAGCGTCTCATGGATAGGAAGTTATATGACTAGCACAAAAACCCTTTACCACTTAAATTCCACCCAAAATGTGAGGATCGCCCTTAGATTTGTAGGAATTAAAGCATTCCACTTTAATGCTTCGAGAGTGAACCGGTAGTATAATAGATTCTAGAACTTTTTGTGATGCATCCCGAGATCGCTAGTACGACTACACTTGTGTAGTTAGGAATAACTAAATGATAAGAGGCATTAAGATAACCCTTGTTTGACACCGTAATATAATTACTTATTCCACATCGGTTGAGTAATTCCCCACACTCTTGCGTTGTACTCATCTTTAGTACACGATACCCCTAGTTAACCCTCGAGCCTATCCTTTCGTGGTTATCATGATGTTTCGTTTTCCTAATATCAATGAAGAGCATTATTTGCAATCCACCCCCCAAATGTACACCCAAATCACCTTAGCCTACCTTGTATGCACTCACTTTTAGTGCATTATTGTTATCATACTAAACCCTTAGTTCAATTATCTAGTTGTTTGCATAAAGTTGCTAAGTCAAGTCATATCCTTTGTACACAGTTTTGGGACGATTGGGACTCATGGGAAAAGTTAAATTTTATGAAATGACGAGAAGGGAACGTTAAATTCAAATTCCCTTTATTTGCGTAATAATGTACTCCAAGTGTTTTGATCTTTTCAATTCGGATCAAATTAGTGTTAGAGTAATAAAAACTCAAGTGTAGGGATGTGCCTATAAATCCCTATTATTTTGATGTTATCTTAGAGGATGGTAGAGTAAAAGTGTATGAAAAAAAATAGAAAAAAGAAAAAGAAAAAAAAAATGGAGTGTTGAAAAAAAAAGAAAAACATACGGGCTACCATCATACATCTATCTTTAAATTTATGTTCTTTTGTTTCAATTTTTCTAGAGTTTAGAATGTCGAGTCTTGGCTTAGCAACGTCATTCATATCATGCTTGTAACATAAAGATTTTTGACATACCACCACTAAATCGCCTATCCCACCAAACCCTTTGTTTCCCTACCGTAAGCCTAACATTACAAACCATTAAAAGACCTCTTGGATAGTTTTTCCTAGGTGCTTACGCCAAAGCGATGGAGGTTTGATCTAGTCTAAAGCCTATGGTAATCTATGTACCGAGTTCGGTTAATGAGTGTTTATCTTCCATTTCCAACTTGATATATTTCATATACACCGAGAGATGCGAGTATCCAAACACCACTTGTGAGGTGCTAGTATGTACTCCGTGCTTGTTATGACTTTATGGGCTTATATGTGTTGTGAATTGTTCTAAACTAATGCTTCATGACCCCTAACTTATAAATTAATTGGTTAAAAGCACATTTGTTTCGAGGACAAGCAAATATCAAGTGTAGGGATATTTGATAAGGATTTAAAAGGTACACTTTTGAGGGTCATTTAAGCCCTTAATTGATCACTTTTATATCTCATACTACTTAATTTCGCTCATTTTCACTTTTAGGTTTCTTGAAGGCAAATTGTTGGAATGACACTTATTCGGACGAAAAAGCGAATATACGAAGAAAATGGCCAAAGTCAAGAATCGAGACACTCAGTCATTGGAACATAAGGTGACGGCCATCGCTAAGTGTGACGCCGTCGGATACTCTTGAGACGACTCAAGAGCCAAATTGCTAATTAACAAGTGACGCATCGTGTTTTAAAAGAGTAGGCCGCAGCTCGCACGACCTAGATTTGATCCGACGCGCCGAGATCAAGGCGACGGCGTCACACAGTATAAGGTAACGCCACAATGATAACGTGGCCAAGACGAAACCCTAATGACGGCGACCCGACGGTGTCACAATTAAATAATGACGCCGTAGTTTGTAACACTATATATAGAATCCGAATTTTCGCTTTAGAGAGGTAGTTTTGTGGAGTAAAACCTAAACCGAACCAAGGTCGTCTTGGGCGAGATCTTAGGGTTCCATACCCTATTTTACAACAAGATAAGTGTTTTACTTCATTGATTCAATCATGTCTTCAATTGTTTGTGTGTATGTTTGCATGTTTTCCATGTCCGGATAATTTATTTGTGTGTTTGCTTAGATTTATAAAACCTAGTTATTGAATATTGATTGGTTGTCTCTTATCTTAATTGTTATTGACCTAATATTGCGATAGGTCATCCGTTGTGTTATTAATGCTTGATTAATCTTTGTTGAACCTTAGCTTATAGTTACAAGTGGAATTGTAGGCTAAATATCCGAAGACAACCTTAGTGTTAAATTTATGAATCCTAGAGATTTTGTAGTCATTAACCTTAGGTAACTTCAAAGAGTTAGGGATAAACGCATACCCTACGACCTTTGAAAACACAACGCGTTAAGAATAAGGACGTGACAATTCAACCATCAATATGAGATAACTAGGGAGTAATAACATCTAAGCAAATACATTTTTAATCATCATAAGAGCACACAACAATAGACATAGACTACACTCACCTTAGATTAGATAATTAGATAAGTAGAATTAATCGGTAGAAATACCAACCCCCAAATCCAATAACCCGAGATTCATACCTTTCCATTTTCTAAAAACATAAAAAGGATAAAAAAATAATCTTCAGCAACCCCAACCTTAGCGTAGTAATTTCTCACTATCATTCATATTCCCCAAGAGAACGATATCAATACCCGTGGCTTACCCTAATACTACACAACAACGATTAGGTTCACTGCCTAGGGTGTTATAAAACTTGCTCAATGAAAAGGAAGTTCCTTTGACCCTGAACGCGTTGCGTAAGCGTATCTGTAACTATTGTAATTCTAGGCAAATCAACCATTGAATCCAATTCTTTCCAAATACACTTCATCCTAGTTATACTCACTTATGGTTGCCCCATCTGCACAATATCATAAGTTTCCTTATTCTACTTATACTTTCTAGAACCATTACTCAAAGAAAATATTCTTTCTGATTGCAACCAAATCTCATAAGCATTATCAACAAACATAATGGATTTTGCAATTGAATCAAGAATGTAAGGCATTAACCAACTAATCACCATATTATTGCATGTATCCCATTGATCAGCAAGATTACCTTCATCAGCTCTAGGAATAGTACCTCTTATGAATCCTATCTTGCGTTTGGTATAGAGTCTAATATCAACAGATCTTCTCCATGATCGATAGTTCTTGGCCCCAATCATCTTTTCTTGAATAGGCAAAGAACCAGGACCATCAGCAGGGTGCAAGAACAAAGGATCATAGGGATCAACAGGAGCCATTACTACTGATGCAGGTTTTACTGACCAGGTTTTAATATTTATAATTTCTCGTTATACATATGGTCTACCCTAATGCACTAATGGGCAGTGTACCCGGTCGCGTGTAGTGTAGTATTCGGTAAAATCGAGGTCGTTCCAAGAGCTATGTGTGCGGATTTAAACTAAGTCTAGGTGTCACAAATTTTAATATGATTTAAGGTGGAAATGATTAATTACTACTAAGACAATGAAAGCAAGTAAAGGCGAGGGTTGTGATCAATAGCGGAGAGGGGTGTTAACCTAGTTACTCATCCTAATTAGTAGTTTTTACGTCTAATTACTTCCAATTACTGAGTGGGGTCAAAGTCGCTAGGACAAAGATTTGGTCGATTCGTCCTAACCTATCAAAAAGGGTCCCACTCGAGAAATCAGTGCCCCGTCATAAGTCCATTGTTTTAGTCCCCTGCCAAGTCATTAAGCACCGCTACATGCTAGATTCATAATAGTGAGTGCCTGTGCGCTAGCATCTTAAACACTCACCCCTACTTCTTAAGTTCATCCAAACAAGAGGTGATCGGTTGGTCAAATCGCACAAGCGAAGGGTCGCGGTTGGTCATATCTTACCCTTCCCATCTCGCCTACCTACTTAGGGTCGGTTGGTCATATCTCCAAAGTAACTAGCCACTACCGCCATTCAAAACTACCAAATAAGGGTAGCTACCAACAAACTATGCATGCATACACTTAGAAATAATTATATGGAAACAATGTAAATGCAAACAAAACAATTAAGGAATCATAACTAGGCCAAGACCAGAGGTGCTTAGTCATATTAACTAAAACAATCGATTCAATGTTTAACATTACTAAATACATGAATTGAAAGTAAAGAAAAGATAAAAGCTAATGCTTATCGTAGGGGAGTGATTCCACCCTTGGAGATAGCTCCGTATGCTCCTCTAGATCTGCCTTCGACTTCTACTCACGTTCACTTTGTGTTGTGTGTGAAATGGGATGCTTTGAAATGCTGGAAATCGTGGGGTATTTATCGGCCAGATATGGTTACGGCGTAACTAATTATAAGAGTTACGCCATCACATACAATTCTTCGTATTTTGCACTAATAATGCTGTTTACGGCGTAACTATGGAAGGAGTTACGCCGTATCTTCAATAATTCTTGGTTACGCCGTAATTGATGCAAGAGTTATGGCGTAGCTTGAAGCGGCGCGGAACCTCATTTGACCTAGTTGGTTAGGTCGTAATCTTTAGGAGAGTTACGCCGTAATCTTCTGTTGAGTTGGTTTTTCTGAGCCACGCTTTAGTTACGGTGTAATGTGAGAGAGGAGTTACGCCGTAACTTCTTCAAAGTGAGAATACTATGATATATCTTTAATAACTTCTCCAAATCCGCGTCTCTTTAGCTCCAATGCTCGTAAATTACCTGAAAGTGTAAAACATAGAAAAACAAGCGTAAATCCATATAAATGATATAAAATATGAGCATTATCGGGGAAAACTGACACTTAATATTCAGGATTATTTGATGTTATCAACTACTTTGCGGAAGCTTTAACTAATCAGATTCACAATTCACTTAATCTTGAACACTTTGACAGCAAGAACAATGATTAACAGATCAATTGATTCAATTACACAAAAATCAACTGAATTAATCATTTTTGTAACAAAATTAACCGTCAAGATCAAGAAAAGAACATCAAATGGAGGTGAAATGTGATGAGTGTAACAGAGTTGATCATTGTTCAAGCTCTGATACCATGTTGAGTGAACAATGATATGAAACACGCAAGATAAACATAGTGAAAAGGGAGGAATGGGAAAATTTTGGTTAGTTTGATTAATCTGAATGAAAGGATGATACAGAGTATTTAAAGACCCAAAACAGACTTTGGCGCCTTTTCACAAATGCTAACAACTACAGTCCCTGAACTAAACAATTTTTACATGTTCAGTCCCTGTAGATTTTATCCTACTCATTTACTTCCACATGGGTGGATATGTTATTATGATGTTTGCGTTAGATATATATGAAATTGTAATAAAAACATGATACTCATCAAAATAGCATTTTCATGTCTCATCCTTACGAATCAGATCAGGAGAGCATGTTGAGGTAATCATATCCTAAATAGCATTCTTAAGACTCATCTTTTCTTCATCTTCTAACATACATTAACTAGTTATAATCTTGAAAATTAATTTTGCTTCAGGAAATACGAGAACCACAATCATAGTACGAGCAAAATCATGAAATATATCTAATCATCCCTTCTTTAAAAAAAAAAAAAAAAAAAAAAATGGATTTTCTATTATAATTAGAAGCCCAATAACTAGGCTAGTTTGTTTGGCAAAACTATCACCGTTAGAAACCAAGAGGTTTAATTTTACGTTTTTACACTTCTTTGAGTCGCATTTTGTAAACTAGCGTTTAAACAAAATAGAAGCAGTGAGTTTTATGCTCCTATATTATTTAGGTAGACTTGTAAAAATAGCATTTACCGGCATCTAAACAATATCTAAAACGTTACATGCTAATTGTCAAGAAAGTTTTATATTTTACCCGCTAAACGCTAGTTGCTCCAAAACGCTAATCAAAATCCGCAAGCACATAGTGGCTAGTTATTAACTTATTATTATTTAGCAATTAATATAGAAACTAGTATTTAATGACGAGTTTATATTCCAACCAAGCGGATAATCGAATTTCAAATCTATACGAATAAATCAAATTTTAATTAAAGTTCACGAAACATACAAAATTCATTTGTTTAAACTATGCCACCAATAAAACTCACCTCAATATAGTTACATATAAGAGATAATTCTCAAAAGAGACATAAAGTAGGGAAAAGTTCATCATCTAGTACAAACTTCAATCCTATTCCTAAAATGGTCATGTGCGACTGTGCTACCGTGCTACTGTTCTACTTCTAATGTGCGACTCCATTGAATATGCGACACGTGTCCACTTTTTTATTACTCCTTCCGTCTCAATATAACTGTCCATATTTCCATTTTGGAATGTCTCAAAAAAATTGTCCACTTTCTATTTTTAGTAAAAACTAGAGAATATATTAGAGGAATATTCTCTTTGAGTGGCTGAGATTTATAGTGGCCCCATTTTTATTAAACTTTGTGATTTCTCTCTCATGACAATAATTTTGAGACGGATGGAGTATTAAAGTACGGTGAGTTGGTGGATATATTAGGGTCCGTTTGGTGGGGTTTGGATTTGAATTTGGGAGTGATGATAAATTACTTTATTTGGTTGAAAAATAGTGGGTTTGAAAATGAGAGTCAACCCCTCATTTGAGGGATACTCAAATCCGGTCCCTTAAGCCAAGTTTTCTGACATATTACTTTTTATATACTCTCTCTCTTTCTTATTGTTTTCTTTTATTACTTGTCTTATCTTAAAAATATGTACCATGAATGGCCTATTCATTATTTTAATTTTATTTCACTTGTCATATCCACAAAAATAATGGCCCACTTATTATTTTAATACTATATTAAAATAAATATAAATCTCAACCCCGTTTTATATCATAACATACAAATAAATAATTTTTAACACAATTTAAATCAAAATCCAAATCCAAATTCAAATTTATATCCAAATCCAAATCTTAATCCTAAACCCAACTACAATCCAAACGGGCCCTTAATGATTGAATTTTAGCTTTTTGATTTAAATGACTAATATACCCTCTTTCTTTTTCTTATTTTTTTCCTCCTCCCAAAACAAAACTCAACAAAAACCCAAACTCAAACTCTTTCTTCACTTCGCTTCTCTCATCCACGCCGAAAAATATCACACCATCGCTGTCACCGGAAAATTTACAATTTTAACCTTGAATCCAAATCACTTAAAATGCTTCATGGGTTTTGTTAAACACTCGATTTTTTATATGGGTCTTTCATAAAAAAGTCAAAAAAATCCATGTGTTTTTTTAAAAGATTCAATTTTTATTCCTTTTTCATGAAAAAAAAAATATCTCATAGACATTCATATTTTTTAAATATTTGATGTTAATTCACTGATTTGAGTTGATATAATTCATAGGGGTTAAAGACTCCAAGGGCGGACCTATGCCTACGATAGGCGGTGCCTGGGAACCATCTTAGACAACGAAAATCATTAGTAGTGATATGGTGTAAAAATAAAGGAACCACCTTGAAAATATAGAAGGAACCACCTTAGAAAACATTTTTGAGAAAACGAAGTTACAACAGCTTAATTTTCAACAACAATCATGTTAAAGCTTTGAAGAAACTCGAACTTTTTGCTGAAACAACCCAAGAAATTTTAGGAAGAGGAAGATGAAACAAGGGAGAGATGGAATATAAAAAAAGTGATTGTTGAAAAAGTAAATGGAAGACAAACTTTTGATCTTTTTGCATAATAACCTCGGGGGATGCATTTCTTTGATTTCAAAATATCATATTTTCTGTCTTTTATATATTGACTATTCCATATTTGCTTGTAAAAACTGAAACGGTATGCAATTTATAAGCAATTTCAAATAACAACTGAAAACAAGTAAACATAAAATTGTTCTATATAAACAATCTATTTTGTACATCCTAGTTTTACTTGTGTATAAATCATGTAATTTCATTCTAAACTTTTTGAAAGAATTACATATGTTGTGTCTGGTCTAACTCGTTGAACTAGCAAACACACAAGACGATTGTTTGGATGTTCGGACGGATTTTGTAACATTGGTTATAAAGTGGTGTCAATATTAGCTATTTACTGTTGGATAAATGTTTGAGGTGTTATAAAGTGGCCGGAATATAAGAATGTTGTCGGAATCCGGAAATAAAATGGTGATGATGAAGTGAGGTAGAAAGTGAGGAAGGTGAAAAAAGATGAAAGAGAATGGTAGCATAGTCACACATTTAATGGTAGGACGATTGCACATTTAAAAAAAATAGTATTTTGGTCTTTTTAATACTCTTATAATAAGACAAAAAAGAGAATATATGGGAAAACACCCACCTACCACTGTACACGTGTCAATAAAATAATGGAGTAGCACATTAGAAGAAGCACGGTAGCATGGTCGCACATGATCATTTTGAGAAGAGGTGTAAAGTTTGTAGTAGATGGTGAACTCTTCCCTACTTTTTGTCTCCTTTTGAGAATTATCTCCTAACTAAAAGCTAGCATTATCAAATCATTTTCGGCAACCGTTATGAGTATATGTATGCTAGACCAATATTTAAGACTCACCAAACAATCATATCGAAATGTATACTTATGATGAATTTCAAGTATGAATGCAAGTGCAACCGATCTAACCACTACGTAATCAAACAAAATAATTAAAATATGTAAAATAGAATAATAGTTTAAGTCGGTATTAAAATGCGAAATTGCCAAGATTAAAATATTTTAAAAAATCTTATGTCCCAATCTTTTCTTTAATCAACTAATTAGTATATAAAGAGTTGCCATTCTTTTAATTTCTCGATCGATATTTTGACTTTGGAATATTGAATACTACCTTGACTCACCGAGCCACCTGTTAAAAATAAATAAATAAAAAATACAAGGCGCATTTAAATATGGTGGTCATGTGACCGTGATGACGCCGACAACTTTGCTAATAACTTGAGTTTTTTAATTTGAATGTGAATAGTTATCATGGCAATATTAAAATCCTATGTTGTAGACTTGATCCTCCGATGAGGTATGCCGAGAATTGGTCTCAGATTATCAAAGTCTAACAACTATTTTATTGGGTTGAACAAAAGTATTTCAAACCAATTACTTGTAATACTATACTACCGCTAGAATATAGGTAGTTGTAGCAAGGGTGAATGTTTATAGCGCATAAACCTCCACACCGAAAAAAAAATTAGAAAATGAGCTATTTAAAGTTGCTTTACTCGCTTTTCCTTTTCTTTTGTTTTGCTTCTTCCACTTGGTCTTTGAATAACACCAACATGTTAAATGCTCGCTCAATGTGAGCAATTCTTTGCTTATGTTTAAAAGAGCCTAATCTCTCAAGACCCACAACCGATCGTAGTTCAAGCGTAAAGACAAAAACGATAACCAGATACTAGAATATGCTCACTAGTATTAATCGAAAATTACTTGCTTACAAAACCGATATTGAATGCATAATAACAAACCACAACCGGTTTGTATATATAGGAATAGAACAAGCTTTCCTAATCCTACTACAATTCTAATATAACTAGAATATTAAACCGACATTCACCCCATGGGCTCGGGTCAATAGCTATCGCCGCCCATGGGCTCGGGCCGACATTAGCCCAACATTCACCCCTAATTTTCGACTCGAGATAGGAGGTCTTCAACTCCGAGTAACTCTTGCATCTCCTTGAACTTAATCCTTGTGAGAGCTTCGTAATATCAAGACGCTGCAAATCACCTCTTACAAACTCAACTTGTACTTGGTCTCTTTCAACACACTCTCTGATAAAATGATAACGTGTGTTTATATGCTTGCTTCTCCCGTGAAAGACCGGATTTTCATAAGTGCAATAGCCGATTTGTTGTCAACAAATAAGACCACCACTCTTTCTTCCATTCCGGTTATTTCACTCAACAATCCACGTAACCATATCCCTTGACACGCGGCTAAAGTTGCAGACCATGAACTCGGCTTCACAAGACGATAGAGCCACCGTGTTTTGCTTTTGTGAGCACCAGTGATAGGTGATTTACCTTGATAAAATACATGCCCATTGTGCTTCACCATCATCTTGGTCCATAGCAAAACTACTATCACTAAACCCCACTAACTCCTTGGTTTTCTCTTGGTTGTATCGTATTCCAAAATTCAAACTACCTTCGATATACCTTAGTATTTGTTTCACAACGCCATATGTGATTCTTTTGGTTCTTGCATGTAACGACTAACCAAACCAACCGAATAAGATAAATCAGGTCGAGTGTGTAGTAAATACCTTAAAGTAACTAGCCACTACCGCCATTCAAAACTACCGAAATAAGGGTAGCTACCAACAAACTATGCATGCATACACTTAGAAATAATTATATGGAAACAATGTAAATGCAAACAAAACAATTAAGGAATCATAACTAGGCCAGCACCAGAGGTGCTTAGCCGCTCATATTAACTAAAACAATCGATTCAATGTTTAACATTACGAAATACATGAATTGAAAGTAAAGAAAAGATAAAAAGCTAATGCTTATCGTAGGGGAGTGATTCCACCTGGAGATAGCTCTGTATGCTCCTCTAGATCCGCCTTCGACTTCTACCACGCTCACTTTGTGTTGTGTGTGAAATGGGATGCTTTGAAATGCCGGAAATCGGGGTATTTATCGCCGATATGGTTACTACAGAATTAATTATAAGAGTTACGCCATCACATACAATTCTTCAGATTTTGCACTAATAATCCGCATTTACAGAATTATGGAAGGAGTTACGCCAGATCTTCAATAATTCTTGGTTACGCCCGAATTGATGCAAGAGTTATGGCGAGCTTGAAGCGGCGCTGAACCTCATTTGACCTAGTTGGTTAGGTCGTAATCTTTAGGAGAGTTACGCCGTAATCTTCTGTTGAGTTGGTTTTTCCGAGCCACGCTTTAGTTACGGTGTAATGTGAGAGGAGTTACGCAGAACTTCTTCAAAGTGAGAATACTATGATATATCTTTAATAACTTCTCCAACCGCCTCTTTAGCTCCAATGCTCAGAATTACCCGAAAGTGTAAAACATAGAAAACAAGCGTAAATCCATATAAATGATATAAAATATGAGCATTATCGGGGAAAACTGACACTTAATATTCAGGATTATTTGATGTTATCAACTACTTTGCGGAAGCTTTAACTAATCAGATTCACAATTCACTTAATCTTGAACACTTTGACAGCAAGAACAATGATTAACAGATCAATTGATTCAATTACACAAAAATCAACTGAATTAATCATTTTTGTAACAAAATTAACCGTCAAGATCAAGAAAAGAACATCAAATGGAGGTGAAATGTGATGAGTGTAATGAGTTGATCATTGTTCAAGCTCGATACCATGTTGAGTGAACAATGATATGAAACACGCAAGATAAACATAGTGAAAAGGGAGGAATGGGAAAATTTTGGTTAGTTTGATTAATATGAATGAAAGGATGATACAGTATTTAAAGACCCAAATGCACTTTTACGCCTTTTCACAAATGCTAACAACTACAGTCCCCGAACTAAACAATTTTTACATGTTCGGTCCTCAGAGATTTTATCCTACTCATTTACTTCCACATGGGTGGATATGTTATTATGATGTTTGCGTTAGATATATATGAAATTGTAATAAAAACATGATACTCATCAAAATAGCATTTTCATGTCTCATCCTTACGAATCAGATCAGGAGAGCATGTTGAGGTAATCATATCCTAAATAGCATTCTTAAGACTCATCTTTTCTTCATCTTCTAACATACATTAACTAGTTATAATCTTGAAAATTAATTTTGCTTCAGGAAATACGAGAACCACAACTGTAGCACGAGCAAAATCGGTGAAATATATCTAATCATCCCTTCTTTTAAAAAAAAAAAAAAAAAAAAAAAAATGGATTTTCTATTATAATTAGAAGCCCAATAACTAGGCTAGTTTGTTTGGCAAAACTATCACTGTTAGAAACCAGTAGGTTTAATTTTACGTTTTTACACTTCTTTGAGTCGCATTTTGTAAACTAGCGTTTAAACAAAATAGAAGCAGTGAGTTTTATGCTCCTATATTATTTAGGTAGACTTGTAAAAATAGCATTTACCGGCATCTAAACAATATCTAAAACGTTACATGCTAATTGCCGAAGAAAGTTTTATATTTTACCCGCTAAACGCTAGTTGCTCCAAAACGCGTCAAAATACTGCGCACATAGTGGCTAGTTATTAACTTATTATTATTTAGCAATTAATATAGAAACTAGTATTTAATGACGAGTTTATATTCCAACCAAGCGGATAATCGAATTTCAAATCTATACGAATAAATCAAATTTTAATTAAAGTTCACGAAACATACAAAATTCATTTGTTTAAACTATGCCACCAATAAAACTCACCTCAATATAGTTACATATAAGAGATAATTCTCAAAAGAGACATAAAGTAGGAAAAGTTCATCATCTAGTACAAACTTCAATCCTATTCCTAAAATGGTCATGCATGATCGCTATACTGTATACATCTGTTTCTACTTCTAATGTGCGACTCCATTGAATATGCGACACGTGTCCACTTTTTATTACTCCTTCCGTCTCAATATAATCGCCCATATTTCCATTTTGAACGTCTCAAAAATCATTCACTTTCTATTTTTAGTAAAAACTAGAATATATTAGAGGAATATTCTCTTTGAGCCACGAGATTTATAGTGGCCCCATTTTTATTAAACTTTGTGATTTCTCTCATGACAATAATTTTGAGACGGACTGGAGATTAAAGACGGTGAGTTGGTGGATATATTAGGTCCGTTTGGTGGGGTTTGATTTGAATTTGGGAGTGATGATAAATTACTTTATTTGGTTGAAAAATAGTGGGTTTGAAAATGAGAGTCAACCCCTCATTTGAGGGATACTCAAATCCGGTCCCTTAAGCCAAGTTTTCTGACATATTACTTTTTATATACTCTCTCTCTTTCTTATTGTTTTCTTTTATTACTTGTCTTATCTTAAAAATATGTACCATGAATGGCCTATTCATTATTTTAATTTTATTTCACTTGTCATATCCACAAAAATAATGGCCCACTTATTATTTTAATACTATATTAAAATAAATATAAATCTCAACCCCGTTTTATATCATAACATACAAATAAATAATTTTTAACACAATTTAAATCAAAATCCAAATCCAAATTCAAATTTATATCCAAATCCAAATCTTAATCCTAAACCCAACTACAATCCAAACGGGCCCTTAATGATTGAATTTTAGCTTTTTGATTTAAATGACTAATATACCCTCTTTCTTTTTCTTATTTTTTTCCTCCTCCCAAAACAAAACTCAACAAAAACCCAAACTCAAACTCTTTCTTCACTTCGCTTCTCTCTCATCCTACGCCGGAAAAATATCACACCATCGCTGTCACCGGAAAATTTACAATTTTAACCTTGAATCCAAATCACTTAAAATGCTTCATGGGTTTTGTTAAACACTCGATTTTTTATATGGGTCTTTCATAAAAAAGTCAAAAAAATCCATGTGTTTTTTTAAAAGATTCAATTTTTATTCCTTTTTCATGAAAAAAAAAATATCTCATAGACATTCATATTTTTTAAATATTTGATGTTAATTCACTGATTTGAGTTGATATAATTCATAGGGGTTAAAGACTCCAAGGGCGGACCTATGCCTACGATAGGCGGTGCCTGGGAACCATCTTAGACAACGAAAATCATTAGTAGTGATATGGTGTAAAAATAAAGGAACCACCTTGAAAATATAGAAGGAACCACCTTAGAAAACATTTTTGAGAAAAACGAGTTACAACAGTTTAATTTTCAACAACAATCATGTTAAAGCTTTGAAGAAACTCGAACTTTTTGCTGAAACAACCCAAGAAATTTTAGGAAGAGGAAGATGAAACAAGGGAGAGATGGAATATAAAAAAAGTGATTGTTGAAAAAGTAAATGGAAGACAAACTTTGATCTTTTGCATAATAACCTCGGGATGCATTTCTTTGATTTCAAAATATCATATTTTCATCTTTTATATATTGACTATTCCATATTTGCTTGTAAAACCGAAACGGTATGCAATTTATAAGCAATTTCAAATAACAACTGAAAACAAGTAAACATAAAATTGTTCTATATAAACAATCTATTTTGTACATCCTAGTTTTACTTGTGTATAAATCATGTAATTTCATTCTAAACTTTTTGAAAGAATTACATATGTTGTGTCCGGTCTAACTCGTTGAACTAGCAAACACACAAGACGATTGTTTGGATGTTCGGACGGATTTTGTAACATTGGTTATAAAGTGGTGTCAATATTAGCTATTTACTGTTGGATAAATGTTTGAGGTGTTATAAAGTGGCCGGAATATAAGAATGTTGTCGGAATCCGTAAATAAAATGGTGATGATGAAGTGAGGTAGAAAGTGAGGAAGGTGAAAAAAGATGAAAGAGAATGGTAGCATAGTCACACATTTAATGGTAGCACGATTGCACATTTAAAAAAAATAGTATTTTGGTCTTTTTAATACTCTTATAATAAGACAAAAAAGAGAATATATGGGAAAACACCCACCTACCATTTGACACGTGTCAATAAAATAATGGAGTAGCACATTAGAAGAAGCACAGTAGCATGGTCGCACATGATCATTTTGAGAAGAGGTGTAAAGTTTGTAGTAGATGGTGAACTCTTCCCTACTTTTTGTCTCCTTTTGAGAATTATCTCCTAACTAAAAGCTAGCATTATCAAATCATTTTCGGCAACCGTTATGAGTATATGTATGCTAGACCAATATTTAAGACTACCGAAACAATCATATCGAAATGTATACTTATGATGAATTCTGAAGTATGAATGCAAGTGCAACCGATCTAACCACTACAGAATCAAACAAAATAATTAAAATATGTAAAATAGGAATAATAGTTTAAGTCGGTATTAAAATGCGAAATTGCCAAGATTAAAATATTTTAAAAAATCTTATGTCCCAATCTTTTCTTTAATCAACTAATTAGTATATAAAAGAGTTGCCATTCTTTTAATTTCTGATCGATATTTTGACTTTGGAATATTGAATACTACCTTTGACTCGCTGAGCCACCTCTGTTAAAAAATAAATAAATAAAAAAATACAAGGCGACGAAATATGGTGGTCATGTGACTGTGATGACGCCGACAACTTTGCTAATAACTTGAGTTTTTTTAATTTGAATGTGAATAGTTATCATGGCAATATTAAAATCCTATGTTGTAGACTTGATCCTCCAGATGAGGTATGCTGAGAATTGGTCTGTATTATCAAAGTCTAACAACTATTTTATTTGGGTTGAACAAAAAGTATTTCAAACCAATTACTTGTAATACTATACTACTGCTAGAATATATGTAGTTGTAGCAAGGGTGAATGTTTATAGCAGACAAACCTCCACACTGAAAAAAAAATTAGAAAATGAGCTATTTAAAGTTGCTTTACTCAGTTTTCCTTTTCTTTTGTTTTGCTTCTTCCACTTGGTCTTTGAATAACACCAGTCATGTTAAATGCTCTGCTCAACAGAGCAATTCTTTGCTTATGTTTAAAAAGAGCCTAATCTCTCAAGACCCACAACTGATCGTAGTTCACAAGCAGAAAGACAAAAAACGATAACCAGATACTAGAATATGCTCACTAGTATTAATCGTAAAATTACTTGCTTACAAAACCGATATTGAATGCATAATAACAAACCACAAATTTCGGTTTGTATATATAGGAATAGAACAAGCTTTCCTAATCCTACTACAATTCTAATATAACTAGAATATTAAACCGACATTCACCCCATGGGCTCGGGTCAATAGCTACCGCTGCCCCATGGGCTCGGGCCGACATTAGCCCAACATTCACCCCTAATTTCGACTCGAGATAGGAGGTCTTCAACTCCGAGTAACTCTTGCATCTCCTTGAACTTAATCCTTGTGAGAGCTGCTCGTAATATCAAAGACGCTGCAAATCACCTCTTACAAACTCAACTTGTACTTGGTCTCTTTCAACACACTCTCGGATAAAATGATAACGTGTGTTTATATGCTTGCTTCTCCCGTGAAAGACCGGATTTTTCATAAGTGCAATAGCCGATTTGTTGTCAACAAATAAGACCACCACTCTTTCTTCCATTCCGGTTATTTCACTCAACAATCCACGTAACCATATCCCTTGACACGGCTAAAGTTGCAGCCATGAACTCGGCTTCACAAGACGATAGAGCCACCGTGTTTTGCTTTTATGAGCACCAGTGATAGGTGATTTACCTTGATAAAATACATGCCCAGCTTGTGCTTCACCATCATCTTGGTCCATAGCAAAACTACTATCACTAAACCCCACTAACTCCTTGGTTTCTCTTGGTTGTATCGTATTCCAAAATTCAAACTACCTTGGATATACCTTAGTATTTGTTTCACACCGCCATATGTGATTCTTTTGGTTCTTGCATGTAACGACTAACCAAACCAACCGAATAAGATAAATCAGGTCGAGTGTGTAGTAAATACCTTAAACAACCAACTCGTCGTCTATATAATGTTGCATCAACTGGTTTTCCTTCCTTATCCATGCTTAACTTCATTCCAGTGAGTAGGATTCGCTTCATGCATCCCAAAGATCTTTCAAGATCTTCTTTATGTAGCTTTCTTGACTTATTGAGATACTCAATCCTCTTGCTTTACTTCAATGCCAAGATAATAGCTTAACTTTCCCAAGTCACTCATATCGAACCTTTCTTGCATTTGTCTCTTAAATTCACCAATATCGCTAAGCTTCGAACCGTTACTAAGAGATCATCTACATAGACCGCAATAATCAAGATTGACTTGTTTGTCTTCTTTACATACACCGCTTGTTCGTGTTGGCATCTTTTGAAAGACATTTGCTTGAGTTCTCTATCAAGTTTTGTATTCCACGCCTTGGTGCTTGTTTAAGTCCATAAAGCGCCTTTTTCAACTTGTAGATCTTCCTTTCTTCTCCTTTCTTCACGAACCCTCCGGTTGTGTAACAAACACTTGCTCTTTAGTTCTCCATGTAAAAGCCGACTTTACATCCGGATGATGTAGCTCCCATGCTTCTTTTGCGGCCAATGAGATCAATAAACGCACCGTTTCAATCCGTGCTACGGGCGCAAATACCTCGTCGTAGTCAATTCCTTCCTTTTGAGCATAACCCTTTGCTACTACACGAGCTTTAAACTTATTAATTGAACCATCCGGATTTCTCTTAATTTTGAACACCCACTTTAGTCCAATAGGATTAACATTACCCGGAGCTTCAACTAATTCCCATGAATCATTCTTCTCGATAGACTCAATCTCTTGTTTCATAGCAACCATCCACTTGCTTGAGACTTTTGCTTCTTGGAACGTTCTTGGTTCATCATCTTCAATCAAAAGTAGATTTTGATCTTCATTAGCAACTGAGGTTCTTGAACTAGACCCCATAATAAAGTCATTAAATCTAGTTGGCTTAGTTGAAACCTTGAAGAACGCCATATAATTGGTTGAGTTTCCGTCACGTGATTAGGGTCATTATCCGCCTCGAATTGAACTTCTTGTTCGGTATTGACCGTTGATTTTCATCAACATCATGATGATTTTCATCCTCTTGATCTTCTCGCCTCAATTTCATCGGTCACACTGGGTTAACAAATCCACAACCCATATCAATAGAACTGCCATTCTATAATAAACATACCGGGTTTAGCTGGTGTGTTTCGCTCCAAAGAACATACTTCCACCAAGTTCCTCATTAAACTCCGCATCACGACATACCACTATCTTCTTTAGTTTTGGATTGAACAATGAAAACCTTTTGTACCGGCTCGCTTCCGATGTAAATGAGTCGTGTTGACTGTCGCCTAACTTATGTAAATATGGCCTTGTTCCCGCTGCATAAGCCACACATCCAAATACCCGCAAACCCTCAAAGTTCGGCTTTTTTCCTTTGAAAGCCTCGTATGGAGTTTGATTAACTAGAGCTCGAGTTGAAACTCTATTAATCAAGAATGTGGCGTGTCTAACTACTTCAGCCCACATGTAGTTTGGTACGTCTCGTGCTTTCAAGATACTTCTCGTCATTCCCATAAGAGTACGGTTTCGCCTTTCCACGACTCCATTTTGTTGCGTGTGTAGGAGTGGTTAGATGTCTTGTTATACCCTCGTTTTCACAAAAGTTGGTAAATTCTTTTGAAGTGAACTCACCTCTCATCGGTCCTTAGGGTTATAATCTTGCTTCCCGACTTCTTCTCAACTAAAGCTTTGAACTTTTGAAGTATTCAAATGCCTCACCTTTTCCTTCAAGGTAAAAGTCCACATAAACCGTGAGAAGTCATCAATAAGAACAAATATGTACTGCTTTCGTGCTATGGATGGTGGAGAAATTGGTCCACATAGGTCGGCATGTATGAGTTGAAGAGGATGTGTTGCCTTAAATTTCACGCTTTAGGAAACGACTTCTTGGTTTGTTTTCCTACCAAACAAGATTCACACAACTTGTTCTCTTGATGAATTATTGGCAACTTTTCAACCATGCCCTTCCTTGCCATTAATTCCATCGTCTCGAAATTAATGTGACCCATCCTAGCATGCCATAACCAAGCATCATCTTCCATCTTTTCTTTGCGACACCCGACTTCCAACTTGGAGCTTAATCTTGTAAAGTCTATTACTTGTTCTAGGAACCTTCATCGAAGCTTGCCATCCGAGTCACGCATAGTAAGAAGGTTACCTTTCATACGAATGTCACATCCGCCTTCTGTAGCTTGCCCAAGACTAATTATGTTGCTTTTTAGCTCGGTAGGTAATAGACTCAATGATTAACCGTTGCTCTCCTGCTTTTCCTTCAATGATTATCGAACCCTTCCCTTTATCTCGATGTAGGAGTTATCACCAAACTTCACTCACGGAGATATTCTCATTCAACTCGAAAAGTATTCCGGATCCCCGTCATGTGATTACTTGCTCCATTATCCAAATACCAAGTGTCTTCCTCGCTTGGCTTAGTATTCAATTGGTTTGGGATAATCTTTTCTTCATTCAAGAAAACTACTTTGAACGCTTTTCATCATAAAAAGTGTTGGGTCATCATCATCCTCCGCTTTCAAAAGGTTTGATTCATGCTTTTGCTTTTCACGCCGCTCGTAGGCGCTTAGAAGCAAAGTGACCATATTCATCACATCTAAAGCATTGAATCTTTGAAAGGTCTCGACTTTTGTTCTTCTTTTATCCGTATTGCTCCCGGAGTTGTTTTGGTTTCCACGGTTGTGGTTATTAGCTTGACCACTACCACGAGATTTGTTTTGAGAAGAAAAGTTTTGACCTTTACCGCTGCCACCGTAAGAATTCCTTCCTCGACCTTTCTTATCATATCTTTCATTCTTCCGAACATCAACTTGCCTTGATCTTCGTAGTGGTGTCAACACCCTTCATTCTTCCTTCAAAAGCTTTCAACCTTCCAATTGCTTCTTGAAAAGACATAGTATTCAAGTCAAGAATTGTTCTATCGAGGCAACGATTGCAACATACCTATCCGAACGGATGCAAGTAGCTTCTTAACAAGTTTCTTGTCTTCATAAATTGTTCCCAAGCTATTGACTTCGCCATAATTTTGCCCAACCTAGCCGCAAAGTCATCGATTGATCCGTTGACTTTCATCTTTAAAGATTCAATTCCGCTCCAAGGTTTGCAACCTCGCGTCTCGAACCCGCTCAACACCCACATACCGGTCTTCAAAGCTCCCTAGATTTCTTTGGTCAGTGTTGAATTGTGAAACTTGAAAACAAGTTCTTCCGAATCACCGAAAAGTAACGCAATTGCCATGTGATCTTGCTTAGCAACAACTTGTGTTCCTTCCCCGGTTCCAGGCATCGAGTATTCCATGGACTCGAATACCGCTTAACTCTTATTGCCCATATGTTATAATTCGTGCTTGTTAACATTGGACATCAAGAGCCGTTTTAGAATGTTCAATTGGTGGTTGACTCGACCGCCTTGCACCATCCTTCTTGAACGCCTTTTAAGTTACGTGTAGTCGATTGTCTTCCACTCGAACACGCTTGTTTTACTTTGCCTAAGTAAACCAAGTTAAAGTTTGAAACTTTATCGACTTCTTGAAACCCTTTAGTCGACTTGTGTTCGAAACCCTTCGTTTGGAAACCCTTCGTGATCAACTTGGAACCCTTTAGTGATCGACTAAGCTTGAACACCTTCAGTGATCGACTACTTGAACCCTTTAGTGATCGATCGAACTTGGAACACCTTCGATCGACTACTTGGAACCCTTTAGTGATCGACTAACTTGGAACCTTGCTCTTGATACCAATTCAAGACCCACAACCGATCGTAGTTCACAAGCGTAAAGACAAAAACGATAACCAGATACTAGAATATGCTCACTAGTATTAATCGTAAAATTACTTGCTTACAAAACCGATATTGAATGCATAATAACAAACCACACCGGTTTGTATATATAGGAATAGAACAAGCTTTCCTAATCCTACTACAATTCTAATATAACTAGAATATTAAACCGACATTCACCCCATGGGCTCGGGTCAATAGCTATCACGCCCATGGGCTCGGGCCGACATTAGCCCAACAATCTCTTAATTTCCCAATCGATAATCCCATGAATCACTTCACCCCATGTAAAGATTGGCTTGGTTTGAGTTATTATCCAATGTCGATGAATCGAACACGAGCACGTATCGTCGTAATTGGGATGGTGTTTCATGCGACCACTCCACATGTGACGTTATCGGTATCGACGTTAGTCGTGGTATGCTACAAGGTACCATCCATTCTAACACTTCCTCTTCAACCTTCCTCGCCTCAAAAAACTCAATCTAGCTTACAATTTTTTTGCTGGTTCACAACTTCCACCTGAAATTGGAAGGTTTTCAAATAGTCTCACACTTCTTAACCTCTCTTTTTGTCTGTTTTCTGGCCAAGTCCCAACAAACATCACACTCCTTCACAAATTGGTGTCTCTTGATATGTCTTTGAATCAATTTTCGCTTGAACCTCATGTTTTGAACAATCTACTACGGAATTCTTCCAATTTGGAAGAACTTTCTCTTATAAATGTTAATATCTCTTCGGTATTACCTAGTAGTCTCAATATATCTTCTTCTTTGAAATTTCTTAATCTTTCCAATACTGTATTGCAAGGAGAATTACTTCATTATATTTTCAATCTTCGTTCTTTGGAAACACTGGACTTGTCTCATAACAGTTTCACGGGCAATATTCCTCTGGAAATATCACTTCTTCCTAAAATGGTTTATATTGATCTCTCTTGGAATGGGTTTGATAATTTGCGAATTCAACCTCGTGTGTTTGAAAATCTCCTGAAAAATTCTACCCTTTTGAGATACATTTCGCTTTATCAAGTTAATATAGGTTCGATTTTACCATCTTATCTTAATCTATCTTCTATAAAATCACTTGATCTAAGATTTACTAATTTGCAAGGGAATTTACCTGATAACATCTTTCATCTTAAATATTTAGAACTACTTGACCTTTCAGAGAACAATCTCACTGGTCCATTGCCATCTAAGCTGTTTACTCTTCCCTATTTACAAACTATCCGTCTAAATGGTAACATGTTCAGCGGTAATGTACCGTTTGATTCGTTTGCTCTTCCATCGTTAAAAGTGCTACGCCTCAGTCGTAATCAGTTAGCTGGCCATATTGATGTGCACATATTTCGACAACTCCCAAACCTCACTATCCTAGACATTTCATTTAATAATTTTAGTGGTGACTGGGAGTTGGATACACTGTTAACAAGCCTCACAAACCTTGAATATCTCGATCTTTCATATAGCGGTTTCTCTGTTACAACAACGAATGCCAATCATTTCGTCAACCCTGGTTTTTTTATCTTAAAGTTGGCCTCTTGCAAGATAAAGGTGTTTCCAGAGTCATTAAGACTCATGCGAAATATTGTATTATTAGATCTATCTAGCAACGAAATTAAAGGCCAAGTTCCTCACTGGGTAGGGGAGTTAGGACGTAATGATATGTATCATGTAAATCTATCACATAACTTCATAACAGGTTTGCCTCAAATTCAATGGTATGGATTACAACATCTATTTCTACAGTCAAACTTGATCCGGGGACCATTCCCTCCATCAATCTGCAACATGAGCAATCTAGTGTATTTGGATATGTCAAATAATAGCTTTGGTGGATTGATTCCACAATGTGTGGGAAATATCATCCCCTTACTTGTAATGATGGATTTGGGGAACAATCAGTTCCAGGGAACCCTTCCAAACGTAGTTCCAAATGTATACGCAGATTGTAGATACTTAACGGGGATTCTTTTGAATGGAAATCAATTAGAAGGAGAAGTGCCAAGTTCCTATTCGAAATGTCAATCCTTAAGAGTAGTTCATTTGGGAAACAACCAATTAAATGGTACATTTCCTGAATGGTTGGTAGAACTTCCAGATCTCGAAGTTCTTGTCCTCAAATCAAACAAGCTGCACGGTATCATTCAAATTTCTTCATCAGTGAAATTCACTTTTCCAAGTCTGCGAGTTCTTGACTTATCTCATAATGGGTTTTTTGGCCAACTTCCTGTAAGATATTTTTCGAAATTCTAATGCCTTAAAGAATATGGTACAGAACAACACAAAACCAAAATATTTGGACTTAGGTTCGAAGTATTACTCATTTGTTGTTGCGGTGAAAGGGGTGGATCAATATTTTGAAAGGGAGGTTGTACGAAAGTATAGGCAACACAAGATGAACAATAGAACCTTTATTCAGATCTAGTCGCAATAGTCACTTAGATTAAGTTTACAATAGTATCCGAATGTTACAAGATTAGATTAATGTCAATGAGACAATAATCATGTAAATGTAAAGACAAGACAAGATCGTTGAAATGATCGTAAAGAAGAGAAGAGAGTGATACAAAAGATCGACACTCAAGTGTGTAACCCTAGATTAAGGGACTTATTAAATAGAGATTAAGTTTCACTAAGACCCTCTAACGGCTATAAATGATTCATCGCAGAACGATGAAAGCTTCAAAGAAATGAACATCTTGGAACTTTAAATCTTTTATCCTTTGTCCAAGTTTAACCCTCAGTAATTAATCCCGCAATGAACCATAACTTGAAAGCCATTAGCAATTGATAGAATAATATGTTTGCCACAGATTATTACCCCAAAATTTAACAGAGGTTCCAGATATTATCGGTCAACTAAACTCTTTGGGTTGAGTACACGATTCTTGATCTATCAAAGAATAATTTTGAAAGGGAGGTTCCAGATATTATCGGTCAACTAAACTCTTTGAAAGTGCTCAACTTATCTCACAACAACCTCATCGGTCGAATCCCAGATTCTCTGGGTAAATTATCAGAAGTTGAATCATTAGACCTATCTTGGAACCAGCTCACAGGACAAATCCCTCAAAGTCTTGCAGGCATCAAGGGTGTTGGAGTCTTAAATCTCTCGCAAAATCGTCTCGTAGGGCGTATACCAGAAGGAACACAGTTCAACACATTTGATGAGAGCTCATTTGCAGGGAATTTGGGACTCTGTGGGTTTCCATTGCCCAAGAAGTGCAGTGAGCGTACACACAAACCGCAACTTGATGAACATGAAAATCATGAGGAGAAAAATGGATTTACATGGGAAGTGGTGACATTGGGATATGGATGTGGAACATTAGTCGGACTGGTGATGGGATATCTCATGTTGTCAACAAGAAAAGTCAAGTGGTTCAATGCAGTTGCTGATGCAGGGGAGCAAATGATTTTAGATCTAAACAAGAGAAGATACATATTTATCGGGAGATGAAGTTAGATTCGAAAAGGTTTTATATTTCAAATGTTTTCCTATTTTACCAAATTATGCAAACTGGCCAACCGTGTGTTTATTTTTTCAAAATTTACGGTTGCAGGTGGGTACATTATGTGTGGAGTTGGACGTTTCAAAATTCACAGTTAGTTGCTTCTTCGTGTCCTATTATAATTTTGCCATTTTGTTGTATTTCTAATATTAAAGACGAATCATTTGTATGGATTAAATAAATAACATATGGTTACATCTTTTAGCGGTTTAATTTCATCATTAGTTTGTTCAGTGTGGAGTTGGAAAATAGAAGAGTAAATCTGTGGTTATTCTGTTACGAAATCAGTTGTGACTTGTGAGGCAATAAGAAGATTAGTTGAAGAGTTCAGTTTATGTTAATCTAGTTCAAATCTTTCAAAAGGTTCTCAACCGCTGTCACTTCTCATATTGGATGTATTAGGCTCGAAAAAGTCTTCTATTAATAACAAAGAACAGAATTACACGAGGAGTCAAGCTCACTCGACTAAAAAAAACCGAACCTATTACAAATACTCTCAAGTGTTTATCTCACTGATTTCTCTCTTGTTTGTGATGCCTGGAACCTGATTTTTTTTTTTTTGAGCAATGGAACCTGAATATTGAAGCTCTATTTATAGGTGAAAAAGCTACAGACTTGGATGGTGTTAGTCTCCCTACACTATGTGAAAGGCTTAAAGCATTTAATGCCAATATCATGCTTGACTGAGATTGCCCACCATTGGAGCAGAGAGTGCCCACTATTGGAGCAGTAAACTTTGTCCAATTCATACTTCCAATTTGAGGTTGGACATAACAGCATGCTTCATCTTTTTAGTACATTTAGGTTTTCTTACCTTGAACCTGTATTTTTATCATCCTAAACGGTTTTTTCCCACCCATTTCACTTCTGTTCCGGAGGCTTTTCGTCCCGCCTCAGTCTTGATAGTTGTAAGTTCAAGTGTTACCTTGGTGAAATACTTAATCTCAAAACCAATCTGCAAGTATGTGGCCAAAAGTAATTGAATAGTTTTTTTTTTTTTTTTTTTTTCGGTAACCATGGTTTCTGACCTGACCGACTAATCCACGGGATTTGACTTAAACAAGGTAAAGCCCTCCCCTTTTTAGAAAGGTTGGTGTGATTACTTGAGTTGTTTGCACCTAGCAGGAATTGAACTTGAGACCTCTCAACAAAGGACCTGAATAGTTCTCCACTTATCCCACAATAATATCGCATGCCCAAATGTTGAATGCCCCATCTTAGGTAATCTCTATCAAAATCTAAATTCGAATTCACATTAGTACCATGTTTTTTTCTTCTACTTAAAATTATTATCATTTATGTTATGTAAACTAAGTCTTTGGTGAAATGCTTAGGTGAAATAGAAGACTTCAAATACATGTTCTAAACAAACCTAATTAATTTTATTAGATATTGGTATAACACAATTCGATATTTAATTAATCAAGTTGCAGGCTTTTAAGTATATTTTTTGCCATCTAGCCTTGTTTTTATATGCCTACCACCTTATGACGAATTGACTATGGGATCAAATTGCTTTTCATTGTATCTAGGAGATCATCTGTTTTACCTTGTAAAAGAAACTATGCTATTAAGATTTTTGAATAGAGGTTTCACGTAATTTCTTGAAAGCTTATCACCCTTTTAAGATATTTTGATCATAGGTTTATATTGAAGCTCTGTGTATAACATGTACATAAACTAGTAAAATTAGTACATAATTGATTATATGCATTATAGAATACTTTGCTTATCTATCAGTTTGGTTCTTCATACATCACACTCTTGACTTCTAAATAAAATATATCAATATTATAGTACCTAACTAGTTAAATACATACTGAATCAACCTTGTTTTGATAATGAAATTTTGATTGACATGAAACTTTTAGCATTAATCTAGACAGAAAATTCTGAATTAGTCACACTATCAAAACCTAGTTCAGTTTACTTTCCCATGCATTCAAGATTGTAATAGTCAAATCTACAGTGTTATGCTTATGATCGATATATAACAGTTCACATCACATGATATTCCTTGATAAGAGTTGAACTTCATGGTCATAGTCAAGAGTTTGAAAGTCAAAAGTACGTGTTTGATCGAGCACGTCCAACTTTTGTGACGATTAATATTTCATATTTAAATGTTTGAAAATGATGCCTCGCTGTGATGAAGATCTTGCTTTCAGCTATATAAGAAGAGAGGATCTCATGGTTGATGCAAGTGAAGATAATGGAGATTTTAAAGTTTCTTTACAGTTTACTCCTTTTCTCTTCGTCTCTTTAAGTTCTTCAGCTTTCTTCGCCTGCTAAAACTATTCATGTCTCGCTCAGCAAAGCCTTGCTTTGCTTGAGTTTAAACAAAACCTTTTCTCGATTTCTCATGCATATGATGATGAAAATATAATTGATTCACTATGTAAAGATCAGTTTGGTTCAGGTTATTATCCTAAGATGAAGAACTGGGACAAGCGTATTGACTGTTGCACTTGGGATGGAGTCACGTGCAACCAATTTACTGGTGATGTTATTGGTCTCGACCTCAGCTGTGGCATGCTCGAAGGTATGATTCACCCCAACAGCACCATCTTCGACCTTCCTCGCCTCCAATCCCTCAACCTTGCTTACAACGATTTTAGCACTTCGAACCTTCCTCATGAGATTGGCAAGTTTGCTAATAGTCTTGTGCATTTTAACATCTCAAATTCCTTATTTTCAGGACCAGTTCCGTCAGAATTGTTACTTCTTTCTAAATTAGTTTCTCTTGATCTTTCTTGGAATCGATTTCGTCCAGCGCTTAAACCTCATGTTTTCAAAAATCTCCTACAGAATTTTACACTTTTGAGAGATCTTTCTCTTGGAAGGGTTAATCTGTCTTTGGTTTTACCCGCATATCTGAATATCTCTTCTGCTTTGAAATCACTCGATTTGAGAGCCACTAGAATTTATGGGAAATTACCTGATAACATATTCAATCTTCCAAGTTTAGAAAAGCTTGACATGTCAATTAACTTTGACCTCATTGGTTCACTGCCGAAGGTAAAGAGGAGCACTAGTACTATCCCTCTCAAGTGGTTAAGTCTCGAAGCCACTGGCTTATCAGGAAATATACCAAATTCAGTTGGCCATCTCAAATCATTGAATTACTTGGATCTGTCATCGACGAACTTAGCTGGGGAGATACCAGACTCAGTTGGGAATCTAATCTTATTGGAAACCTTATATCTTTCAGCTACAAGGTTGTCAGGAGAGATACCATACTCTATCGACAATATGAGGCTTTTGAATACTGTAGATCTCTCTATGTGTAATTTCACAGGCTCCCTTCCCAAATACCTTGGTAACCTTACGCACCTTACTACTCTATATTTGTCAAAAAACTATCTTAGTGGTTCATTGCCTTCTTCGTTATTTACTCTTCCCTCACTAGAAACTATATATATTGATAGCAACATGTTTAGTGGGAGCCTGCCACCAGAGTTGTTCACCCTACAATCATTAAAGCAATTATCGGTGGCCAACAATCAACTTGTTGGACTTATTGACGTGCTTGATCCGGATCCCGCTATTCGATCATTTAGGCAACTCAAAAAGCTCACTTACATAGACCTTTCATACAATAATTTCAACGGTACATGGGAACTAGATACACTTTTTTCAAGTCTTAGAAATCTAGATACACTAATTCTCTCTTATAGTGGGTTATTTGTAGTCTCCAGTAGTGTTAGTGGTTATGTCAACCCGTATTTTATTATCGTAAGTCTGGCCTCTTGCAAACTATCTACATTTCCAAACTTCTTAAGAGCAATGAAAAAACTAAGTTATTTGGATCTATCTCACAACCAAATTTATGGCAGCCTTCCTAACTGGGTAGGGGAGATGGGAGGAAACGAGTTGATATTTTTTAATATTTCACGTAACTTCGTAACAGGCTTACCACCATTTGAATGGGATATGTTACAATATCTGAGTCTCGCATCCAATTCGATTCAAGGGCCTTTCCCTCTATCAATTTGCAACATGAGCAATCTATATATGTTGGATATGTCCAATAATCTCTTCAACGGAGTTATTCCACGATGCTTTGGATATTTCAGCTCCCATCTTCAGATGGTTGATCTGGGAAACAATAGTTTTCATGGAACCATTCCAAATACATATGAAGATTGTGGACAACTAGATGGGATTATTTTGAATGGAAATCAGTTAGAAGGAGATATTCCGAGTTCCTTCTCCAAATGTCAATCCTTGAACATACTTGATTTGGGTAATAACAATTTAAATGGCACATTCCCTCCCTGGTTGGCCAATCTTCCTGAACTGCAAGTTCTCGTCCTCAAATCAAATAGGTTTCAAGGTCTCATAGAAAGACCCTTTGTGGGTAAACTCCCATTTCCGAGTCTATTGCTACTTGATCTATCTCAGAACTCCTTTATGGGCAATCTCCCTATAAAATATTTTGGAAATTTCAAAGCCATGCAGAAAGTTCTGGAGAAGGGTGAACTGGAATATATGCAACTTGATGGCAAGTACTACTCTATTACCATTGCGGTGAAAGGTGTGTTGCTTCCATTTTCAAAAGTTTCAGTTGCGTACACATTTGTTGATCTATCAAGCAACATGTTTGGTGGTGAAATCCCGGGTATTATTGGAGATATTGCTTATCTTAAAGTGCTAAACTTATCCCGCAACAACCTCATAGGTGGAATTCCAATCACTATAGGAAATCTGTTACACATTGAATCACTAGACCTATCTTGGAACCAACTCACAGGACAAATCCCTCAGAGTCTTACAGGCATCAAGGGTCTTGGAGTCTTAAATCTCTCCCAAAATCGTCTCGTGGGGCGTATACCAGAAGGAAGACAGTTCAACACATTTGATGAGAGCTCATTTGCAGGAAATTTGGGACTATGTGGATTCCCAATGCCTAAGAAGTGCAATGAACAAACAGGCAAACCACAACTTGAAGCACATGAAAATCATGAGGACAAAAGTGGATTTACGTGGAAAACAGTGACCCTGGGATACGGATGTGGGACCCTACTTGGATTAGTGATGGGATATCTCATGTTGTCAACAAGAAGAGTCAAGTGGTTCAATGCAATTGCTGATGCAGGGGAGCATATAATTTTAATGCGAAACAAGAGAAGATACGTATTTATTGGGAGATGAAATTAGTTTCTACAACTCTACAAGGTATGTATTTCAAACGTTTTCCCAATATAATTACCAAATTACGCAAACTGGCCAGCGTGTTTAATTATTCAAAGCTTTCATTTGCAGGTGGGTACATTATGTGTGGAGCTGGACGTTCCAAATTATGCAGTTTGTTATCGTACGTATTTTAAGACTAAAATACACCGTTGGTCCCTATACTTGTAGTGGAGGATCGCGATGGGACTAAACCGGCATATTCATCGTCGGGGTCCCTATTTCAAGGTTTTCACTGCTACAAGTCCTTTGACCATTTGCCGTTAGTCAAGGACATCTCAAGGCTACATTTGTCTTTAGTCCAAGGGTAATTTTGACATTTCCATATTTCAAAGCTTGCTCGATACACTTTTTCGTGGTCATGACAAGAATAGAGCCTAATAAAAGCAACTCATATTCACCACTCATCCCTAAAGTCTCCTCTACCAAAACTAAATCTTATCCCGAATTTTTCCGATCTACTTTTAATAATGGTTCGTTGTGCTTGTGGTAGGCTAGTTTGTAGTTAAAACTTGTGGAATAATGTCAACGCCGGCAGCGATACTATGCATGTCCTGCTCAGTTGGCTAGCATTCTACCTGGTTGTATTTTTTAATTTATCATGTTTAGTTAATAGTTTCATCTTGGAGTCGCTTTTAAGTGTGTTCAAACGCTTGTTTTTCGATTTTTAGGGATCCAGTGTCCCATAAATGGGTGGTTGGATCCACCACAAACCACCGAGCAAGGGAGGTGTTCCTCTACTTGCAAAGGCATATCCAACAGAATGAGGCGGCGTTGCATGAATGCCAACAAGCCCTCATCACGAGACCATGGATACTATGGACGCAATGCTGTGGCAAATGAGCTAGAGGCTACTCAAGCCGATACCCTAGTCGAACTCCTCCTTGAGAAGGAGAAACTCGCCGATCGAGGAATTTCGTGTTGTCTCCCGGATACTCATCTTTGCCGTCGTGTTTGGTTTATCTAGTGGGTTAGCAATGTAGGTGGTTTTTGCCTTTTCACCGGTGGTATGTATGGTCCGTAAGTAGACGTGGCGATGTGTAAGTAGAAGTGTGGCGATGGTTGACTTTTGAAAAGTCAAGTTTTTATGTAGTTTGGTCCTTCTACAAGATTCGTAGTTTTACTTTTATCCTTTAGTCCTTTTGAGTGTTATGCCTTTAATACTTTCTCCTACCCCTTATAAATGATCAAACCCACCTTAGTTGCCACACAAATATTATGTAAGTCAAACCACACCTTAGTAAAATGATCAAACTCATAACAAAGCTACAAGTATCAAAGATGGATGAATGATGAGAGATGGATGAATGACACCACTTTCGAGTATCAACATAAACTTGATATGGTGTTGTTCATCCATCTTTCATCCTTCATTCCTGCTTGTCATGATAGAATAACCGTATCCAACTCGAAACCCGTGATACAAGTATCAAAGATGGATGAATGATCATGATGGATGAATGTACACCATTTCGAGCATCAACATAAACTTGATATGGTGTTGTTCATCCATCTTTGATCCTTCATTAGTGTTTGTGATAATAGAATAACAAGAACCAAACTCAAAACACAAATCCAAGTTCAACAGATCCAACAACCATAGAGAACCATAGACATATGAAGTCTCAAGGATGGATGACCGACACCACTTTTGAGTATCAACATAAACCCATATGGTGTTGTTCATCCATCTTTGATCCTTCATTAGTGTTTGTGATAATACAATAACAAGAACCAACTCAAAACACGTATGTATGAAGACTCTAAAACAATACAATAAAACACAATTAAACCCATACACTAAAATGACATGATTTCATACATAACGCAATGGATATATTTCCAAATGCATAACATTTTGGAGTCTACAAAGTTCATAAACATACATTGTTTAAACACAAAGAAATATTGTTTAGGGAATACATATTCGATGGATAACATTGGCTTTCATATGCTTAACTAGCAATTTTTGTGGTGAAGAAAGCTTTGTCGCTATAATCTTGGTCTTAGTCCGTAATTGCTTTGAGACCCACCGTAGCAAAGATCAACTTGACTTCCAGATTGAGACCGACCACACTTGGTTGATCATTACCGCATAGTTGTCACCGTAACCTTTGCCTTCTTCTTTGATGTAACTTTGGCGGGATGAACTGCTTTTTGAGATCTGTTGTGTAGTGCCTTGACTTTCTGTAACACCTCCTCGCCCAAGACATGTTTTCTTGTTGTGACCAAGATTGCCACAATACCACAAACCACACTCTTACCAGACCGTGACAAGTTACCGGTTTTTTCACAATTATCATTTTCAAGAAAAGCCCCGGTTCTTTTCTTTCGTGGCCTACCTAATGGTTTATGATGTTTAGTGGAAGAATGGTTGTAGGCACCGTGACTTATACCAATGCTCATAACCGCTTATTGGTCGGATGTGGTGTTTGTAAGTTTCTTCCCAAGTCTTAAGCAAGTAACATGGATGAACCCATGATTCAACAGATCCTATTTGCATTCCATTCAACCTCATACACCGTGGGTAGCAACAAGATGTTTACATGGCATGCCAGAAGCTCCCATCTTCTACATGTACAAGCCCTAGCTTCAACATTCACAACACACTTGTCTCCCCATCCACCGACCTCATACTTTTCTCCTTCAACCCGTAGCGTTGTACTTATAAGCCTCTTTCTTGATTGCATCTAACATGAGTGTTGCCTTTGGTGTTAATGTTCCAAGACATTTTTGAATCACATTCACAACGCTCACTATTCTTTTCATACAAGACTTCTAATGTATTCCAAAGCAAGAATGATCGGTTGGTGCCTACCTCCCACTAGTTTCCCATTGAACACCTCACACATGTTATTAAGTAGCACATCGAATGAGCCTCCCTACAACTTGTTTGGTTAGGTTCCTTAAAATGTCGAGAACAAAAGATGTACAAGTAGACATAGATTAGGTTAGGTACCGAAAAATGCGACCTTGACCAATGAGTTGGTGGTATCTTACTTAACCAAGCATGGGCGTGTTCGCTAAAACTCTTGAATTCCAAAGATGGTCGCCTCAAATTGTTGGACGGTTGTTGTCACGCACATCTCCACAAATGTTCCTTGTATGCTTTAGCATTCCATTGCAATTTCATATTATCATGGATGTGCTTCAAACAATATATCGTGTTCAAAGACTAGGAATACCGCTAACACTGGAATGATACCCCGCACAAATAAACATAAATTCCTTACTAATACAATTTGCATATAAGGAAAATACAAGTGATTCTAATCAACAAAATGGTAACATCACCTTTGCCTGTCACGATAAAAGTGTAGTTTGAGTTTCGTTGCAAGTCAAGATCATCTCTTAGACATTCAAGAAACCAAATCCATGAGTCTTTGCTTTCACCGCAGAATCACAGATGCTGCTGTGGTATATTCCATTGTTGTCGTTTATACCGATCGCGTTAGAAGTCGCCGTGAAAAGGACCCTCATAAAAGCACCATCTAACCCCAACAACTCTCTTTGACAAGCTTTGTATCCTTCCTTCAATGCGCCTAAGCATACATACATTCTCTTGAAAACTCGTTGGACTTGTTGCATCTGCTGCGCTTTGTACACTTATCCTAACTGCTGTATCCGGGTTAGTTTTTCGCAACTCTTCAACATAGTCTCTTAAAGGGTGTATACCGCTTATGGTCACCCCTAATCTCATTTTCTCGCTTTGTTTTTGCCCTTAACGCTTTTTGCATAGACACCGAACTTCAAACTGCATCGAAATGATCTTGAACAAATTTCGATTGGAATATCCGGATTGACTTGAACTTGGTCAACTATTTGCTTCAAAGAAACTTGTAGTCACAAGCTTTAATGTCTCTTGATTGCAAACATCCGTGTTCATCCTTGAAAGTTCGAACAATCCATACATCTTTATCTCGTATTTTGGCTACATACAACAACCATGGACACTGTTACTTGCTCCTCGCTTTCGCAAATACACATCCCTACCGAGGCCTCTAGTTATCGGACCATTTTTCCTCTTTGGGACTTTCCTCACTCGAACCTTTCGGTTATTCCACAAACAGTATTTGTCCGAGACACCTAACCCTAATTCTCTGCTTGTCATTCTTAATTAGTTGCAATTTCCTCCTAGTCTTTATTGAAAGCATGTAGATCCTATCTTTCACTTCTTTTGCGCTACAAAACTTTGACCACGTAAAAATATATTTCGTCCTCCGCTTGTGCCGCCTCACTTAACTTTTGTTTCTTGTATGCCCTCAATTTGTTCCTCCTAATAACATACTCATCCTCATTCTCGTAACCACTTGCAAAATCATTATCATCTAACAAATCCAACTCATTTTTCTTAAAAAATCATGTGGTAGTCGGTCGGTGGTACCTATAGATGGTAAATCAGTAGTCTCGGTCACTTTGAACAGATTAACATCAAAATCAGCTCCTCAAAAGTATTAGCCTCATCGACAACCGTGTTTCCATCACCATTGTTCTCAATATCATCATCGCCACTCATATAAGTGTCCGTGTCACTCACATTGTCATCACTTACGCCTTCATCGATTTCACTAACCGCATGATTTGCCTTTTGGATATGATCCACGTGATTACATGTTTCCTCCTCATGATGACCAAACTCTTGATCATTTTGAGATACCTCTTCAGACTATCTATTTGGATATGCTCAATATGTTTATCTATATGCTTGTTGACATCACCGCAACATCTTCAAGATGATGATGACCTACACACTGGAAACAAGGGTTGTGTTTCGGCATCCGACTAGATTGTACCAAAGTATTGACTTCCAAAGGTTGATTCAGAACCTCACATAAGTCCTCTACCACGCACTTATTAACAATGTTTTCTAAGAACAATTTCTTTGAGCAATATGGAACAATAGCAAGAGTCGCTTTTTCTTTGTTGCATCCACATCAAGAATAATCGTCCTAATTGACTTTGGTGACATTTGATCAACGCCTAATGTTGTCTTACCATTTTCAACATAAACCTCTATCATCTTATGGTCATCAACAAGATCTTTCAATATTTCTAAATTAGCACTCTCACTTAAGCTATACAAACCATCATCTAAATTACTACCGTGCTTAACAAAGTAATAGTAATTTTTGAACCCACTCATAACCCAATTCATACATAAGCACATCCAACTCTTCAACCGACACACTATCAACATCAACCAAATCAACTAAACTTTCCATACCTCCAACGATATTCTACTGTGCCAAGATTTAAAGACACCATTGTGATGAACCCTCATACTAAACATTTTAGATCTACCACCGAAAACATGTCAATATATGTTTGAAGCATTCTATAAACTTAATTGGGAAACAATAAATACCACAATTACAAATTCCAATGATCAGAATCAACAAAAAACAAGACAGTATTTCTTCTTAATGAGTCGATAGGACGGTATCATCAACTGGATAACCCGACCGCCTTCTTACTTTCCATAGGGTAAACTCCATGCCTTTGGTTTTATGATCGATAAATGTGGGTTTTGTGACATGCAATTAGGGTTTGTGAATTCGATAATTCTTGTAACGAAAGTTCGGGACGATTGATAATACAGACTATGTGTTTATTGGGCGGGAAGAGGGTTACATTACCTGTGCCAATAATTAAGAAATTTTTAATTAAAATATGGAAATGTCAAAATTACCCTTGGACTAAAGACAAATGTAACGCCTTGAGATGTCCTTGACTAACGGCAAATGGTCAAAGGGATTTGTAGCGAGTGAAAACCTTGAAATAGGGACCCCGACGATGAATATGCCCGGTTTCGTCCCATCGCGATCCTCCACTACAAGTATAGGGACCAACGGTGTATTTTAGTCTATGTTATGTTTGAAGATCTTGCTTTCATTTGTTGCTATATAAGAAGAGAGGATCTCTGTTGGAACTTTGTTTAAGATCAAACAACCATCATTACAAGATCATCCCTTGTTTCAGTTTAATTAGACATTATAGTATTCTTTATTAAAGGCATTTTAGTTTCACTGTAAAGTTTAATATCTGTATTTAGGATATGGGTTGGGCCAAGCCCCAAACGACACATGTTAAGACAGTTATTATAGGTATATGTTATATGACAGTTATTGGCAGTTATTCACCAACCATTGTGACTGTTGGATTCATTAAACCAACACAATGGTACTGTTGGTGAAGTATATATATGCCAAATTCTGTAGACACAATCATTCAATCAATTTACTAAGTTAGTTACTTTTAAATTTCCCTCCATATCTATCCTATTCTTATTTGCATACTCACTGCACATCACTTTTATCACTGCACTGCATATCAACATTAAACACACATATGGCCTATCCAAATTCAAATCATGATCAAAACTGGGCAAGGCACAAACCTGCCTTCAACCCAACTAAGAAGTGGCATCAGAGCCTTGGTTTAAGGAGGCCTATGAGAAGGTTCAATGAGTCTGCTTTACTGAGACAGAAAAGGGAAAGAGAAGAAAAGATGGGAATGTGCATAAAGCAGATTACCCAAGATTGCAAGAACATGCTCAAGGAAAAGCTTTAAGAAATCCATAATTACAATCAGTCTCTCCTATACCCCAAATATACTACTGCCTCACACAAACTCAGAACTGTCAAATGTTTCAAATGCAAGAAAGAGGGACATATGATCAAAGACTGTCCCATAAGAAGGATGGAGGAAGAAGTTGGTCAACAGGATGTATCAAGCAACTATGCAGAAAACTCATCTGCATAGCACAAGTACCAATCTCCCACTGCAAGCATTAAATTTCCAGAATTGATACACTTTGAAACAAAGTGCATGCTAAAAGGAACAGATCATGAAAACTAGGACAATATATGGTATATCAGTACACATATAAGCATGCATGTTTGTTCTAGAATTAATCTTTTCTTTAAAATTAAGGAGAAATTCTCAATAGACAAAATTGAAGAAGAGAACAAATTGCTCTTTACATATGGAATTGGAGAGGTGATTGTAAAAAATGGTAATGGAAGATACTTGATCCCAGGGGTCCTCTACACCCCTGATGTGTCCCTAAATATCCTCTCTACAGATCTCCTTGAGAAACAAGGGGTGCAAGTTCTCTATGAGAACAATTCATGTACACTACATTACATGTTCAAGGATCCCATTACACACACCTTCAATGAAGATGCACTCAGAATCAAACATAATGAGTATTTAGACAATCACTTCAAGGCTTTAGATGCATCCCAAAATCCACAGTCACATGATTGTGATAAAGTTGAAATCAATGGAGTAACCTATTCTACCAAAGTCACCAACTTCACTGATTTCACAAACTTCATGAATTTAATTAGCATAGACAAATTGGTTGGACACAAATGAGAATATTTCAGGAAGAGGTTCATATCCACTCTCAAATGGTTCTATGAAGTCTATCTTAATGGCCCCTTGCCAGGCCCTCTACCACCACAGATCAATGGCAAAGTTGTACACTTGATGGACCTTTATAAGGTTGTTGAGTGTTTGGGTGGTTACATTCAAGTACACTTCTCACAGAAGTTTGGACAGGCTACAGAGATTCTTGGTTTCTCCTACAATGATGGTGAAGCCTTCAAGCAATGCTATAACAGGTACATAGATGTTCTTAAAGGATACCATAATACTGTAAGAATGCAAAAGTTTGGACAGATCTCAGTACCAATCAAGATCACAAACTTTGTGGACAAAGGAAAGGCAACATACTGCCTTGGCAGTCAAGATCAGAAGCATAGACTGCATGCATCTACAGGATCCAAGAACTACACCAAACCTGCTCATTTTGGCATAAGGTTTGAAGAAGAGACAAAAGAAGGCACTGCCTACTGTCACAGTTCAATTGATCAAAGTAGTCTTTCAAATCAGAAAAGAATCAAGGAAGAAAAGACCTCACCAAATGATTTTTTTTTTGGGTAAATGGGAGTAATCCTGCACCCTAGTAAATATATTAACCAAATAAACGTTTAAGTACAATGGATATGAGTGAAATCTCATATCTCAGCCCGTTACATAGGCATAAAGCTTACATAACTAGATACTTCCTATTTTCTAAACAAGAAAACAAACCAATACTCAAATGATAACATAAGACTCAACGAAATAAAATTACTTCCTAGGACCTTGAAACTTTGTGCCATACATGGCATTAAAGGCATCAAAATTCCCCGGAAGGTCACGAACCTGTTTCGTATAGTCATCGAAGTCGTAGTCATCATACTCATCTTCAAACTCTTGGCCACCACTAAATATATTAGCAGACTCATCAAATGGGTTAGCAACAACCTCATCTTGTAATCGACACCTCAATCTCTCCCACTTTACAAAAGGGTTAACTCTTAGTAGTAGAGGTAGACGGAATAGGTTGACCATCATCATCCACAAGAGTAGCTTTCCATCAATAAGTAGCTTTTCAAGCTTACCAATTTTATCAACTATGGGAGTAGAACCAACATCCATTGTTCCCATTGAATCACTCACAAGCTGTACATGTGATGTAGAACTAGTCTTAATCAACTCATCCTCATTAACCTCCATTGTATGACCAAGATCCACATCTCGTATCGTCCATATTAAGAGCATCAAACTGATTAGACGTAGTGATCCGGGTTCCACTCGTACTAGCCACATCAGAAGCCATCTTCTAACTGACATTTACTTCCTTGGGTTCAGGAGGATGCTTTTTGGGCCGATATTCAAAATGCTTGCCCACCACAGATTTAGTAGAACCTCCTCGACCCGGATTCGGCCCAACATGCTTTCCCTTCTTCTTATTGTTAAAAGTCTGAAAACCATCACTTATGATGACTTTGTCATCATTTGATTCTGAAGACACAAGATTCAAGGATGATAGTTTTTTATCTTAGAGAGGTGACTGTTGGAACTTTGTTTAAGATCAAACAACCAACCATCATTACAAGATCATCCCTTGTTTCAGTTTAATTAGACATTATAGTATACTTTATTAAAGACATTTTAGTTTCATTGTAAAGTTTAATATCTGTATTTAGGATATGGGTTGGGCCAAGCCCCAAACGACCCATGTTAAGACAATTATTATAGATATCTGGTATGACAGTTACTGGCAGTTATTCACCAACCATTGTGACTGTTGGATTCATTGAACCAACACAATGGTACCTGTTGGTGAAGTATATATATGCCAAATTCTGTAAACACAATCATTCAATCAATTTATTAAGTTAGTTACTTTTAAATTTCTCTCCATATCTATCCTATTCTTATTAGCATACTCACTGCACATCACTTTTATCACCGCACTGCATATCAACATTAAACAGACATATGGCCTATCCAAATTCAAATCATGATCAAAACTGGGCAAGGCACAAACCTGCCTTCAACCCAACTAAGAATCTCATGGTTGATGCAAGTGAAGATAATGGAGAGTTCCCATCATCCTGTGTTTCAGGATGATCCACAAGAAAGGTGGCAGGATTCGAACTTGCACTCTGACAAACTTATGTACTATTTTCTCATTTTTCTCTTTGTCTCTATATCTCTTTAAGTTCTTCTCCTTCCTCTTCGTCTGCTCAGAAAAGCCTAACTCCTTCAGTTTAAACAAAACTCTTTCTCGATTTTTCATGCATATGATGGTGAAAATATAATTGATTCCCTATTATCATACGATGAGGAAGTGGAATTAGAGTATTGACTGTTGCACTTGGGATGGAATCACGTGCAACCAATTTACCGGTGTTGGTGGTCTCGACCTCGCTGTGGCATGCTCGAAGGTATCATTCATCCCAACAACGTACACCATCTTCCACCATCCTCACCTCCAATTCCTCAACCTTACAAACAACGATTTTAGCTCTTCAAACATTCCTCATGAGATTGGCAAGTTCGCTAATAGTCTTGGCATATTAACATCTCAAATTCCTTAGTTTCAGGATCAATTTCTTCAGAATTGTTACTTCTTTCTAAATTGGTTTCTCTTAATCTTTCTTGGTATCGTTTTCGTCCTGAGCTTAAACCTCATGTTTTCTAGAATCTCTTTCAAAAAATTTACCCTTTCGAGAGATATTTCGCTTGGAAGGGTTAATCTCTTGGTTTTACCCGTATATCTAATTAAATTTGTCTTTTGCTTTGAAATTACTCGATTTGAGAGCCACTGGAATTTATAAGAAATTACCTGATAACGTATTCAATCTTCCATAATTAAGTGTTTATTCACAAAACACTTTGTAACTCTTTGATTTATCCCGATAACAATTATACATCAAAAAGTTTATCTTTGTGTTATTGCATTAAACCTTTTTTATTCATTGTTGTCTTAAATCTCCGTGGATTAGGGAACTACAATATAAGTTTGTAGGCATGTTCTTCTTTTTTGGAGATTGTGGATGCAGGGGAGCTGGATAAATTAACATCTAGAGGGAACTCTATTGGATAAGTTGTTAGAACTCGTTGAGGCCCTTGTATTGGTCATATGTTTGTTGTGAATGTAAAAATCTCAAATCTGCCACTGGTGTTGTACCTGTAGTCTTTTAAGATATGCGATATATACAAAGTTACGAATTTCAATTCCAGCAATTTTCTCTGATTTCCATTATTCGATTCATCACTACTAAAAACTCTTATACTGCACACTTGTACATGTATTTTATTCATCAACTAGTGCAATATTGATGTCTATCTTATCAAGCACTTTAACATCATTTTTATGTTACCTTTTCATAGTACTTGATAATTAAAGACAACATGGTTAGTTTCAACTAGTGCAGTGGTAGTCTGGGCGGTAGGAAAAATAATGTAATAATATAAAGTTAATACCTTTGACTATGTAAGCATCGTGGGCCCTACTTTAAACCAATGTAATAGTAGTTAATATTATATACACCTTCAATTCAAACACTTAAACAGTAACAAACTATGTGGCTAGTGGTCAAGTATTCGATCAGGTGTGTTTCTTTCTTTTGCTTAACATTAAGAATTTCTACCTTTCATTTTGTTTCAAATGATATTGTTAGTCATTGAACATTGTTTGTGTGCAGTGTGCCACCACACGTTTGACGAAATCGTGATAAGAACAATTGTATTTTGTTGTAAAAAATCACTATTTCATTGTGTTACTCTGGTAATTAAGATTGAATTCCGAAATGTAAACATAGCTGCTACAATTTATTTTTCTTGCTTAATGATGCATATAATATAATTTCCAGTAATATATATATATAGAGTACTATTTCTCAAAGTACATAGAATATAAATATTGATAGAAAGTGTGATGGCTTACGATAAGCAGAGCCACACCTCATGTATTATTGTTTGACTGTGATGTGATTTTGTGAAGTCTTAAATAATCTTTAACAACATGCAAATCCACAATTTGTTGATGCGATTTGCGAAGTTTGCACAACTAGACAAGGAAATTAAATGATCGAAGGGCCAAGGCCAGGCCCATCCCCAAGTAATCTCACATTCAATCACTTTAATGCTAACATTTTTTATCAATATTAACACCAAAGTGGTTCAATGCAATTGATTACATATGCAAGGAATCTAGCATATGATCCAGACTACATGAAAAAACAAAAGAGACGATACATTTAGATAAACAAATGAAATTAGTAAATGATCAGTATATGTATGTGTATCAAATGCATTTCTGATATCACCAAATTTTGTGAGAAATGAACAACTCTCTCTTTTTAGAATTTTGTAATGTACACTTATTTTTCGTGATCGATCATGGACTTTCCAGGGATAAACAAGTGAGTTCCAATATGATGAGTTGTGTGTTTGGATTTCCAAAAACTTGTAATATGTTCCTAGAATTTATTGCTTGGTCTCACGGATGATTAGCCAGCTGTAGCATAGGTTAACTTGTAAAGCTTAAAACATTGGCACTTATATGTTGTTTTTGGTTCCGGCTGCTATGGGATGGGAAAGTATTAGTGGTCCACCAGAAAGACTAAAACCCCAATCAACTTACTTATTCCAAGTTTTGACTTTGGCGGTTTCACTAAAAAGGACACCGCCCCCACTAAAGCCCAACACACATTGGCGAGTGCCCTTTTTAGCAAGATTGTCCAGGACATGGAAGTTCACTTGAGATGACCGTTAGACAAAAAGTTTTGAGTGTCTGCACCACATGCTCAAGAATTTCTCCTTGCCATTCCTATTGATGGTCTCGTCAACATATGTCGCCAATTGAGCATCGCACTATCCTTAAATATCGCCTCATGATCCCAATTTTCCGGTTGATGAAAGTTGTCCATTTGTCACAAAGCTTGTTTGGACTCATTCGAGAGCATGCAGTTCATTGTAAAGAGCTTCCGGGTTCAAATACCGACACGATTTGGTTAGGGATGTTCTTTTGACATATTGATGGCTGGGATTTCATTAAGAAAGAAGCACTGTGAATTTCTTGACTAACCCGATGGAAGGAAGATCGACACTTAGACCACCGACATTTTGGTCTTTGGATGGATAGGAGGAAACATGCTTTGTAGATCTAACGGGTTTCTCCACTTGTAGGATTGGGGAATCATGCTTTTTACTGGCGGTCGGTCTTTGAAAGCCGCCGTGTAAAGTAACCAAACACGAAAGCGTGCCTTGATAACCAACACGTTTATACCTTTTGCATTTGATACATTTGGCTTCCTTGCACCTCAGTTGTGAGTGCTCAAAAGAGTCCAACGGGTTATGCATATAAATGTTACGACCCCAAGGTCTCGAATGTAGTTTTAAAGACTAAGTTTTGCTATTCAAAAGGGCTAGCGGCGTAGCTTGTTTAACGCTTCTGTCGTTTCGATGTAATATTCCAAGAGTATATTGGATTAGTCTGGTATATTATGTTATGAGCAAAAAATATATTAATTTTGTTGAAAAAAAAAAAAAAAAAAAAAAAAAAAAAAAATCTTATATATCATTTTATTATTTGTTTAAAAGTTTACAAAAGTTATACTCTACAATGTTAAAAGTGAGGGCCTTCCTACCAACAACTCAACTATCTCATCCATTTTAGAGTTAAAGCACACAGTGTATTATGAGGTGGGCCAAATCTATCAATAATGGTGTTTGACATTAACTTCAAGCATATTATTGTAAGACCTGTATCAGTATACTATAACGAGGGTGAATAATGTCTATAGGAAAGTAGTAGAGACATGCAAGTAAGCTGAATGAGTAATTTGAAAATGTGTATATCCTATTACATTTTCTTTTTGTTTATGTCTTTCACTTCATCATATTCCTTTTCTCTCAATAGCACCCATGAATGTTCTCCTACTCAGAGCCTAGCTTTGCTTTCATTTAAAGAAAACCTTTCTTCCACCAATTACACATATGAAAGATATGATTTTATTGATTTTGTATGTCATGATTGGCTTGGTTTTGGCTACTATCCAATTATGATGAACTGGAACATCAATACTGATTGTTGCAAGTGGGATGGTGTCACTTGCGACCACTTCAACGGTGACGTTATTGGTCTCGACCTTAGTTGTGGCATGCTACAAGGTACCATCCACCCTAACACAAGCCTTTTTCATCTTCCTCGTCTCCAGAGACTCAACCTTGCCTTCAATGATTTTATTGATTCCCAAATTCCACATGAAATTGGAAGGTTTTCTAAAAGTCTCACACATCTCAACGTCTCTGATTGTGGGCTTATAGGTCAAATTCCTGTAGAAATCTCATATCTGACTAAATTGGTTTCCCTTGATCTCTCTTGGAATGGGTACGGTTTCCAAATTCACCCGTATATTTTTAACAATCTCATGCTAAATTGTACTCTTTTGAGAGAGATTTCGCTTCTTTATGTTAATATATCTTCAGCTTTACCCACTTATGTTAATATCTCATCTTTGAAATCGCTTAATCTTCACGCCACTGGTTTGAATGAAAAATTACCTTATAACATCTTCAATCTTTTATATTTAGAAGAACTTGATTTGGCAGGGAACTCTGATCTCATTGGTCCATTACCCGAAGTTAATAGAAGCACCAATATTCCTCTTAAGTGGTTAGATTTGTCACACACAAACTTATCAGGAGAGATACCTGACTCAATTGGCCGTCTCAAGGTATTAAGTTACATGGATCTCTCTTTTGTGGTTTTAGGGGACTGTTCCTGAGTCTATAGGTAACCTTAGACACCTTACTACTTTAGATTTGTCATCTAACATGCTTAACGGCAAGTTGCCATATGGGCTGTTTTCTCTTACCTCACTACAAAGTATTTATCTTGATAATAACATGTTTAGTGGAGGCTTACCATCAGATCTATACAAGTGCCGATCATTAAAGAAACTTTCTGTTCATAACAATCAATTCCAGGGCAGTCTCAATGAAGGCTCTATCCCACCATCATTCTTGAACCTTACTTACCTTGACCTTTCATCTAACAGTTTTACTGGTTTATGGGAATTGGATAAAATTTTATTAGGCCTACCAAACCTTGAAGTACTTCATCTCTCTTACAGTGGCTTATCTATTGTGACCAATAATGACCATCACTACGTCGACCTTGATTTTATTGAGTTAGGTTTGGCATCCTGCAAGCTAACTGTGTTTCCGGAGTTCTTAAGAGCCATGAAAAATCTTCAAACTTTAGATTTATCTAATAACGAAATATATGGCCACATTCCTTATTGGGCAGGAGAAATAGGAAGAAATAAGTTGTCTTATTTAAATCTGTCACATAACTCCATAACAGGTTTGCCAAGATTTCTCTCTGATGGATTAGAATCTCTCTATCTGCATTCCAACCTGATTCAAGGGCCATTTCCTCTCTCAGTTTGCAATATGAGCAGTCTAAGTTATTTGGACATGTCCAATAATAACTTTAGTGGAGTGATTCCACAATGCTTTGGAAGTATTGGCTCCTCACTTTGGATGGTAGATATGAGTAATAATCATTTTCATGGCACCCTTCCAAATTTAGATGAGGATTGTGGACAATTAGTGGGGCTTATTTTCAATGGAAACCAGTTAGAAGGAAATGTGCCGACTTCTTTGTCCAGATGTCAATCTTTGCAGATACTTGATCTGGGAAACAACCACTTAAATGGCACATTCCCAGGTTGGTTAGGAGATCTTCCAGAGCTTCAGGTTCTTATTCTTAAATCAAATATTTTCCATGGTCCCGTAAAAATCGCATCATCATCTGAACTCCCATTTCCAAGTTTACGCGTCCTCGACTTGTCATATAACAGGTTTGTAGGTCATCTCCCTCACAATTATTTTCAGAATCTCCATGTTATGAAGAACATGCTAATGAATGCCACAGGTCCTGAATATATGAACTTCTATGGGAAGTATTATTCTATTATTGTTGTGGTGAAAGGTCAACAACTTCTGTTCCAAAAAATTTCTGTTATCTACACAATTGTTGATCTATCCAACAATAGATTTGAAGGGGTGATTCCAAACGTTATCGGTAGTCTTAACTCGTTAAAAGTGCTGAACTTATCCCATAACAACCTAAATGGTCGAATCCCACATGCTCTTGGTAATCTGTCTCAGATCGAATCATTAGACCTGTCATGGAATCAGCTTATAGGAGAGATCCCTCAAAGTCTTGCAGACATCACGACCCTTGAGGTGTTAAATCTCTCACAACCATCTTGTGGGACGATCCGCAAGGGAAACAATTTGGCACATTTGAAGGGAACTCATTCGGAGGGAATTTGGGACTCTGTGGGTTTCCGTTGCCCAAGAAATGTGAACACCCGGCGAGTTCCCCACGAGTTGAAAGTGATGATGGAGATGAGGGGGAGAGTGGATTTACATGGAAAGTGGTGATGTTGGGATATGGATGTGGAACCCTGCTTGGACTAGTTATGGGATATCTCATGTTGTCAAGCACAAGACCGAACTGGTTCAATGCAATTACATATGCATGGGAGAATATGATCTTGAATAGGCAAAACAGGAGACGTAACGTATTTATTGGGAGATGAATTTACTTTCTGATAGGTATGTGTTCAAGCGTTTTCCTATTTCATGAAATGGTGCAAATGGCCTTACTTTGATTCAGATGAGAAGTTTCGGGTGAACTGGACCTTTTGGATTATGTTTTCTCGCACGTCTTTTTGGATAGTTTATGTATATATTAGGACTTTCTCTCTAGTTTCTACGGGCACTTGTAGCAAATGGTATAAGCAAAATTTGCCAAGGTTATGAATGTAGTTAATAAAGGCCTACGGTCTTGCAAATTAGGGCCTCTTTTCTTTTGTTTGTATATATACGCTTATATAGACTCTTTTATTTTATTTTATCAAGTAATAGTGTAATACAAGTTTATACATTGTATCGGAGCCAAGATCGTTGTTTCGGGTTTGATATGATTAATGTTGCCGTTTGACGTGCCTATATCCGTTGTCATCGGTTGCTGCTGTCGGTTAAGATTGCTTCATCACGTGACCACAATTCAATTTATTTAAGTAAGTTGGTTTTGTTTTTCTTCCTAGCTTTTGATTGGTTGATGGATATCATAAACTAATTAGTGGGTTGGTGGAATTCGTTTTTTATATATGGAATCTGATAAACTATTGTCATTAGTTGCTGGATGTTTAATTAATTCACTTGCTTAACGTTGCAATCAGTGTACGTTTGAGTTTATCCCTCAAAAGAAGATTTCATTCGTGAATTTTTGATTGGATCTTACGACTAGAGAATAATATTTATTGGTGCAAATCGTGAATACAAAGAATATTATATGTTACAGTTTAGACATTTTTATTTTATTTTTATTTCTTTTGTTTGAAGAAGAAATTGTTTGTTATTCGGTTGCATTGGCGGTTAGAATATATACTTGTAAGAATGATTTAGAATCGGATACATAGTTGTTCGAGTAAAGAATTTTCTAGCTTTTCAGCTTCATGCTATGTCAAACTCGTTTAGTAGATGTTTCGCATCATCATTTTATAAATGGATATTAGATTCGGGTCCCATTCATCACATGTCTCATCATATGTCACAATTCATTTCGTTGAACCTTAATTCTTCGAAATCAATTATGGCCGCTAATAGTGATTCTATGCGATTAGCAAGTATAGGTTCAGTTGACGCACCTTATGTTGCTTTATTTGATGTTTACTACATACAGAGCCTTGTTATGAATTTTGCTTCATGTGATGTCAAATTTTGTGTTTCCGATTGTTCTATACATGACCGAAAAACACAGTAGGTGGTTGGGACAGGTCACAGGCAATGTGATCATTATGTTTTAGATCACTTTAGAGACCTTCATGATACTGCATTAGCTTGTGCGGATTTGTTTTCTTTTTGGTTAAACCGTTCTTCTTCAAAATTTTATTTATGACATTCTTTGTTGGGTCATGCCTCTAATTTTGGATAATGATTTTTAGCATCTACAGGAGTGCTCGGAAAGCTAAAGGCTCGTGATATTCCTTATTGTAGTGGCTGTAAAATTGCTAAGTTATCAGCATTACCTCTTCTAATGCATCATTTGATCTAATGCACTATAATGATTGGGGACCTTCTCTTGTATCCACAAAAGGATGTTTAAGATATTATGCTTCATTTATCGATGACTATGCTTTCACTGTGAGGGGATGAATACGCTTCTAATGATTTCGTTGATTTACTTAAATCGGATGAGACTATATATCAGACCTCTTGTACGGACACTCCTCAATAAAATAGTGTTGGTGAAAGGAAGCATTTCATTCGTTGAGACAACTAGATATTTTTTGTTGTCCGCTGATGTTCCAATTGTATTTTAGGGAGAAGCGGTTCTTACAGCCACATATATAGGTGATTAATAGAATCCCAGTTGCATATAATTCTGGTTTATCACCTTTTGAGAACTTTTAAGGAACTTATCTCTGAAATCCACTTTATGTGTCCTTCTTGGTTAAGGTTTTAGTCAAAAGGGATATCGTTGTTGTGATCCGGTCAGTCAAAAGATGAATACATCCCTCCCAAATACCTTGGTAACCTTATGCACCTTACTACTCTATATTTGTCACAAAACTATCTTAGTAGTTCATTTCCTTCTTCGTTTTTTACTTTTCCCTCACTATAAACTATATATTGATAACAACATGTTCAATTGGATCCTGTCAACGGAATTGTTCACACTACAACCATTAAAGCAATTATCGGTGGCCAACAATCAACTTATTGGACTTATTGTCATGCTTGATCCGGATCCCATTATTCGATCATTTAGGCAACTCAAAAAGCTCACTTACATAGACCTTTCTTACAATAATTTCATAGGTACATGAGAACTAGGTACACTTTTGACAAGTCTTAGAAATCTAGACACTAATTCTCTATTTTAGTAGGTTATTTGTAGTCTCCAATAGTGTTAGTGGCTATGTCAACCCATATTTTAGTGTCACCAGTCTGGCCTCTTGCAAATTATCTACATTTCCAAACTCCTTGATAGCAATGAAAAAACTAAGTTATGTGGATCTATCTCACAACCAATTTTCTGGTAGCCTTCCTAATTGCGTAGGGGAGATGGGAGGAAATGAGTTGATACTTTTTAATCTTTCACATAACTTCGTAACAGGCCTGCCACCATTTGAATGGAAATGTAACAATCTCTGATTCTCACATCCAATTCGATTCAAGGGCCATTCCCTCTATCAATTTGCAACATGAGCAATCTATATATGTTGGATATGTTCAATAATCTATATTTCAACTCCCATTTTCAAATGGTTGTTCTGGAAACAATAGTTTTCATGGAACCATTCCAAATACATACGAAGATTGAGGACAACTAGATGGGATTAAATTGAATGGAAATAAGTTAGAAGGAGAGGTTCGAAGTTCCTTCCCCAAATGTCAATCCTTGAAAATACTTGATTTGTGCAATAACAATTTAAATGGCACATAAGGCATTAAGGAGTATCTAGCTATGGTTTCTAATCTGTTGGTACAATATTTTCTCTAGACTGATCTTACAATTAAAGATGGCTCTTTCTGAATTCAGGCCATTACAAATGTGAAGTACCTTGTATCTTGAGTCCTAACTGTGTGACTGTACCTACACTAGTCTCTTAGTCTTTTCTGGTTTGGCCTAGGGAGGGAACTAGTAAGCTTTGTTTGGCTATGTAGGAGGTCTATCTCAGTATGGATGTACCATAAAGTAGGGCTTCTTTGTGAAGGGTAAATGGTCTTGGAGGGGAGTGTAAGCAGCATGGAATTGAGAGTGGTGAAAGATGACACTTCATGGTTCATACTTTACATTCCCATAGGAGGTTATGGTGGTCATCATAGAAGGAGAGTGTTCCCAAGCAACTGAAGCCTTCCTTTGAGAGGGAAATGTAGGTTGCCTTGCGAGCCCCCATGGATGGGTTTCTTATATTGGTCTTGGCCCTTGCTTTGGTGCCTTGACAAGTTTTGCTCTACAAAGTAGTTTGTATTGACCATAGTATTGAAAATGCTAAGGGTGCGTTTAGTTGGACAAAAAATTCCTTTGTTTTCTATCTCTAGTTTTGTAAAAAATTGGATGGGAAATTTATTTCCACAAAACACTTGAAAATATAGAAAATGCGTTTAGTTGATATTTGTATTTTCTATTTTAAAAAAGGGGAGGGAAGGTTGGGGGTTACAAAGAAAAACAAGGAAAACAACTAAAATTTGTTTTCTAATTTTCCTTGTTAGATTAGGAATAGAGGATTTTGTGTTTTGCAAAACATTTTGTTGGAAAATGATAATTTGAACGCGATCTCTATTTTCCTTGTTTTCCACAAAACATTTTGTGGAATACAAGGGTGTTTTCCCCCCAACTAAATGAACCCTAAGTGCAGATATGTGTATGCAAGAATTATATGCAGTAGGCAAATGAAATGAATTTGGAGGTAAAGACAAAATAACTAACTTTGTGTTATTGAATTGATAATACTAAATGTTGCATACATGACCTATATATACCTTTCAAAAGGTGTCAAATGTGTTGGTTCAAAAGTACCAAACGACACAACTCTTGGAAATAATCACAATTAATGTAACTATAATAATCATCTTCCTAATAGGTTGTTTTGGACATTGGCCCAACCCATTCGAATTCTGCACTGCATTTAACAACATAAGTCTGCAATTGTTTTACTAAACTGTACAAATAAAACTATACTAATATTAACATAGAATGAACATGATTAATGGATGATTGATCTTAAGTGGCTTCCAACAGTCTCCCTCCTAAGATCAATAGCCTTTAATCATTGTTTCTTCTTCCTTCAAGATTCGCTTCAGTTTATGATGACTAGGTCATCACTTGAATTGATTCTGATTTCTTCCTTGATTCCTTGGTCATTTAGTGTGTTGCATTGTCCATATTGGTGATGGTTGTAGGCATTTCCCTTCTCAGTTTCTTCTTCCAGTTTTATACCAAAATGCTCAACCTTGCAGATGTTCTTCATACCTATAGATGATGTCATATGATCTTTCTGATCTCCATGATGACTTTGTAGGAAATATAATCCTTTGCCTCTATCCACATTGACTGTGGCCTTGTTTGGGACAGATCCTTGTCCCAACTTAGGCATCCTAGCAGTGTTGTGATAACTTTTGAGAACATCCAAATACTTGTTGTAGCATAACTTCAGTTCTTCTCCATCATTATAAGATAATCCCAATATTTATGTTGCTTGACCAAAGTTCCTTGAAAAATATACTTGTAGGTATCCACCCAAACATTCAGTGGCCTTGTAAAGGTCCATTAGGTGTACTGTGGTGCCTTTTATCATGGGTGGTATTGGACCAGGCAAGGGTCCATTCAAGTACTCTTCATAGAACCATTTTAAGACTTTTACAAATCTTTTTATAAATTAATCCCATTTGTGACCAACCAATTTGTCTTGACTAATGAGGTTTAGGAAAGTAATAAACTCATTGAAGGTGGTGACCCTTGTTGAGTAAACCACCCATTTAATTTCAATTTCATCAGTTTCATCCAATGATGGGTTAACAGATGCATCTAAAGATTCAAAATACTTATCTAGAAATTCATTATGCTTAACTCTTAGACTATCTTCATTGAAACTGTGGTTTTTGGGATTTTTAAACATGTATGACAGTGTGCAAGTGTTATCCTTATAGAGGATTTCAAACCCTTGTTTTTCAAGTAGGTCCACTGATAAAATGTTTAAATACTTCAGGGGCATAGAGAACCCCTGGAATTAGATATCTCCCATTGCCATTTTTGACTATAACTTCCCCCATACCATAAGTGAATAACAATTTCTTTTCTTCTTCTATTTTACCAACAGAAAAATGTTCTTTTATCTTGCAGAATAGATTCAACCTTGAACACACATGCATGTTTATATTGTTGCTTATGTACCATATGTTATCCCAGTGTTCTTGATCAGTACCTTTGATTATGCATTTGGTTTCAAAGTGAATTAGTTCTGGATATTTTATACTTACAATAGGGATTTGCATCTTGTGATGTCCAATTGATGTGTCTGCATAGTCACTAGGGACATTCAGATCACCCACTTCTTCCTCCATTTTCCTTATGGGACAATCTCGATGATGTGCCCTCTTGCTTGCACTTGAAGCATTTCAGTATTCGATTACGTGTTGTGAGACGTGTGGTGAGTTTTGGACCTGTTTGGTTGAAGTCTTTAATTTCTTCCGCTTTCTTCTTTAACATGTCCTTGCAATCTCGAGTGATTTTCTTTATGCGATTCCTAACCTTTCTTCCCTTTCTCTTTTTCTTTCTCTCGAATGAAGTTGTCTTGTAGTTTTCTTCTCAATGGCCTCCCCAAGCTTTTGCTCTGATACCAATTCTTATATTGGTCTTAGCCCTTGCTTTGGTGCCTTGACCAGTTTTGCTCTATAAAGTAGTTTGTATTGACCATTGTATTGAAAATACTAAGCACAGATATGTGTATGCAAGAATTAGAGTAAATTACACCGTTCGTCCTTGTGGTTTGCGTTGACCATGAGGTTTCGATCCTTTGACCAAAAAGTTGCACCGTCCGTCCTTAAGTTGGAAACGTTATGCGCCATTAGTCCCTTGACCAAAAACGTTAAGTTTGACCGTTAAAACCCATCATGTGACTTGCACATGAGGGTAAATTCGTCATTTCAACACCATAGGACTTAACGGTGCAAGGACTACGGTGTAATTTACCCTAATAAGAATAAAACTAATCTCAACCCTGCCCTGTACCATCACTATCATTTCTGTCTCTCTTTTTTTCTCCCTCGTCGCACCTCAACCCAGGAGAATATGGAAATGGTTCTTCTTCTTCTTCTTTTGAAGGGGGTTTTCAAAATTGACAAGGGGGTTTTACTAATTGGAGTATAGAGAGTCCACATCAAGTTTCAGTTTGTTCAAGTTCAATCAAACTCGTGCTCAATTGGGTCTCTTGTGTTCGATTCAATTAACCCCATACTCATCTTAACCTAACACACAAACAATCGCCTCCTAAAGTAACCGCCAATCACCTATTATTACCTTTCATCAATCAAACCAATCTCATCTCTTCATCATCATCAAACTCAAATCTTATCACTCAAACCGATCTCATCAATTCATTATCATCAAACGATCTTAATCAAACACAAACACACAACCTTGATGTCTTCGCCAAGATGATCCAATTCAAGAAGGCCTTTAAAATAACTTCAAGATCCACTTGTGGGTCACGGTAGGTTTCTTGATGTTTTGTGTTTTGTTTTATCGATGAGCTAATTGAAGGAAATAGTTAAACATAATTGTTTGATTATTTCCTTATAACATTCGGATATTAAGAAAGTTATTCCTCATGAAAGATCAATGATGATATATGTTGGTATAGATCTAAAATCTTAGATATCTCATTCGAGATACTATATACCAAACAATCGAGATCAAGTTTTCGTTTTGATATAAGTTTGGAGTTGAGGAGATGTAGTGAAATAAATGGAGATGAGTTAGGAAATGGATGTTGTTGTTAGATTGTTGGCGAGATGAAGTTTGTTTTCCATTTTCGTTTTTTTTTTCTTTATTCGGACTAATGATGGTTAAGAGATAACCTGATGTCCAATGAATGTGGTATAATTGGTTTTTGGTTTGGTCAAATAGAGTCGGTCTCTTCTTCATCTAATCTTCTTCATCTAATTTTCGTTTTTTTTTTCTTTATTCGGACTAATGACCGTACGCAACCCAAACAGATTCACAACCCTTAATATAGAAAACCCTAGAAATCCGAACCTTTAACTCGAGATCTAAGGAGCGTCGTCATGATTTGTAGATCTTGGATGAAATGGAGCAACACACTTTTATATGGGTTTGGTCTTGTATTCATTTAAGAGTTTGATCACCGATTGTTGTGACTTGTATTTAATTTGATAGTTAGGCAAGATAATGATTTTGCTTATTTTTAGAAAAATGGTGTTTCAGATTACTTTTAGAAAAATGGTGGTGAGGATAGACAAGAAACCTTGAAATGATGGTGGTAATGGTTAAGAGAAGAAGATAGTGAGGTATTTTAGTATTTTTACCCGACTTTAACAAATCAAACTTAACGTTTTTGGTCAAGGGACTAATCGGCGCATAACGTTTCACACTTAAGGACTAACGGTGCAACTTTTTTGGTCAAAGGACGAAACCCTGCGGTCAACGCAAACCACAAGGACGAACGGTGTAATTTACTCCAAGAATTATATGCAGTAGGCAAATGAAATGAATTTGGAGGGAAAGACAAAATAACTAACTTTCTGTTATTGAATTGATAATACTAAATGTTGCATACATGACCTATATATACCTTTCCAAAAGGTGTCAAATGTGTTGGTTCAAAAGTACCAAACGGCACAACTCTTGGAAATAACTGTCAATTAACTGTAACTATAATAACTGTCTTCCTAATGGGTTGTTTTGGACATTGACCCAACCCATTCGAATTTGCAGAACAGAATTTAACAACATAAGTCTGCAATTGTTTTACTAAACTGTACAAATAAGACTATACTAATATTAACATAGAAATGAACATGATTAATGGATGATTGATCTTAAGTGGCTTCCAACAGGGTTATGGTTCCTAGTGAAGCCATCCTCTATTCCTACTTTGGCTACTGTGGTGGAAGGTTGAGTAGCTTTTGTAGAATGGAATGATGAAAATGTAGCTAGATGTTAAGTGCAATTAAGGTGAATTGATGTATGAAAAGAAGGATTTTTGAGTTGATGGAATAGATGGTATCTGAACTTGTGCAGCTTGTCAGAGAGCATCACCATACATGTTGTTTTGGTTCTTGTTTGTCTAGTTTTATTAGATAATAGTCTGGTTGTTTGTATTTTTGTATTTGATTTGGGACTTGTCCAAATCTTTGGTTGTTATCCTTATGATGTAAGTTTGAAAAGTTTAATATAATTCACTTTTTGCACCAAAAATTTAAATGGCACATTCCCCCTGGTTGACCAATCTTCCTAAACTACAAGTTCTCGTCCTCAGATCAAATAGGTTTCATGGTCTCATAGAAAGCCCCTTTGTTGTTAAACTCCTATTTCCGAGTGTAATGGTACTTTATCTATCTCACAACTCCTTTATGTGCAATCTCCCTATAAAATATTTTGGAAATTTCAAAGCCATGCAGAAAGTTGTGGAGAAGGGTGAACTAGAACATTTGCACATTGACGGCAAGTACTACTCTTTAGCATTGCGGTGATTGGTGTGCTTCTTCCATTTTCAAAAGTTTCAGTTGCGTACACATTTGTTGATCTATCAAGCAACAAGTTTCGTAGTGAAATCCTGGATATTATTGGAGATATTGCTTATCTTAAAGTGCTATTATCCCGTAACAACCTCGTAGGTGGAATCCCAAGCACTATAGGAAATATGTTACACATTGAATCAGTTGATCTATCTTGGAACTAACTTACAGGACCTATTTTTCAAATTCTTGCAGAGTTGACTTTTCTTGGAGTCTTAAATCTCTCACAAAATCATCTTGTGGGTCGTATACCACGAAGGACATAGTTCAACACATCTGATGTGTTCCATTGGCTAAGAACTGTAACTGATAATGATGGTACCAAGAGTGGGTTTACATGGAAAGTGGTCATGAGAGGATATGGTTTCGGAATGCTATTTGGAGTCTTGAAGGAAAATCTCATTCACTTAACTAGAAAACCAAGATGGTTTGTTAACTTATTAATGAACATGAGCTCAGGATTCAGATCGAGGAGTAACAAAGTAAGATACATACATATTGGACGATAATTTTTTTTAATAAGTCTCATATACGTGGTCTTTTATATTTCCTCCCAAGGATCAAAACATTTGTTCATTTATCATCATGCTTCTAACAGTATATCTATCATGACATCATCTACATTTGCCGAATGCTCTACATGTTTCTTCTTAAGATCTGCTTCATGTATTTGTGTATCATAAACATGTGTCCTTTGAAATATTCTTCTATTTAAACTTTTGAAGTTAACCATCTATGAGGGTGTTTGGGATAACTTATCGAAAATAGATTATGCGTTTTAAAAATGGATAATCAGATAATCAGTGCTTACAAAATGTGGCTTTGAAAAATAGTGTATGGATTTTATTGTGCTGTTTGAAATCGCAATAATTAGATAATCAGTTTTTTTATTGTTTGTCAAATCAGATTATCTAGTGTCGAAATACGTAAAATGACCAAAAGAGACATTCTTTTATATTATCAAATTCAACATTAACAATTGTTCAAAATTGGTTATTTAACTGTTTATTTATGTTTAAACCTAATATCTCTAAGTCCATTTTACATTTTTTTTAATATAATTTCACATGTAATTTATAACTTTGTAATTGACATTTAAACTCAAACGTTTCATTATATTTAATGGGCTAGACCAATGGGCTTTTGTTTAGGGTTTATTTCTTTTATCCCTTTCACGGTTTGTCTTCATCTTCTACAAGTTTTCAGAGGTGAGGTAAGGAAGATAAGAAGGTTGGATCAAAAAGTGTAGTTTAGCAGGGACACCTCAACCATGTGTACCATAATGATACCCATCAACCCTAACCGACAAAGGTTTGATGCCTTGATATATCATTAGAAGCTTTTGCTTTTATAGAAGTGTATTTGTAGACCACCTCTCAACAGAGTAATCCTTCAAGAATTTGATGTCACTATTCGTGATAAAAAAGGAGCGGAGAATCTCGCCCCCGACCATCTTTCTAGGCTAGAGAACCCCCACCAAGATGTCTTCGAGAAAAAGGAAATCACCGAAACATAATCCCGCCTAGAACGATTACAAGGTACAGGTAGGTCGACCGCACGGCTATCGATTCACGACGTTTTCAACCTTTGCTACTAGTTCATTAAATTTTGTGTAAACAAGTAACAAAATTTTTATTCGATAGCTATGACGATTTGAAGGAATCATTCTTAGCTAATTTCCTTTAGCAAAAGAAGTGCATCAAGGATCCAGTAGAGCTCCATCATATCAAACAAAATGAAAGAGAGTCCACGAAAGACTTCGTGAAGAGGTTTAAGGAAGAAAGCAAAACCTTTTGTGAGCAGATCTGCAACATTGTTGTCAGTATGGATTTTCACAATTTGAATCAATTTCTTTTCATAACAATCTCTTATAAAATGGTATCTTATCTCAATAGAAAATGAACTCTAATTGAGTCCTTTTAAAAGATTTGTCATTCGAATTATATAAATATCAGAGTTTACAAAATGAGGTCTCTTACCTCCACCCAATACCAAACCATGAAGAAGAGAAGGAGATTGTGCTCTAACAAAACGGGTTTTTAGACAGATAAGTTACTAAACTTTGCAACTTTGTTTGCCTAAGTTACCCAACTACTTTTTTGTGCAATTGGGTTACGGGACTATACGGGTTTGACTTCTAGGTTACTCAAAACCAGAACCGTGTTCATTCAGATTACCCCAAAAACTGGTAACCGGGAAATGGAGTTATTACTTTGTCTACGTCAGTTTTTTGTGGGCCTCATTGTCCAAATCAGATTTCCACTTACCCTTTTTTTTATATAACTTACCCTAATCCCATAACACCACCACACCCAAAATAATTTACCCCTTTCCATCTACGGTTCTTCCACCAAAGTCCACCCCAAAAACAACCTGAAAATCAAGGTCCAATCTTTTTTGGTGTGGAAGATTAGGAACTTGCATAACATCATGGACAATGAACAACCTAGCTCGCAGGTTTCTTGGTTGCCCTAACTACTTGGATCCTACAACTAATTGCAATTGTTTTATGTGGGTGGATGTTGAATTGCCAAATCAGTGGTATCAAAGAAGGATGTATCAGCTTCATGTCAACCTGAGGGATGCTCAAAATGAGTTAAGGAATGCTCAAGCTGAGTTTGTTCAAGTGCAGGCACAAAGGGCTCGAATTGCATTCTTCAACAAGATGATGATGCTTTTGGTGGTGGCTATGTTCCTAATTAGGTCTATGTAGGTTGTCATTGTGATGTAATATAGGTTTGTATAGGTTTATGTAGGTTTACGTAAGGTTTATGTAGGTCTTTTGTGCAAGAATGTAATGGTGTTATGTAATGATATTTTAGCATCTATGAAATATGGTGTATGAAGTGTTTTGGTACCATCTATTTTGCCTTATGAATTTGACAATAATAAAAACCAAAGCAAAAGGTATACAAACAACATAAACTAAATTTGACATTCATACCATTTGATATCATATGTTCAGTGTTACAAAAGATAAGTTAAGTGACACAAATAGTAAGTTACCATCATCCATACAGTTTAGTAATTGCCCACAAAAGCCATGTGATACCAAAATAGGGGCAAATTTGGTTAAGTTAAAATACATATATTAGAAGTTAAGATAATAGAAGCAGAAAAGCTATTCAACAATCATTGAATCTTCTTGTGTCAATCCTGGACCAGGACTTGGTGGCTTGATAAAAAAAACTGCTTGATTCTTTCAGACTCCATCCTCATGAAAGGTATGACTGGTTTCCTTCTCTTTGGCTGGTGCATTAGTTAGTGATCTCTTCCTTATGCCTGGTGAATTAGCTGGTGATTTATTCCTTCTGCCTAGTGAATGAGCTGGTGATGCAGGCATAACTGGTGATGCAGGCATAACTGGTGATGCAGGCATAACTGGTGATGCAGGCACAATTGGTGATGAAAGCACAGTTAGTGATGCAGGCACAGTTGGTGCTGGAACACTTGGTGCTGGAACACTTGGTGTTGGAACAGTTTGATCTTGTGATGTCATTGGTTGTGAATCAGTGATTGTGATTTCATCACCATCAACCAAATCATCTGGTGTTCCCTCATATGGCCAAGCAGGAACTGGTATTCCTTGCATATTCTAAATATATGGATAAAGATAGATAATTTGAAGGAAAAAAAGTATTGTTCACTTACCCCTAACATTTTTTCTCCATCAATTGGATCCCATGAAACACCATAACCAATTGGTTTTATACCATGAGGACATGCACTAGATTTTGAACCATCACCCCTTCTTTTTTGCCTAACTCTTCTACCATTTACTACCATAAAGACGCTACCCCTTTCAGTCCATCCTCTACCCCTTCCACACCATCCTCCATACCCTTTTCCATCTGTTGCTGCCTCTTGTCCACCAAAATCAGACATTTGTCTACCTATTTCAAACCCTTGACCACCTCTTCTAGTCTTGACTCCCCCTCTACTCTTACCACCTCCTCTAGTCTTGACACCTCCACTTGGAGAACCACCTGTAGTATCACCTCCTCTAGTCTTGACACCTCTACTTGCAGAACCAGTTTTACCACCCCCTAGCAGAACCACTTGCAGACATGCTTTTACCACCCCTAGAAGAACCCCTTGCAGACACAGTTTTACCACCCCTAACAGACTGACCACCACTTACTTCCCCAACACTTTCACCCATAACAGCCTAACCACCACTTGCTTCCCCAACACTTTCACCTTCCTTCCTTGTTGGACAACCCCTCACATTATGTCCTTCTGCTTTACATAAATTTACAATGCATAATTACCCTTTTTCTTCCCATCCTAGTTCTATTCCCATCATCTTTCTCACCTGCATCCCTCTTCCTCTTATGGGGTAGTCTTCCAGGCATCTTTTTAACTATTTAAGGCAATGGTTTTTGATAATTTTTGGATGGACATTGATCCATGCCATTTATTCCCTCTAAATAAGGAGTATATGCACTCACAAACCTATCCTTACCATGCCAATCAGAAATATATTCTGGATTCTTATGAATAAAATATATAGTTGCGCACCCATGCTCACATGGTATACCACAGAACTGCCAAGACCTACAACTACAAGTTTGTAACCTCTCATCCACTGTAAATCCCTCATAACCATTTCTGACTTCAAACTTACTTTCACCACTTGGTATGACTTTCCAATTCCTACATTCACACAATATCAATGTTAAGTATTAATATCTAATATAAATGATGAAAATAGTTATAGGGTTATAAACAAATACCTGTGCTTATCCTTGATAATTTCAAGTTTCTTTTTGATGTTTGGACAAATACGATCAATCCATTTCAAATTCTTTTCCCTCATCTTATGCATTATTAACATTATCATCTGCCTTATATCTTCGAGCATGTTAATTATTGGTTTCCTTCTTGCTTCCACAATAATTGCTTCATTATTCACATTCTCAACATCATCACATGCTTTATCTGTACTTAAGAAAGCCCTACTCCAGGTTTCCTTTCCATAAAATGCTTGTGTGCATCACTGCTAACCTTCTTTATCTCAGTCATTACCTGTTCAAATTTAGCTGGGTAAGTTGCCTTAGCTGCTTTCTAGAATAGGTTTCTATACAGAACACCATTATACTTCTTTCTGAAGTTGGCATAAATGTGCCTTGCACACTGTCTGTGTTCTGATAAAGGCATTATTTCTTTTGCAGCTTTCATGAGTCCCTGAAACAAACAAATAATGTTAATTACAATTACATCTATAGCTACATTAATGAATACTTTTAAACACAATTGCCTTATGCTGATCTGAAATGATAGTAAGACCTGCACCAGCATCTATTCCCAAGTCTTCAATCAAGCATTTCATAAACCAACTCCAATTTTCCTTGTTCTCAACACTGACAAATGCCCAGGTAATGTGATAGATTTGATTATTTCCATCCCTTCCTATAGCTGACAACAATTCCCCTTTGCATATTGTTTTTAGAATGCACCCATCCCGACCTATAACCCTCCTGCACCCTTGTGACCATCCTTGTTTCAGACCATTAAAACAAACATAAAATGCCTTGCAGTAGTTTTTTCCATCAGGCATGTGTTCAACAGCTAACTTACAAGAACTTCCAAGATTAGAGTTCAAAATCTCTAGTGCATATGACCATAGTATTCCATAATGATCCTCTAAGCATGTCTGATATTGGGATAAAGCTTTAACCTTTCCTCTCCTAGCTTGACTAACACTCACTCTGCATTTGTACTTCTTCATAATTAATTTCACAATTTCCCTTATCTTAATATTTGGATTCATCATGATCTTTTTAGAATAATTCCTAACAATCCAATTACTAGTAATCAAACTTCCATACTCATATGTCCTAGAACATGTATGCTTATCAACAAGTGTTTTAATTTTAAAGGAATGTTCCTTTTTCATCCATGATGCCCATAACCTAAAAGGACATTGAATTTCTCTTGCATCTCTACTACATTTAGCGTGTAGTTTCCTAGGGTTATTAACTTCATAATACAACTTAAATCCATTTCTTAAAGCATAAAAGGTCAAAGCTCTTTTCAACTGATTAGGACTTGCATACCTTTCACCTATCAGTGGTGTCATCAAGTTCCATTTTGTAGAAGAATCATGGATTGGTACTGATCACCTTTCATATCATGATCTTCTATTGTTTTTTCAATATCATCATCAACAAATTCTTCCCTCTCCAAGGCATTGTATATCCTAGTCAAAAAAAGTTGTATCAAACATTTTAGAGGGTTTCTACCTAGGTTTAGGGGCTACCTTTTGAGTCCTAATTTCAAATACTTCTTCCTTATGATCACGAAATGATCAATAGAGGTTGTATCACTATTATCATCACTAAAATAATCATAAAAATCATCTTCTAGTTCACTACCACTAACATCTATTTGAGCAGTTGCCTCATTTAACTCAAACACAGAACTTGATAGATAAATATCCAAAACATAATCATTTTTTGTAGCACATTCTACACAATCCTTTAAATCAGCATAGACTTTAAAGACCTTAAACAACTATCCAAATCTTTACCAGGAAGCAAATAAAACATACTCTTTTAACATCACCTGAAAATTCATTTCCTATAAATCTGACTAATTCAACAAAGTCCATAGAAGAAAGATCAACATTTTCTACCTTTGAGAGGATTTCAAAGTCATAGGTAAGCGGGTTTCTTGCAAACGAACCACCACGATGGAAGTTTATCACAATTGAGATGACGATGCCATCTATGACAAATATCAAACAAGATTAAAGTTAATCGAAAGTTCCAAAATTCTTACATAAAAACTTTAATTTTTAATCAAAAGCCCTAATTTTTCAAAACAAAAACAAATTAATTGTACTTCACAAATCAATTATTGGGAATGAGTTAATAACTTACATAAAAACTTTAATTTTTATCAAAAGCCCTAATTTTTCAAACCAAAAATAGATAAATTGTACTTCACAAATCAATTATTGGGAATGAGTTAATACCTCTTTGTGAAGATGGCGACTCGATTCAATCAACTTGAAAGTTTTAGATTTTTAGGGTTAATGAAGTGTGTGTTGAAGTCAAGTGAGTGTGTGTATGAAAAAAGGGGATACGATTAGGGTTTGTATAAAGTATTAGTTTAAATTATTGAGATTAATAATGTATTTATAAAAATGATTATAATTTTTTTTTTTTTTTTAAATCAGTTGCCATCGTGGCAGGAAACGAGGTATCAGAAGTCAAAAATAGTTGGGTCACCCTTTTGCCCGGTAAGGATAGTCCAGTGACCCAATTGCACAAAAAAATAGTTTGGTAACTTACACGAACAAAGTTGCAAAGTTTGGTAATCTATCTGTCGAACAAAATAACCAAAGTAAATTGTATGGTATTTTAGTAATTAAGCCCGAGGCAACAAACCTGCGTTTTGAAAAAGTAAGTCACCACCTACTTATCTTAAACGGCGTTTTGAGGGGCTTCAATCGCAGAAAAGCACTTTTCCACTTTTCTTTGCCAAACACTAAAAGCTAGATTATTGCGTTTTCAAATCGCAATAATCAGATCAGCTGGTTTCAAACGCACTCCCAAACACCCTCTGTGTATGAAAATCGTATTTATACAAATACATAAATAATGATCAGTGGAATGTTACTAATATTAGGATAAATATATCAATTGTGGTTTTTAAGTATCGTAAAGTTTTAATAACTGGATAGTGATCGATACTTGCACTCTACCGTTCTTCTACTGAATCAAATAAAATAGATCAATTTTGTGGTGTTGCATGCTCAAGATATATGAAAGGGAAAAAAATTGTGTTCTAGTCATAACTTTTGTACAAAAAATCAATATTCAGAAATCAGGCCCGGCTAGTTGTTATTGTATTGAGTTCTAAAGCTTCAGAAGCTGTTGACACTCTGTCTGTAGTATTCTCTCTTTCAACTTCATTGTCATCCTCCATCTTGATAGTCTCCTTTGATGCATCATATGAGGCATGCAATCCCACAAGAAAGTAGTATGTGAGTAATACAGCAGTCCACCCCATGAACCTCAAGAAAGATGCTCCATCAATCGAGCCCATCATGAACAAGTTTAATGCTATGCTGCACGATGGCAACCATGGGACCAATGGGGCTCCCCAGAGCCTAGGATTCCTTGCTTGCTTCACTTGCAATCTGATACCCAATGTGGACAAAAACCAAATTCCCGCTACGATAAAAAACTAAATGATCGATTTGCGATTTGCACAACTAGACAAGGAAATTAAATGATCGAAGGGCCAAGGCCAGGCCCATCCCCAAGTAATCTCACATTCAATCACTTTAATGCTAATATTTTTGATCAACAGTAACTCCAAAGTGGTTCAGTGCAATTGATTACATATGCAAGGAATCTAGCATATGATCCAGACGACATGAAAAAACAAAAGAGACGATACATTTAGATAAACAAATGAAATTAGTATATGATCAGTATATGTGTATGTATATCAAATGCTTTTCTGATATCACCAAATTGTGAAAAATGAACAACTCTCTCTTTTTAGAATTTTGTAATGTAGGTACACTTATTTTTCGTGAACATGGACTTTCCAGGGATAAACAAGTGAGTTCCAATATGATGAGTTGTGTGTTTGGATTTCCAAAAACTTGTAATATGTTCCTAGAATTTATTGCTTGGTCTCACGGATGATTAGCCAGCTGTAATATAGGTAAACTTGTAAAGCTTAAAACATTGGCACTATATGCTGTTTTTGGTTCCGGCTGCTATGGGATGGGAAAGTATTAGTGGTCCACCAGAAAGACTAAAACCCCAATCAACTTATTTGTGTAAGTTCATTAGAGAGATTATTATATATCATTTTATTATTTGTTTAAAAGTTTACAAAAGTTATACTCTACAATGTTAAAAGTGAGGGCCTTCCTAATTAATGGACTACCAACAACTCAACTATTTCATCCATTTTAGAGTTAAATTAAAGCACACAGTGTATTATGAGGTGGGCCAAATCTATCAATAATGGTGTTTGACATTAACTTCAAGCGTCTTATTGTAAGACCTGTATCAGTATAGTATATATATATCTATAACGAGGGTGAATAATGTCTATAGGAAAGTAGAGACATGCAAGTAAGCTGAATGAGTAATATGAAAATGTGTATATCCTATTACATTTTCTTTTTGTTTATGTCTTTCACTTCATCATATTCATTTTCTCTCAATAGCACCCATGAATGTTCTCCTAATCAGAGCCTAGCTTTGCTTTCATTTAAAGAAAACCTTTCTTCCACCAATTACACATATGAAAGATACAATTTTATTGATTTTGTATGTCATGATTGGCTTGATTTTGGCTACTATCCAATTATGGTGAACTGGAACATCAATACTGATTGTTGCAAGTGGGATGGTGTCACTTGCGACCACTTCAACGGTGACGTTATTGGTCTCGACCTTAGTTGTGGCATGCTACAAGGTACCATCCACCCTAACACAACCCTTTTTCATCTTCCTCGTCTCCAGAGACTCAACCTTGCCTTCAATGATTTTATTGATTCCCAAATTCCACATGAAATTGGAAGGTTTTCTAAAAGTCTCACACATCTCAACGTCTCTGATTGTGGGCTTATAGGTCAAATTCCTGTAGAAATCTCATATCTGACTAAATTGGTTTCCCTTGATCTCTCTTGGAATGGGTACGGTTTCCAAATTCACCCGTATATTTTTAACAATCTCATGCTCAATTGTACTCTTTTGAGAGAGATTTCGCTTCTTTATGTTAATATATCTTCAGCTTTACCCACTTATGTTAATATCTCATCTTTGAAATCACTTAATCTTCACGCCACCGGTTTGAATGGAGAATTACCTAATAACATCTTCAATCTTATATATTTAGAAGAACTTGATTTGGCAGGGAACTCTGATCTCATTGGTCCATTACCCGAAGTTAATAGAAGCACCAATATTCCTCTTAAGTGGTTAGATTTGTCACACACAAACTTATCAGGAGAGATACCTGACTCAATTGGCCGTCTCAAGGTATTAAGTTACATGGATCTCTCTTTTTGTGGTTTTAGGGGGACTGTTCCTGAGTCTATAGGTAACCTTAGACACCTTGCTACTTTAGATTTGTCATCTAACATGCTTAACGGCAAGTTGCCATATGGGCTGTTTTCTCTTACCTCACTACAAAGTATTGATCTTGATAGTAACATGTTTAGTGGAGGCTTACCATCAGATCTGTACAAGTGCCGATCATTAAAGAAACTTTCTCTTCATAACAATCAATTCCAGGGCAGTCTCAATGAAGGCTCTATCCCACCATCATTCTTGAACCTTACTTACCTTGACCTTTCATCTAACAGTTTTACTGGTTTATGGGAATTGGATAAAATTTTAGTAGGCCTACCAAACCTTGAAGTACTTCATCTCTCTTACAGTGGCTTATCTGTTGTTGTGACCAATATTGACCATCACTACGTCGACCTTGATTTTATTGAGTTAGGTTTGGCATCCTGCAAGCTAAGTGTGTTTCCGGAGTTCTTAAGAGCCATGAAAAATCTTCAAACTTTAGATTTATCTAATAACGAAATATACGGCCACATTCCTTATTGGGCAGGAGAAATAGGAAGAAATAAGTTGTCTTATTTAAATCTGTCACATAACTCCATAACAGGTTTGCCACGATTTCTCTCTGATGGATTAGAATCTCTCTATCTACATTCCAACCTGATTCAAGGGCCATTTCCTCTCTCAGTTTGCAATATGAGCAGTCTAAGTTATTTGGACATGTCCAATAATAACTTTAGTGGAGTGATTCCACAATGCTTTGGAAGTATTGGCTCCTCACTTTGGATGGTAGATATGAGTAATAATCATTTTCATGGCACCCTTCCAAATTTAGATGAGGATTGTGGACAATTAGTGGGGCTTATTTTTAATGGAAACCAGTTAGAAGGAAATGTGCCGACTTCTTTGTCCAGATGTCAATCTTTGCAGATACTTGATCTGGGAAACAACCACTTAAATGGCACATTCCCCAGTTGGTTAGGAGATCTTCCAGAGCTTCAGGTTCTTATTCTTAAATCAAATATTTTCCATGGTCCCGTAAAAATCGCATCATCATCTGAACTCCCATTTCCAAGTTTACGCGTCCTCGACTTGTCATATAACAGGTTTTTAGGTCATCTCCCTCACAATTATTTTCAGAATCTCCATGTTATGAAGAACATGCTAATGAATGCCACAGGTCCTGAATATATGAACTTCTATGGGAAGTATTATTCTATTATTGTTGTGGTGAAAGGTCAACAACTTTTGTTTCAAAAAATTTCTGTTATCTACACAATTGTTGATCTATCCAATAATAGATTTGAAGGGGTGATTCCAAACGTTATCGGTAGTCTTAACTCGTTAAAAGTGCTGAACTTATCCCATAACAACCTAAATGGTCGAATCCCACATGCTCTTGGTAATCTGTCTAAGATCGAATCATTAGACCTGTCATGGAACCAGCTTATAGGAGAGATCCCTCAAAGTCTTGCAGACATCACGACCCTTGAGGTGTTAAATCTCTCGCACAACCATCTTGTGGGACGTATCCCGCAAGGGAAACAATTTAGCACATTTGAAGGGAACTCATTCGGAGGGAATTTGGGACTCTGTGGGTTTCCGTTGCCCAAGAAATGTGAACACCCGGCGAGTTCCCCACGAGTTGAAAGTGATGATGGAGATGAGGGGGAGAGTGGATTTACATGGAAAGTGGTGATGTTGGGATATGGATGTGGAACCCTGCTTGGACTAGTTATGGGATATCTCATGTTGTCAAGCACAAGACCGAACTGGTTCAATGCAATTACATATGCATGGGAGAATATGATCTTGAATAGGCAAAACAGGAGACGAACGTATTTATTGGGAGATGAATTTACTTTCTGATAGGTATGTGTTCAAGCGTTTTCCTATTTCATGAAATGGTGCAAATGGCCTTACTTTGATTCAGATGAGAAGTTTCGGGTGAACTGGACCTTTTGGATTATGTTTTCTCGCACGTCTTTTTGGATAGTTTATGTATATATTAGGACTTTCTCTCTAGTTTCTACGGGCACTTGTAGCAAATGGTATAAGCAAAATTTGCCAAGGTTATGAATGTAGTTAATAAAGGCCTACGGTCTTGCAAATTAGGGCCTCTTTTCTTTTGTTTGTATATATACGCTTATATAGACTCTTTTATTTTATTTTATCAAGTAATAGTGTAATACAAGTTTATACATTGTATCGGAGCCAAGATCGTTGTTTCGGGTTTGATATGATTAATGTTGCCGTTTGACGTGCCTATATCCGTTGTCATCGGTTGCTGCTGTCGGTTAAGATTGCTTCATCACGTGACCACAATTCAATTTATTTAAGTTGGTTTTGTTTTTCTTCCTAGCTTTTGATTGGTTGATGGATATCATAAGCTAATTAGTGGGTTGGTGGAGTTCGTTTTGTATATATGGAATCTGATAAACTATTGTCATTAGTTGCTGGATGTTTAATTATTCGTTTGAGTTTATTCCTCAAAAGAAGATTTCATTCATGAATTTTTGATTCGATCTTATAACTAGAGAATAATATTTATTGGTGCAAATCGTGAATACAAAGAATATTATGTTTTTTTTTGAAGAGTTGACTATTATTCACACAAAAAAATAACGGCTCCCTTGAAAGGGGAGGGAAGCCGAGGAAAACAAACACCCTACTTACATAATGTCAAAAACGTAGCAATCTTTCCACTCTACCGACTTATGACTGGTTCTATTTCTATACCAAAGGTAGCTAAGGGATTTAATATCTTGGAAAATCCTTAGAGGATCGACTCTAGTGTTATCGAATCTTTTCTCGTTACGGGCTTTCCATAAACACCAGCAAGTAGTAAAAAAGACCCCCTTTAATACCTTCTTCTTCTTCCTGTCCAAACCGGTCGCCTGATGGAGCTCGAAAATGTCCCTGCTAGAAAATAAAAAAGCCAGTTTAGACAATTGAATTTGGTTTGTTCGTATTTGGCTTTTGCCCAGAATTAGTTGTTTACATTTTATTTTTTTGTTTGAAGAAGAAATTGTTTGTTAATCGGTTGCATTGGCAGTTAGCATATATACTTGTAAGAATGATTTGGAATCGGATACATCATTGTTTGAGTAAAGAATTTTCTAGCTTTTCAGCCTCATGCTATGCCAACCTCGTTTAGTAAATGTTTCGCATCATCATTTTCTAAATTGATATTAGATTCGGGTGCCATTTGTTGGAATTTAATACTCATAACAATTATATATAAATCAAATAACATCATCAAAGCATGCAGCGGAAGAACTAGGAATAATATATGTTAATAATTAACCAAACAAGAAAGTGCGTACCTTTTAGCAATTCAAGAATCAAACGTTGATTGAACAAGAACCAAAACCCAAAACCCTAATTTAGGGTTTATACAAATCGACCCAAACAAGAAATCGACCACCAAGGATTACAAGCTCAAGTGTGCTTGTTCTTCGTTCTTGTACACACGTACTAATAGCGATTTGATGTGGAAAAGCTAGTTCCTTGAATCATAAATAAAACCAAACACTTGTTTCTTTCACTTGGAAAAATCGATCCCTATGAGGAGGGGGTGTACGATCGGCCAAGCAAAAGAGAGAGGAGAGGAGAAGAGAAATTAGGTTATTGGTGATCCAAGATTAAGTTGTGAATGAATACAATGAATTGTATTTATAGTTAACTTAACTTGGTGACCAAGTTTGTGTGGGATTGGGTTTGGAAACCCAAACCGATCGGCCAAAGCCCCCAAAGGGGATTCTAGAACTTTCCCGACTTTGTAATTTCATCTTTAGTCCTTCTAGTTAATATTTAACGACCGTTAACCAAACTTCGTTAATTATTTAACTATCGTTATGTTTTATTTCATGATTAATAATTAATAATAATAACGTTTTATTTATATTAATTATTTACATCAATTCTCATACGTAATGTGTGCAATCCCGAAGTCTCGAGTTCGAATCCGGACATACTATTATCTAAATATCCATAAAACCTTTCAGCTCCCACTTGGATATTACTAAATATAGTAATGACATTGGTTAGTCTAGCTTTCACGCCAACGCCCCGGATCAAATCGAGTATGGTCTCCTGGAAAAACCATTTAATGATTCATCATTTTACTTATCCTTTTGTTACTAATACTACATTAACTATGAATATGGATCAAGTCATTTCATAAGTTAACATTACATTTCTCGTTGTATATGTTTAAACAAAATTACCAAATCATCCGAACGTATTCGAGATAGATCTTGGGTATGGCCATACAAACATCTTGTCAACCCTACGAGGGGCCCAAATATAGTATTATACTTTGAAACAAATTCAAATGAACAAATTCTCTTGACTACAAACATAACTCATGAATTTTGCAACACTTCGAAAATAGCACTTATAACTACCGATTCACGGATAGCGTTAGACTATCTTACACAAATGCACTACATTCATATCGCTTATCCGGTATCTCAAGTCGAGGATAAACACTTCATGATATACTTAATGACAAAATCCAAAAGTATCATCATGTAAAGTTGTGATGAGTCCTATATTCAATTCATTGAATATCATGTGAATCTGGTATGTCCCACGCATCAATAAACTTTAAAAGTATATTCTACCAAAACTCATATTTGTCTTAATTCAATGACATTCCCATATCATTAATTGACAACGGACTATTTAGAATAACATAAGTTATTCATGGATTAAACATGCAAATATAGGATATAATATTAAGAAAATAAAAAATAAACATAAACAACTATTTTATTTCATTAAAGTAATATTTGTTCATAACATCCTTTATCCAAATACTAATCACAGATCTGCATGAAACTACTAGCTAAACGAAGTCCTATCCCATCGCATGGTTAGTAAGTTTTCTTTTGGCAAAGGCTTCGTAAAGGGATCGGCTAGATTATCATCTCGTATGAACTTTGAGTAGATTGATTTCACCTATGTCGACTTGTTCTCGAACATAGTGATATCGACGAGGAAAATGTATGGCGCCCTTCATGACTCCGGGCTCATTGGCAAATGTTATTGCAGCAGAGTTGTCACAATACACATTTAAAGGTAATTCGATTGAGGGCATTACTCCGAGTCCCGAAATGAATTTCCTAATCCAAACAACTTTCATCGCGACTTCCAAGCGACTATGTACTCAACTTCGTAATAGACATCATAACCGTTGTTTGCTTCTTGCTCTTCCATCAAGCGCTCCTCCATTAATGACAAAGACATAACCCGTCTCGAGACTTCGTATCATCTTTATCGCTTTGGAATGACGATCGCAAAAACAGTAACATCAAGTTACGCATCTGGATTTCCTCCATACACTAGAAACGTTCCTTTAGTAGCCCTTAGATACTTAAGAATGTTCTTATGACTTGTCGATGTTTCACACAGGTTCTATTGATACCGATCGGTGATATTTTGTGCAAACGCCACATCGGGCCTTGTACATCTCACGGCATACATGATAGATCCTACATACCAAGCATAAGGAACTTTCTTCATGTAAGCCACCTCTTCAGGTGTTGACGCGCATAGTTTATTACTTAAGCCATGTTCTACTTGCATCGGCAAATATCCCTTCTTGGAATTTTGCATACTGAATCTCTTCAATATTTTATCAATGTAAGCACTTTGGCTTAGTCCAATTAACCGCCTTGATCTATCTCGGTAGATCTTGATTCCCAGAATAAATGATGCTTCCCCTAAGTCCTTCATAGAAAAGCACTCTCCAAGATAAGACTTTACATCTTGCATACTTGGAATGTCTTTTCCCATGATCAATATGTCATCGACATATAAGACAAGGAAAATAACATTACTCTCACTAGCTTTGTGATACACATGGCTCATCAAGATTTTGAGTGAAACCAAATTTCTTGATTTCTTCATCAAACTTCTTGTTCCATTGCCTTGATGCTTGCTTCAACCCATAAATGGATCTTTGAAGTTTGCATACATGCTTCGGAAACTTTGGATTCATTAAACCCTTCAGTGCGCCATATAGATGTCCTCATCTAGCGACCGCTTAAGAAGGCAATTTTGATATCCATTTGCCATATCTCATAGTCATAGTACGCACTATGGCTATAAGAATCTAATAGCTCTAATGTCGCTACAGGAGAAAATGTCTCCTCGTAGTCTACCCCATAGGTTTGAGTATAACCTTGAGCTACAAGACGAGCTTTATAGGTGTGTGTATTGCCATCCATGTCGGTCTTTATCTTAAAGAGCCACTTACTTCCAACTACCTTAGCATTTAGAGGTAAGTCAACCTCTATCCGACTTCGTTATCTTTAATGGATTGCATTTCCCCATTCATTGCAACTCGCCATTTTTCCCTTTCGGGACTCATCATGGCGACTTTATAGTTAGCGGTGTTCACCAAGATCCCTAACAAATTTTTCTCGGCCTACGTTGAGACATAGGCATTTCAGTGCACGCGTAGCCCTTGCAGATCTACGAATGGGAACCACTTCAATCTCGGGTGGAACGCCCGGACTTTCGTGTTCTACTTGAGGTTGGCGGTGTTTTCGAGAAGGTGTTGTGTCTTCTTGATCATCTTCGGATCATAAACTCTCCCACCGAATTCATGAGATATGAGATCCTTTTCAAGAAAGTCTCCATACCTAGCAACAATTACTTTGTTTTCGGTGGAAAGTAGAAGTAGTAACCCATAGTTTCCTTTGGGTATCCTACGAAGACACTTAACAGATCTTTGTTGCGACTTATCAGAGTCACGTTTAAAAACTCCTCACAACCCCGGACCTTTAAGTAAGACAAGTTGGGAGATTTCCATACCACACTTCATAAGGAGTCTTATCAACCTTCTTAGTTGGAACCATATTCAATATCACGACAATGTTTTCAAAGCATAATCCCAAAGGATAAGGGAAGAGTTGTAAGATTAAACATTGATCGCACCATGTCAAGCAATGTACGATTCCTTCTCTCGGATACACCATTTTGTTGTGGAGTATATGGAGATGTGAGTTCTTGGACAATACCACACTCGACTAGATAATCTTTAAACTCTTGGCTTAAATATTCACCACCTCTATCGGATCGAAGAGCTTTAATCTTCTTTCCTAGTTGCGGTTCTACTTCACTCTTAAAAACCTTAAATGTTTCAAAGACTTCATGTTTATGTTTAAGTAAATAAACATAACCATAACGATCGAAATCATCGATAAAGGTTAAGAAGTAGCTAGCACCTTTCTTGACACATGTCTTAGTGGTCCACATACGCCAAGATGTATCACACCAAGAAGATCGAAGCCCTTTCTAAACTATTTGTAAAAGGTTTCTTGGTCATCTTCCCAGATATGCAAGATTCGCATTTATCAAATGATTCATCATTGATGTCTTGCAAAAGCCCATCGTGTTGCAAATTGTTGCATGCGTTTCTTGCCTATATGAGCAAGTCTACAATGCCAAAGAAATGAAGAATCCAAATCACCTTTGATTCTTTTATTATTGATGCTAAAAGCAATTATTTTTATCAATCATATTATCATGCAAATCAATTTCAAACACACCATTTCTTTGGAATAACATTAAAGTAAAAACATCATTTAAAGAAACGAAATTCCATAATCGGTGAAATGTATGAACGAAACCAATATCTTTTAACAAGGAAAGCGAAACGACACCCCTAACAATGGAAGGTGCGTAATGACAATCGTTTAATGACGATTACTAAACCCGAAGGTAAAACTAAATCAAACGTGCCTATAGCTTCAACGATCGCATGTGCTCCATTACCCACGTGCGGTATTGTCGTCCATAGGCAAGCTTCCTTGCTCCTCTAAGTCCTGCGTGTATTACATATGTGAATACCACATCCAAGATCATATACCCGTGAATTTATTTTATGAGGAAAAGCAAATAATTCTATCATCAAAAGAGTACACGAAATCGGCCATAGTGCCGATTTTTATACCTCTTATTGCGCAACTCATCAAGGTACAAGTGGACAATTCCTCTTCCGATGTCCAACCTCGGTGCGATGATGACAAGCCCGATCCTCTTCGGATTCTCACACTTTTGGGAGGGTACTTCTTGGGTTCTTGTTGATAAGTCATAACTTGTTTTCCTTATCAACTTTACCCTTACCTTTCCCTTTCTTGTTCGCTAGCGGCTTATTAGGCTTAGAAATTCTACCCTTACGGATGGTCAAAACCGCAGTGTAGAGGCCTTCTTGGGCAAACCTTTTTCGTAATCAATGAGCATTGCATGTACCTCATCGATTGTCTTCCCGTGCAATGCATATTATAATTGCACACGAAACCATCAAATTCCTTGTTAAGGATCATTGATCGTGCCAATTTGTATGTCATTAGGGTAGACATAGTTAAGACGCCCAACCGGTCCATGTAACTCATCATTTCCGTGGGCGCTACGGGTTTCCTTCTCCTTGCTTGCAACTATGAAGAGCATCTATCAAATCATACACTCTCTGATCATGTGCTTTTCAAACAACCTTTGCAATTCTTCCAAGATGAGATTAGGGAAGTAATTCTCAAATTGCTTTTGCAAGCTTGAGTTCATACTCCCGAGCATAATGCAGAGACCTCATTATACTTGTCATACTCAGATTGCCATGCGGCTCGTTGCTTCAAAGAGCATCACCGCGAGTTCGAGGAGGACAAGGCGTAGTCAAATAATTAAGTCTTTTGGCAACCTCAAGACAACTCGAGTTGCCGATACCAATCATTGAAATCCGCGCTACGGTCAATTTCTCTCGATCAAACATAGATTTGAGCAGCGAGGCTAGTGCGATGAGATTCACTTGAGCCATTTCTCTGAAATAAAAGTTCAAAAGTTAGTACTTTCGATAAGTAAACATTCAAGAAAATAAAATACCCTTTGGTCAATATTCATATTAACCATAGTATTTTCCTTGAATATTGGATCCTCATTATCATAGTTCTACCACATCGTTGATCGCTAGTGGTGAAAGTATAGAATAGGTAATCGTTGAAAACGATAATTGACAAACAAGTTTTCAATTCTAAAAATTTATGGGATTTATAATTTTGCCAAAATAATTAATGCAAAACGAAGCATGTTTCATCCCATCTTATGCCTTAAGTCATAGGTCTCACTAACTAACTTAATTAAGTTGTCTAATTTAGAAAGCGCAAATCATAAAGTCGAGGTCTCACACAACAAAATAATTCACCTCGTTATTGTAATCTAGATCAAGGTCTCACATAACTAAATTACAACTTCAAGTGTTTCATATCATTAGATGGCATTAACTTAAATTTTAAAGGGTACAATTTTTGACGTGTAATCAAAACTTATGTATAAAGAAGCATGCATACAACTTTATGACATAATATTTTCGAAAAAACTTACAATAGATTTTAATTGCTAAGATTGAATTCTACAAAGTTTTAATCGATGCGTTGAGAAACTTACAACTTTGCACTAAGATGCTTCGTACATAGAATGGTTATACTAGGTAGCTCCAATCGAACTCACGAGGCGGAGAGGACCGGTAAGCTAAAAGCATAACCTTAGACATCCATTCGGTGAGGCGTGCTCACTTCTTAAACAACCCCTTTATAGTTTGTTCTAGTGGGTGAGCCGTTCTAACCATTTAGTACAGTCGCATCAATCGATTAAAAGTTCAAGAATAATTCTTAGATAACAAATCAATTTCGCCATTATTTAGTCCATTTAATTTTCTATTCCAAAAAACCCTTTTTGCTTACTAACATGTCAAACAATTTATAAACAAAAAGCACTTTAATAAAAATTAAACACACTCAAATAATATAAACATATAACTAAACACTTTAACATATGTAAAAACAATTAGCCACATGCATAATTATTTCAATAAACTCTAATAAACAATTCTAGGCGTAAATTAATGCATACATTAACTAGGGCTTTCACCTACAAGGTAGATGAGCCACATACATCGACAAGTCGATTGCGTAAGCCAAAGTTAATAATATACCAATTAGCACGTAACGAATTTTTATTAGTTATAATTGAGGTCTTCCCCAATTTAATAATTATTAAATAAATAGAACATGTGTGTATCACTTAACAATTAATCAATAAACAATAAACAATACTCCATGGCAAAACATGCATGTTCCACCATGGATTCCGCATAACAATTATCACCCAAGATACGCATATTACATGGCACATAACAATTATTCATTAATTAACCACATGAAATAAGCATGCAATCCTAGGGTTTCTACAAGTTTTACAAAATTAAAACCTAATTAAATAAATTTAGGGTAATCGACCCATAATAAATAAAATTAGGGTTTCGAATTCAAAACCCTAGAAACCATAAAAAGCATGCAAATTAATCATAAAGATTCAATTTTTATGTGTTTCGGTAATTAATTACATCATATTAACGGCTCGTGATGCCACTGTTGGAATTTAATACTCATAACAATTATATATAAATCAAATAATATCATCAAAGCATGCAGCGGAAGAACTAGGAATAATATATGTAAATAATTAACCAAACAAGAAAGTGCGTACCTTTTAGCAATTCAAGAATCAAACGTTGATTGAACAAGAACCAAAACCCAAAACCCTAATTTAGGGTTTATACAAATCGACCCAAACAAGAAATCGACCACCAAGGATTACAAGCTCAAGTGTGCTTGTTCTTCGTTCTTGTACACACGTACTAATAGCAATTTAATGTTGAAAAGCTAGTTCCTTGAATCACAAATAAAACCAAACACTTGTTTCTTTCACTTGGAAAAATCGATCCCTATGAGGAGGGGGTGTACGATCGGCCAAGCAAAAGAGAGAGGAGAGGAGAAGAGAAATTAGGTTATTGGTGATCCAAGATTAAGTTGTGAATGAATACAATGAATTGTATTTATAGTTAACTTAACTTGGTGACCAAGTTTGTGTGGGATTGGGTTTGGAAACCCAAACCGATCGGCCAAAGCCCCCAAAGGGGATTCTAGAACTTTCCCGACTTTGTAATTTCATCTTTAGTCCTTCTAGTTAATATTTAACGACCGTTAACCAAACTTCGTTAATTATTTAACTATCGTTATGTTTTATTTCATGATTAATAATTAATAATAATAACGTTTTATTTATATTAATTATTTACATCAATTCTCATACGTAATGTGTGCAATCCCGAAGTCTCGAGTTCGAATCCGGACATACTATTATTTAAATATCCATAAAACCTTTCACCATTCATCACATGTCTCATCTTATGTCACAATTCATTTCGTTGAACCTTAATTCTTCAAAATCAATTATGGCCGCTAATGATGATTCTATACGATTAGCAGGTATAGGTTCAGTTGACGCACCTTATGTTGCTTAATTTGATGTTTACTACATACAGAGCCTTATTATGAATTTTGCTTCATGTGATGTCAAATTTTGTGTTTCCGATTGTTCTATATATGACCGAAAAACACAGTAGGTGGTTGGGACAGGTCACAGGCAATGTGATCATTATGTTTTAGATCACTTTAGAGACCTTCATGATACCGCATTATCTAGTGTGGATTTGTTTTCTTTTTGGTTAAACCGTTCTTCTTCAAAAATTTATTTATGACATTCTCCGTTGGGTCATGTCTCTAATTCTCGTTTATGATTTTTAGCATCTACAGGAGCGCTCGGAAAGCTAAAGGCTTGTGATATTCCTTATTGTAGTGCCTGTAAACTTGCAAAATTATCAGCATTACCGTTCAGTAATAGCGTTTCCTCTTGTAATGCTTCATTTGATCTAATGAATTATAATGTGTGGGGACCTTCTTTTGTATCCACAAAAGGAGGTTTAAGATATTATGCTTCATTTATCGATGACTATGCTTTTGCTGTGATTTGGGGGATGAATACGCTTCTAATGATTTCGTTGGTTTACTTAAATCGGATGGGACTATATATCAGACATCTTGTACGGATACTCCTCAACAAAATAGTGTTGGTGAAAGGAAGCATTGTCATCTCATTGAGACAACTAGATCTTTTTTGTTGTCCGCTGATGTTCCAATTGTATTTTAGGGAGAAGCGGTTCTTACAACCACATATATGTTAGTTTCGGAGTTTAGAAAGATGTTTTTGTAAAACGTAGTTTAGCGCTACTACTTGTTACTACAAGGAGAGTAATCTTTGTCCTTAAAGCAATTTCGCCCTCGCCGTTCTTTTAGAACAATCGTGTTTTGGGTTACCGACGAATTGCCTCCCAAGATACAATGAAGCAACGTATGTAGCAATTATCAAAACTACACGATGGTGGTGATAATCCAGATGAACTACCAAGTTATTGGGAGTTTCAAGACACTGCAAATAAGAGTTCTAGCACAATCCCCCACCATTTTCAAAATTGACATAGGTTTTGAAAAGACACATAAGACCTAACCTAATTCAGAAATCCTCGGGGTGTTATGCATAAGTAAAGATGGAATATTACACCTTGAATGTTTACGTAGTGAAAGCGCTCAAGCTTAACTAGGGTAAGAGTGGTTGAACCAAAGTCATTAAGCCATCTTCCTTTATATGTTAAACGGAAACACTTCACGCATATCCTTCCTCTCAATCATTAAATCCACTTTGTGTTGTAACACCCCCAACTTCGTGATACGCAGCGGAATTCAAACTGGGTGTTACTTCATGGCACAACAGTCATAACAATAGAAAACAAACTCTAATGGAGTCATTTTAAAAGATTTATCATTCGATTTATATAAATATCAGAGTTTACAAAAATGAGGTCCCAGTAGTTTCATGGTTTACAAAATACATTACATGGGTTTTCGAATGATAATAAAATTTATAGCCTTCTTGAGTATCCGTGCCAGCCTCGTACAATATGGACCTGAAATACATGCTTAAAACTGTCAACACAAAGGTTGAGTGAAATTCATAGAGTTTAGGAAATCAGTTGTAGGGAAATTCGCTTTTGGGAGTTAATACTTATAGTAGTAAAGTTAGTACTGATAGTATTATTTGATAAGTATTAACTAGTTAGTACTGATAGTAGAAATGTTAGTACTGATAGTGTTAGAGTTTGTACTGATCTATGTTAGGAATGTCGTGTATGGTTTGTAACAACATATCTTCTATTCTAATAGAATATATGATATATTTAATGCATAGTTATCTCTGTAATGGATCTCCTTAGTGTATAAAAGGAGATCCTAGCTAGGTTAAGCATATACCAATTCTCTAGCCGTCTTAAGAAAAGCTTCAAGGTTGTAAACCCTAGTACTAGGAGACTACTCGTATTATATTAATCAATAATATTGAAGTTGTTGATGTTATACTTGTTCTTACAATAATCTTCTAAGTGCATTCAAGTAGGTTCCGCATACTTGTGTGCATCTACAACAAAGTTTCTCATTGTTGTTTTGGAACCATCTAAGGCAACTAACACGTTTACAAGCTAAGTGTTATAGATCCAAGGTTTGGGACTCCACAAGTGGTATCAGAGCTTGTGTCCTGAAGCTTTGTTTTTAGAAGATCTGTGTCACAAATCAAGAAATGGATTTCGACTCAAACAAATCCAATCTTCATAATGAGTTCCTAAGTTGCGCCCAAATGAATATGAACTCTGGAGAATGCGCATAGAGCAGTACTTCTTGGTACTTGATTTTAAGCTGTGGAACATTGTGATCAATGGGGACTCTTACAAATCCATTGTCACTAAAGAAGTTGGTGGTAAGGTCGTTACTAAAGACAAAGGTGATCCTATCACTAATGAAGAAATGGCTCTAAGAGGCAATGATCTCAAGGTCAGAAGTCTTTTACTCATGGCAATACCTGATGATCATCAACTCACCTTTAACAAACACAAAGATGCTCAGAGTTTGTTCAAAGCCATTGAGACCAGATTTGGTAGGGACTCTGTCACCAAGAAAACTCAGAAGACTCTTTTGAAGCAAGAATTTGAAAACTTCACTGCTAGTGCAACTGAGTCCATTGACTCAGTTTACAATCGGATCCAAAAACTTGTTAGTCAACTTGCAGTATTGGATGTGGACCTCTCTAAGGAAGATGTCAACCTCAGGTTTGTTAGAAGTCTTCCATCACAAAAATGGGACACTCATGTCATTGTATGGAAGAACAACCCAGAATTTGAAACCATGAAGTTGGACAATCTGTTTAATAGCTTTAAGGTGATTGAACAAGACATGAAGAGAAAAGCAGCTGCATCTTCCAGTTCTGGGTCACAAAACATAGCATTGTGGCTCACCCTGTCACTAGCAATGATAAGGGCAGTTTTGATGTTAGTACTTCTAGTACTAATGTTATCTTGATAGCTCAGAGCCACCGCAGCAGCATCAATGAAGGTACAATCTATGCTTTCATAGGCGGAAGTCAGGATCCCGGATCACTCATGATGATCGAGACAAATCCATGAAGATGACATGGAAGAGATGGACATCAAATGGAACATTGCCCTGATCGATATGAGGGCAAGAAGGTTCATGGAGAAAGCTGGAAGGCAGATTAAGATCAATGATGGAGATACTGTTGGGTCTGACAAGGAAAAGGTTGAATGCTACAACTGTGGCAAGCTTGGGCATTTTGTCAGAGAATGCAGAAGCCCTAGGAGCAAAGGGAAGCACAGTGATGCTGACAACTTTTCTTCAAAAGCAATGGTGGATGTTGATGGTGCTGGATATGATTGGAGCTTTATGGCTGATGAAGAAGAAAGTCCAATTAACATGGCTTTGGTATCTGAGGTCTTAATTGTTCAGATACATGTGTTTCCTTAAGTAGATATGAGTCTCTTAAAACTGAGTTTGATAAATTAACTGAAGAGCTTTCTAAAACCAGTTATAACTTAGCAAATCATAAAAGAGGCTTAGCGCTTTGGAAAAACAAATTGTGCACTATGAAGAAAATGAGTCAAAGTTCTTGAAACAATCATGTGCTTAATAGGAAATCTCTTTAAGACATCACCATAAATGTGTTAAAGAAGAACTAGAAAGTCACTAAAATTAAAGATAATATAGAGCTAAGTGTTGAGCAACTTAAAGACACACAACATTATAACTCTGAGAGAGTTGATAGATACCTAGAAAAAGCATTAATTGGCAAAGCCAAATCAGGTATTGGGTATAAGACAGCACCATCACCATTTAGAGGTATCCCTTCACCTCCTGACATAAACCTTGAACACACTGGTTTAGAGGAGTTTAAGACACCCACATTTGTTCATGATCGTAAACCCTTTGAGACCAAGACTGAAAAGCCTGATGAGACCTTTGAAAGTGCCAGTGACACTTCTTTACCTGAGGTATATGTGTTTGAAAACGAAAAGATAGAGTCTAGTGAAACAAAGCAAGAACAGGCCACTAAACCTGAAAAACCAGCTGACAAACTTGTTAGGAAGCCAGTAAATTATGCTGATATGTACAGAAACAGGTCATCTAGTCCTAAAGGAAACAAAAGAAACTGGAACCAGTTAAAATCTGAGCAACTAGGAGATGAATTTGTCATGTATAATAAATCTTGCTTTGTGTGTGGTAGCTTCTTAAAACTGGCATAAAATCTTTGAATAATGCAAGGCCAGTTAATACTGCTAGACCACAACCCAGAGTATTTGGTGAAAGACCCAAAAGAAACTTTTCAAAATCATCATCTACTTCACCAAGGTCCTTTAAATCAGCACAAACCTTTAACTCTTATGATGAACAAATCAAGTTTTACAAGAAAAAGGTTAATACTTATGAGCCAAAGACTTAATATCGATAGGTCAAAAGTTAATACTTTTAAGCCTAAAATGAAACCCCTTTGGTTCTAAAGTGAATGCTACAAAGGAATCAAGGAAATGTTGTCGAGCCCTCGACTTTGTTGGGTGAGAAAGACCACTCAACCCAACAAAGGCATCGATTATTCTCAAGAAATATGATTACATTGATGCACGAGGCGGATCCAAGTCGAGAATAGCTTGGGTCCCCAAAGGAACTAATTTCCTTTATCTTGTGTGGGAAATTCCAACAATAATGATGATCTTGGCTATTCGTGACGGTGGGTGTTCGAGCACATGGTGAAATCTATCTTACCTTCGGACTTCACCGATTTGAATGGAGAATATGTTTCCTTTGGAGGAGGAATTGGTGGAAGAATTACTGGTAAAGGCACAATCAAGACTAGTAATTTGGACTTTGAAGATGTGTACTATGTGAAAGAACTCAAATACAATATGTTTAGTGTGTCACAAATGTGTGACAAGAAGAATTTTGTTCTGTTCACAGATACTGATTGCTTGGTTTTATCTCCTAACTTTAAGTTGCCTAGTGATGATGAGGTACAACTTAAGTTTCCTACGAAAAGCAATCTGTACAATGTTAATATGAAAAACATAGTGCCCCAAGACAACCTTACATGTTTAGTTGCTACAGCTTCTTTGGATGAATCTATGTTATGGCATAGAAGGCTAGGTCATGTGAACTTTAAGGTAATAAATATTTTAGCTAAAAACAACCTTGTAAGAGGTTTACCTTCAAAAACATTTGAAAATAAACAGACCTGTATTGCATGCCTCAAAGGGAACTAGCATAGAGCCTCTTGTAAGCTCAAGGTTTTTAACTCTATCACCCAACCACTCCATATGCTGCACATGGATTTATTTGGCCCCACAAATGTTAGCAGCTTGAATTTTAAGAAGTATTGTTTGGTTGTGACTGATGATTTTAGCAGATTTACTTGGGTTTTCTTTATGAACACTAAGGATGAGACCAGTGAAATCCTTAAGTCTTACATAACTGCTGTAGAGAACCTAGGCGATAAGAAAGTTAAAATCATTAGGTGTGATAATGGGACGAGTTTAAAACCAAGTGATGAATGATTTTAGTCAACTTAAGGGTATTAAAAGAGAATACGGTGTAGCTAGAACTCCTCAAAGAAAATAGGGTTCTTGAAAGGAGAAATAGGACATTGATTGAGGTCGCTAGGACTATGTTAGCGATTCAAGCTACCGCAACATTTTGAACCGAGGCGCTTAATCGCTTGTTATGTTCGAGCAGTCTACGATTGTAAAGCCTCATGGCAAGACTCCTATGATCTATTTTTAGGTAGAAAGCCCACCCTAGACTTTCTTAAACCTTTGGGTGTCATGTCTCTATTCTCAATACCATTGACCACTTAGGTAAGTTTGATGGAAAATTTGATAGTGGATATCCGTTGGCTACTCATTGAATAGCAAAGCCTTTAGGGTTTATAATTCTAGAACCGTAAGGATAGAATAGAATCGCACATAGAGTTTCTTGAGGACAAACCTAGTGTAGAGGGCAAGGACCAACATGGCTTTTGATATTGATATGCTAACGTAATCTATGAACTATGTGCTGTTTATGTGGATTCTAACATGATTGCAGGAGAAAAGCAAGGTCCAGATGAAGATTCTGATGATGATGTTGACTGCATCCTATTGCCCATTTGGTATGACAACTCAGTTGGAAGCACTTCTTCAAGGGAGGCAAACAAAGATGATGATCAGCCTCTAAAGACTAATTATTCAAATGTTGTAAAGGGTGTGACCAATACAGAATACACAGTGATAGAACCTCAAGTGATCAGCACTAATGTTGTTAATACTGATAAGCCACATGTTAGTACTGAGGAGCCAGAAATTAGTACTGATGATCCTCATTCAATTCCATCAGTTAATACAGAGGTTCCTGATCCCTATGGTGAAGTTGATGAGATTGATTTTACTAATATAGCTTCATCTTATGTTGTTCCTACTACACCACACCGGAGAATCAATCAGGATCATCCTTTGGAAAATGTCATTGGGGATGTCAATGCTGAAAGAACTACAAGATATAAATTACAGCATAGTGAGACAGGATTCTTTAGTGCCATCTATGAAGAACGAAATCATGGTGCCTCACAGACATGTCTCTTTGCTGTTTTGTTTCCCAAGCGAACCAAAGAAAGTCTACAAAGCTCTTGAAGATGAAGCATGGGTAGAAGCAATGCAAGAAGAGCTTCTCAGTTCAAACTTCGTAATGTATGGGTTCTGTGGATCTTCCCGGTGGAAAGAGAGCTATTGGCACCAAATGGGTTTTCGTAAACAAGAAGGATGAAGGGGTGTAGTAATAAGGAACAAGGCTAGACTGGTGGCTCAAGGGTATACACAACACGAAGGGATTGACTATGAAGAGGTCTTTGCTCCAGTGGCAAGGATTGAAGCTATTAGATTATTTCTGGCCTTTGCATCATACAAAGAATTCACAGTATACCAGATAGATGTGAAGAGTGCTTTCCTCTATGGAAAGATTGAGGAGGAAGTTTATGTTTGTCAACCTCCAGGCTTTGAAGATCCCAACTTTCCAGACAAAGTATACAGGGTTCAAAAGGCACTCTATGGTCTGTATCAGGCCCCAAGAGCTTGGTATGAAACATTGGCCAAGTTACTAAATAATGATCAGATAAGCTGGTTTCAAACGCACTCTTAAATCGCAATAATCAAATAAGCTGGTTTCAAACGCACTCTCAAACACCCTCTATGTCATGAAAATCGTATTTATACATAAATAATGATCAATGGAATGTTACTAATATAAGGATAAATATATCAATTGTGGTTTTTAAGTATCGTAAAGTTTTAATAACTGGATAGGGATCGATACTTGCACTCTACCGTTCTTCTGCTGAATCAAATAAAATAGATCAATTTTGTGGCATTGCGTGCTCAAGATATATGAAAGGGAAAAAAAGCATGTTCTAGTTCATAACTTTTGTACAAAAAATCTATACTCAGTAATCAGGCGCGGCTAGTTGTTATTGTATTGAGTTCTAAAGCTTCAGAAGTTGTGGACACTTTGTATGTAGTATTTTCTCTTTCAACTTCATTGTCATCCTCCATCTTGATAGTCTCCTTTGATGCATCATATGAGGCATGCAATCCCACTAGAAAGTAGTATGTGAGTAATACAGCAGTCCACCCCATGAACCTCAAGAAAGATGCTCCATCAATCGAGCCCATCATGAACAAGTTTAATGCTATGCTGCACGATGGCAACCATGGAACCAATGGGGCTCCCCAGAGCCTAGGATTCCTTGCTTGCTTAACTTGCAATCTGATACCCAATGTGGACAAAAACCAAATTCCCGCTACGATGGAATACACCAACCAACTATTCACTCCCCATGCCCAAAGTAAAGCAATCCCAAGAGACGAACACACAATCAGCACCAAGAACATAATCAGCTTGTTTCTATCTTGATCAGATGTCACACCGGTTGAGTAGTATCTTCTCACTAATAGCCCAATTGCCACTAGTGAAAAAATGAAAAGGGTAGAAATGGAAAGAAGACTTGCTAGGACATCAAGGCTTGTGAAAAGCGCGACTAGGCAGTTTGCAGCGGTCATAATAATGGCGGCATTCACTGGTGTCCCGAGTTTTTTATGAACCACAGCTAGAATAGGTGGCGCCATATGGGTCCGAGCAATGTGAGTGAAATACCGAGATTCTGCTATGATGGTAGCCAGCAAAACAGTAGTCATTCCCTTTAACGCTCCTAAGCCGACTAATATCTTAGCCCAATTCATTCCAACAGCTTCAAATGCAATTGTGAAAGGGGCGTCAACATCAATTTGGTTGTAGGGTTGCATTAGGGATAGTACCATAGCCAAGAGTGAGTAAGTAGTGATAACTATTAACATAGACCCCACTAAGCCAATGGGTATATCTCGCCCCGGCTTTTTGGTTTCTTCTCCTAATGTTGCCACTCCATCAAACCCAACATACGCAAAGAAAATCACGGAGGAAGCCTTCAAAATACCCCGAATACCAAACGGCGCAAAAGGATCAAAGTTGGCTGGATTAGCCTTTGTTGCTCCTGCTATAATTATGAAAAGCAAGACAGCAATATGAATTATGGTTGCAACAGAATTAAACATTGATGATCCTTTGACGCTGAATGATGCAATGAAACAAATGACTACAGACACCAAGACAGCCATTGGGTCCAAGTAGTCAAAACCTTCCCCCATAGATGGAACGTTAATACGGAATTCATTAGGTTTATAGTTGCATAAAGTTGCAAAATACGAAGTCCATGAACGCGATACACTAGCTCCAGCTACAACGTACTCAAATAAGATGTTTCCGGCTGCAATAAAAGCTACAAAGTCGCCAAGCTCTACTCTTAGATAAGCAAACGAGCCTCCAGCCACTGGAAGTTCAACCGCGAATTCAGTATAACAGATGACAGAAAGTAGAGCAGCGCAGCCTGAGATGAGGTAGGATATTATAACACCAGGACCCGCTAAATCATGCGCAGCTTCTCCAGTAAGAACAAAGACACCTGCACCCATGACAGCTCCAACACCAAACCAGATGAGGTCAAACCAATTAAGGGAACGCTTCATCTCGTTCTGGCTTCGAGCACGCATTCCATTGATTTCAAAGTCATCTGATGAACGGGCCAGTAGACGCTCTTTTAGACGGGCTTTGGTTTCCATTAAGGCCTTGCTGTAGTTTGACCAGCTTTTGAATGATTCTTCTGGGAAGAAATCAGATTTTAAACATACGGAAGAGTTTATCTTTGGATCATTGTCGACATTACTGTTGTCTTGTCCATCCCCACTAAGGTTGTTATTGATATTAACATTTCCACCTCCATCACCATCATGATTAACATTATTATTATCGCTATTCACATTGTCGTTTTCATTTCCATTTCCACTGTTTCCATTGCTGTAGTCATTCTCATTGCCATTACGACCGCTAGTAATTATTGCCACTATCATTGTTGTCATTGCTATTGCTATTGTTGTTGTTGGTTTCATTAGTGTTGTCATTCTTGCTGCCAACATCAGTGGGATTTTCATTGACATTGGTATCTGCCATCTTGATGTCCTGAAATAGATCTAAAATCCCAATAAGGAAAGCAAAAAAATGAGACACTATTGGCCAAAAAAAATAAATAGAGTTGTATAGAAAATTCAAATAACGTTGTTCTCGATACCCAGAGGATTCGATCTATTGCAACATTGTTGGTGCTTTTATATTTTCAACTTCAAGGGCGAGAGGCAGTTACCATCTACTCAAAAAGTCTGTACAATAAATACGTACATTTTATTAGCTATATCACGAAATCTGTAAGTTTTGAAATCCTATTTGATCAAAGCGTATCTACCTGCATTACTAACGCATCATAAGGAAAATTAGTACACTTCGACTGTAAGTAGTAAGTACGTATATCATTTTACTAATAAGAAACAGATTGCAAGCGATGCGTTAGCTATTCAAGTATATATATATGTGGGTAATAAATATCTAAATATTTACCTTTGATTTTGTTGAGAAAGATGTATCTTTGAGAAGGAGTAAGTATTTACTAAGTGAATGAAAAACATGATGCACATTATCAGTAGGATTTATACATGAAGAGTGTGTTTTCGACGGCATACAAGTAGGGTAATTAGTTAAAAAGTTTCTAATAATAGCTTGCAAATGTGACCAAGTGCTTGAATCGTGAGACCTTGATCTTAGCTTTGTATAGTATTCAGTAATTATTTGGAACAACGATTTGTGTTTCTGTTTCATGTACGGGGCTTGTATTTCTTCTGGTTTCTAATAAAATAGGAGTAACATATTTCAGGAATTTATGCCTTCAAGACTTGAAGTTATGCACCGATCAACCGGCCCAAAACAACATCATTCTAGGCCCAACGGGGTTTACTTAAACGCCCACCCAAGTTCGGCTAATTTAGTTCTTACTTCTAAGTTCTAAGAGCAAAAAGTGTCGTGAAGTTTGGTCCTCGTCGTTCCAACGTGGCGCTTCGCCGTTCCTTCACCGCCAAATCGGTGGCCGTCGCCATTGCTTCTCCGTTTGGTCCTCGTCAAGGCAGTGAAGCACAAAAAGACAAACAAGTTTTATAAATATTATTCATTTTGCTCTAATACTTATATGAAACGAAAGTAAAATTGAGGATGGGTGGGGCGCAATTGAAGAGTCTGCTTTGTATTATGAGTGAGGGGTATTTTAAAATAGAATTGTTAAATGATGTGTCACCCAGTGGGGCTCATATAAAAAAATATGTTGTTTCACTATACCTTTTCTCTAAAAACACGTCAATTGATCAACTATTTGTAAAAGTTATTTTTCTTAAAAAAGATGATTCTTACTTTAAGTGGCTTCAATATAAAAGTTTGTCTATGGTTTTTCTTTTTATTTTTTTAGGGTTAACATCAATTTAGTATGGAAAGCGTTTGATCATGTCATTTTTCCTAAAACTCAACGATTTTATCTCTATTACATATATAAAACCCAATTTCGACTTAAAATTTGAAAAACGAATAATGTTATTTGATTAAAGTTTCTTTACTCATAAAAGGTACTGCAATATACTCCCTCTGTCCCACATTAAGTGTCCACTATGACTTTTTTAAGTCTTTTTTCTTAAACTTTGACTCTAAATATTTTTGTTCGTGTTATATAATATTTGATGCGAGATATATGAATGGATTAAGTTTTAAATGTATTTTATTTGTATAATTTTCATTAAGTATTATATAACACATAAAAATATATTTACGGTCAAATTGAAGAAAGAAAGACTAAAAAGTCATAATGATTAACTTAACGTCGACGGGTAGTATTAATTATGTGAATAATTAATTACAATTTAATTCACAAAGTTTATTGACCTTCGCTTGCACATTTGCACCACGCTTATATACACACAACACACGCACACACAAATTACACTATTATACATTGTCACCGATAACGCAATTAATCCCTTAACGATTTTTAAAAAGAGACAAAAAGAACCTGTAGCTCTTTATAAAAAAGTTATTAAAATAAAGTTATTATGCTCTAACCACATCATCGATTCTCATTCTATCAATTTAAATTACTTCCTATACAATTTTTGTGTGTAATTACAAAATAGTAATACTATTTCTGAGTAATGACAATATAATCTTTTCCATTTTAGCATCGACTCAAATGGTAACTACATCATCACCTATAAAATCATTAAACAAAAATCCATGTTATGGTCGCTTTACGCTGCCTGACCATAAACAAGCTTTCCTTCATTATTCGATAAAATAAAATAAAATTTATTGAAGACATTTCATATACCTGTGACCTGTCTGTTGCTCATTAGAATCTTAATTGCAAAAGTCGTAATTCTAGAAAGTATATAAATGATAGTTTGGGGACTTATTGGGCGTCACTCAACTACCGGTCTTTCGTAATTTTTTACAACTAGTGGTCCATCTTGTAGTAACTCGAACTACATGATTGTAGTAACTTTTTCAAAAGCTTATGACATTGTAACTTATCTAAAATAGTGAATGGATGTCGATCTAAGGCTTTAGTCATAGCCAACATCCCAAAAACTCGATAAGTCCCAGACATGATTTGATCATTTGCATTTATGAAAAATTATATAAAACGAGGAACACAATTTTTTTTTTCTGAGATCGATGCATTTAGAAAAAATCAAAGTTTTTTACAAAAATTAACAGTATACCACAAAATTTCATAGATGTCTCAGGACCTACCCTGGTTCGTCTCTGAAGTCAGCACTTAGCTATTGAACGACAACCAAATCAAAAGTTTTATCACTTGTTAATTACTTAGCTTCGCATTATAGAAATCTGTCCTAATATAAGTGTCTAGTGTGACTTTTAAGTATTTCTTCTTCAATTTTGACTTTTTTTTATATAATAGTTGATGAAAATTATACTAATAAAATACATTTAAAACTCAATCCATTTATATATTTTCAGATTAAAATTATATTAAAAAAAATCAAAATTCAAACTAAACATTTATTTTTTTTGACTAAGTGGTACTTTTTTTGTCCTTATATTTGACGGTATTTTATTTTAGACTAATATTAATATATATATATATATATATATATATATATATATATATATATATATATATATATATATATATATATATATATATATATATATATATAGGAACCACTCCAAAAGTGAAACACCCCATTCAGGTTTTGTCCACATTTAATAAGGGTGGTGGCATTCGAGCTCGATATGTAGATTTCATTTCATATCGACGGCACACCGTTGCCACTGTCTTGGTTTCATTCGGTGTTCAACCAATTCGGTATGGCATGGTGAGGAGCGTGTGTTTGAAACTCAAAATGTGATGATTGCATGCATTAAAAAATAATAATAATAATAATAATAATAATAATAATAATAATAATAATAATAATAATAATAATAAAAAAAAAAAAAAAAAAAAAAACCCTTTATAAATATCACTTCATCCTACTCACATTTTATTCCAAATCTCATCATTTTTACACAAACAAATCAACTACAACACTCAAAAAATGTTTTCACCATCCTCTTCTTCATCCGATGACGGATTAATTTTTCCCTCCGAGTCTTCCGAACTAGTGATCTTACGGAGTATGTAGCGGCTCAAGACTTAGCATACCTCGATGACTAGTGTAATTTTCTTTTTATTTCAACGGTGATGTAATTTTCTTTTTTTATTAATGAAATATTATGTTTTTATTATTGATGAAATATTATGTTTTTATTAAATTGTTTAGAAAAAATTACACGTTTGGTCTCTGTGGTTTGCTCATATTTCAAGTTTAGTCCCTAAGTCGTTTTTATTACACCAGCAGTATCTAATTTTGAAACTATGCACGCTTTTGGTCCCTGTTTTGGATGGGCGTTAGTTAAGTCCGTTAAGTATTTTGCGCTGTTAGTCCTTCGTTAATAATTTTTGCATCGTTAGTCCTTATTTTTTGGATGGGCGTTAGTCCTTATTTTTTGGAGTGGTGCCACGTGTCACCACATGAGTGGTGCCACGTGTCATCAGGTCGGATCAATGAACGGGTCGGGTTGCCACGTGGACCAATGAGGTGGTGCCACGTGGCATTGGTAAAATATATCACCATTTTGTCACGCATGGGATTCGAACCCGGGACATTTGGGTGGGAAGCATAGCTTTGCCCAACTGGGCTAAGCATAGCTTCGTTTAATATACCCTAAATTTAATACATAACCCTTTCTAATAAATATATCCAAAATTTTAAAGGGTAAAATATACATAAATCGTCCATGTGTGGTATATCTCCACATCTCACACACACCAACACATATTATCATCATCATCCTCAAACTTTCTCTCTCTTTTCACCCTAGTCACGCCACATTCAAGCCACCACCACCACCACACCGGGGCCCCTAACTACACCACCCACCTCAAAACACTCCCCACACTCTCCTCTACCCGATCCCCAGGTAACGCGCCTAAAATCCTCCCCACCTCTCGCTCACCACCACGCGCCACCCTAACACCACCAAGCCACCACCGGTCATTTTGTTGTGTCAAAACAAAGGTAGGTTCGAAACCCACGAGTTTGACTCGGTTTCTTGATAACTCGTGGTGAGTCACGAGTTGACTCGGTTTCTTGTTGGGTTTGACAAATAAAAACATGGGAAATGATTTCTTGTTAAACAAAACGTGTTAAAACTTGTTGGTATCCATGCTAGAGTTGTGTGTCGTGTCGGTGTGTCGTGGTAGCGTGGCGAGAGCATGGCTCTCGGTGAGGGCTTATTTGGTTGATTTATTTCTTGGTTTTTGATGTTACTTTTCTTGTTGTTATGATTGTTGTTTCGGGTTTCGGATGAAAAGGAAAAAAAACGAACGCAAAAATGAAAAAAAACGGACGAAAAACATAAAAAACGGACGGAAAACGAAAAAAAACGGTGGAAAACGGATAAAAACGAAAGAAAACGGACAAAAACGTAAAAAAACAGGCGATAACTATTATTAACGGAGGGACTAACTGGGTAAAACTATATTTTAAAAAATAAGGACTAACGTGCAAAATTATTAACAAAGGACTAACAACAAGAAAATACTTAACGGACTTAACTAACGCCCATCCAAAATAGGGACCAAAAGCGTGCATAGTTTCAAAATTAGATATCACTGGTGTAATAAAACGACTTAGGACTAAAGTTGTTATTCGGGATACCATAGGGACCAAACGTGTAATTTTTCAATTGTTTAATATAATTATGAATATAAAAAAAATTGAGAAGGATGAAATCATGGCCGCCACTAAAAACTATGGTGAGGTATAGTATGAGATTAGGTGGAATGATATTATTGGTGGGTGGTGAGGTATGGGTGAGTATGCATGGCATGAATGCCACCACCCTAACAACGGTAATTTGACCATATTTGACCGTTAAATAAGAAGGCTGATTATTTCTTTCATTTTTTCTTCAATATCTCATCTCCTTACAACAATTAAATCTATTTGTAATTTAAACTCATAAAACCCATTTTTATGTTCATCCAAGAAAAATCACACATCCAAATTCCTTGTATTTTTTGTGTCAACCCCATACTCAAATGCAAAATCCATTTAAATCCACATAAAAAATATCATCAAAACTCATTTAAATGTGTTGTTCATGTGTTCTTGAATAAAAGACCACCAAACCATCATTATCATCACCTAAAACCATAAATACAACCCCATCCATCGACGGTTGACATCAATGTGGTCAGCAACGGTGGTCAGCGAAAATTTGAACCAAATCCGAAACAGATGTTTCACTTTTAAAGTGGATCCGATAATTTTTTAAAATTTGATTGAAAATAAAATATTCGACAAACCACAAGGAACAAAAATGTAGTTAACTTAGTCTTATTACTACTTGTTAATTATCTATTGTAATTATTGTTATTACTACTTGTTAATTATCTATTGTAAGGTCATAGAAGCGAAAAGTCATACTCTTTAGTCTTTTCTAGTTCTAATATATTAATGAACTCAAAGGTCATCGACACTTGTTGAAATTGATCAAAACAAGTTGTCAATTTAATATCCGAAAAGTAAAAATTTACTCAAAGCCATCTCTTTCTCGGAAATTATTTAGGAGGTGTCCGGAAAATAAAATCCTAACATTCATTTTTGACCTTGTTAAAAAGAATTTGGGATGTTTGTTTCTAGAAATCTTGAAAACATTAGACGACATGTTTAGGCGCTTTTAGTTATTTTTTAGAAATGTTATAGATTTTTTCTCATCCTCTTATTTATCGTTTTACTATCTAGTTGTCAATCATCTGTCAATATTATAAAATGGTTTACTTTTAGATGAATGACATGTGACAAAATAATGATAAGTAGAGAGATTAGTAGGAAGATATATTATAACTTATTACTTTTTGTGCGAAAAGTGAAAGAAAATATTGAAAGATAAATGAAAAAAAATCAGAAAAATACAGATGTATTCAAATTTTACTTACTAGAAAAGTGACTAATTTCTCTCTTGTAAAAACCTTTTCTAAGAAGTATTCTATTAAACACGTCATTCACTTTCCATGTAGCCATATTTTTTTTTTTTTTATATATGTGTAACTAAAACTTGAAAAGCTAATATGCTCACTTGTTTAGAGTTAGGTAATTGTCTTTTTGAATTTATAGCTGAAGCTTATAACTCAAAAACCACATCTATATCTATACTATATATAATAGAAAAACGGTCAAAGGTGAAAAGTTGAAAAGTTGAATTGTTGAAATTGGTCAAATGAGAGAGAAATGCATAGTGTAATTAATACTCGTATTAAAACACCTAATTACTTAAAAGTACAATAATTTATTCACATTGTACAATCAATTAAAATCACATCTACCAAATTAAAACACTCATTACTACAAAGTACAATAAAATTTTCATAAGATACAATTCAAAGAAGCTACAACATAATCTAAAATATAAAATAATTAAACACACTAATTAATGATATTTTTAAAACACCGTCAAATGAAAAGTACATGTTATTATACATATTATACAAATTAATAAAACACACAAAACTTCATACAAGCTAACAAGTTGATGTTACATATAGTTTTGAAAACCGGACCGGACCGGACCAACGTGTTCAACCGAGAATCGGTGTCGCTACCGGTTCGGATAACCAATTAAAGCCATCCAAAAATGAACCAGAGATGACCCACTGAAACCGATACAAACTGTTGAATCAGGTCTCATCAAGATCTATTTCTACGGTTAATCGTCACAGGTACCCGCTGCCAAAAAGCGCGTGTACCCGCTATATACTATATATAAAGGAAAAACCAAAAAGTAAAAAGTGAAAAGTTGAAACTAAAAGTGGAAATGTTGAAGACATATATTTCAAAAGGTAACTATTAATGCACATCGAAAACCGGGTTGACCCGGGATGCTTCAAACCCGGTGGGTTGACCCGATTTAATTTGACTTGTTTTCGAGCCAACCTGTCGGGTTGTCTCGGTTTAAATAGACTTGTTTTTTTTTACTGGAACGGTTCAACCGGTTGAACCACCCGGGTCGAACCAGGTTTCAAATTTGACAAAATTATATGAGAAATGATGAAGTAGTTATGAACCCCGTGACAAATTTGGAAAATGATAGGCCAAGTAATTGTAGTTTTTGTTGTTTATTTTGCTTTGACAAACGATATTGTCATTTGTATAATGTTATTTTGAAAAAAGTTGGTTTTACCACTTAATGACTAACATATATGAATAAATCTTTTAAAAGTAATATATATTTTATAGCCCTTTGTCAGTATATCAATAATGTTATGTAAGTTTATTAGAATCACAAAAATTAAATAGTATTGTTATCTTTAGCGATAATTATTTGTACCCCAAACAAATAGTTTTGAACAATGCTTAAATATCTATGCAAATTGATAGTACAAGATAATCTTATTATGGTGATATTAAATTTGTAAGGTTAAAGTTTAAAAGTCACACCAAATAATAAACGCTACACATGTAAAAAATAGTTATCAACGCCTAAATTCTCGACAAAACAAGAAAAGACGGTCACACACATCGGCTTATACCTCTAAACTACAATATAATATTGTCAACTATATAATCTAGTTGTTTTTGTAAACTTGAATATAATATTACTAAAATCTTAATAACTTAAAAGTTAAAACAATCCTATTAGAAATATAGTCCGACACTTAGATCGATTCCACATAATTTTCTTGAAAACTGTATATTTCTACTGCTATGCAACCACACATCAGAATTATAGTTATTCGAAAATGATTCTCTGACGCTACAAATACAGTTTGTTGAAAGAAACTTATGGTTCGTTGGAATTTTGTAGAAAACTAGACACTGTTACCGCTAAGCGCGGGTACTCGTCTAGGATATAAATTAAGTTTGTAGCTTTCTCAATTTTAGTAAACATAGAAAAATTTGTCAACTAATCTAAACGCCCTCTCATATAACTTTGAGTTTTCCTAATAATACTCAATCATAATCCGGGAAAAAAAATACAAGCGTAATAGAGACTTGGTTCACGTGCTTAGGGCATTGATTCACGCGTTTAGACTATTACAACTCTTTTTATTCACGCTGTGATGGAGGTGCAAAACTGGTAAGTTGGTAAAATACTTGACCAAACTGTTTTTTATTGTTTTTGCGTGTGAGAATGTTATGTGAAATACGTTTGTGTGATTAGTTTGATGGTTATGCGAAGAAATAAAAGTTCTTCCGTGATCTTTCAGGCAAGTTGTCAGGTCTGATTGTACAGCAACTTTGGATGTTGTACTTTGAGAAACAGACGGCGAATCTATTTTAAGGGAATCTTGTTAAACACGAGCCTCGTTCCACGACCTTTTACTGCTTTCTTTTATATACAGTCATAGAGTCTGTCTTCTGTTTCTACCCGTTCTGTCTGTTATTTATTTTGCTGTCGTTTATTTCTGTTAATTTTATTTATTGTAATTGTAATATGATTTTCATAAATAAAAGTGTACACCGTTTTTCACAAATAACACTCACTGACAATCCGAGAAAAAAAAATACAAGCATAATAGATACTTGGTTCACGTGCTTAGGGCCTTGATTCACGCGTTTAGACTATTACACCTCTTTTTGTTCACGAGTGATTGAGGTGCAAAACTGGTGAGCTGGTAAGATGCCTGACCGAACTGGCTTTTATTGTTTGTTTGTGTGAGAATGTTATGTAAAATACATTTGTGTGATAAGTTTGATGGTTAGGCGAAGAAGTAAAAGTTGACGTGAAACTAACATGTATTACAATATAATTTTTCATTACCCACTTTTAAATATGCTAAAGTTCAAATTTTTGAAAATCGTTTTTAATCGAACCGGTCGAGTCATCGGGTCATCGGTTCAACCGGTTCGACCACTGGGTCAACCCGGTTTTCTATTAAAAAAAAAACCAAACCCGTCCGAGTTTCGAGAACCGAGTTAAATCGGGTCACTTAAACCCCGGCAGGTCTAACCGATTAACCCGTTTATAAAACTCGGGTTTTTTTACTTATTTTTTTTTACCAGAACCGGTTAACCCGACCTGGCCAAAAACAAAAAACAAAAACTCATGAAAAAATAAAATTCACCGACCTGACTTTATGCATCTTGTCTTCATCTAAACGTGTATAAGGGCCCGTTTGGTTTGCGTTAAAGGGAATGAGACTATGACTTTCAAAGTCATAGTGGGTGTTTATTTTGTTTTGTTTGTTTGTCCTAGAATGAAACAGATATATCATAACATAGATTCATTACACACCGATTTGGTGTCTATGAAATCCATTCCCGTGGACCCTCTTTTTCCACTACAAAATTAAAATATCTATACATTTTTCATACCATATTTTATCAACCAAACATAAACAATCATAATGATACACTTTTTCATACCCATTATCATTCCACTTCATTCCAAATCCGATACCCATTGTCATTCCTGACAACAAACCAAACGAGCCCTAAAAAAATCATTTTTATATTCATTTACAAGTAACTTAAACAACCCCTTCATGTTCTCAAACTAAAGTCAACCCTGTCATACATACAAACACAAACTCACAAAACACATCCTACATACATTCCTATGTTCATGTCCTCCTAAACAAACAAAAAACCATGAAGACCAGTTACCATAACTACAAGATGTTGGGTTTATTCAACCGTAAGTTCAAGATCACTGAACGTAAACCACCACCTGACGTCATGGATGCTTTTAGTTTCTGCACTGGTGGGACGTCTGAAATGTCTCCGGAGATGTTTAGAACGTTCTTGGTTGAGTTTCAAGGTCAAGGGTTGTTGAAGGTGTTATTAGTGTTGATGATGCTAAAAAGTTAATGGAGCAAGTCTTGCATCGTGTTAGACCTGAGTTTAAGACGTGTTGTTTTGGTCTTGATGATTTTTTTAAGTACTTGCTTCTTGATGATCTCAATGGACCTATTAACACCCAGGTTAGGTTTTTTTTTTTTTTTTTTTTTATTTTATTTTTTTTTTATAGATTTTAGACTATGATTAGATATTGAAATAATTGATTTTTGCTAGATTTGTTTTTTTGGGTTATAAATCTTGGTAGGGTTTTGGTCAATGTGAAGTTCATAAGAAGAAAAGGACTTTTAATATTTGTAATTTAGTGTTTTAAGGTTTATCTAGTATGCAATGATGGATGCTTTCCTAAAATGGTCAATTTCATGTCCCCTGCTACAAAAACTATTGCATTTTGTTCTGCTATAATTGGTAGTTGTTCTTCAAATAGAGCCTAGTGGCGCGCTTGAAGTCGCAATAATCAGTTTTTCATTAGATTATTTGATTGTCTGATCATTGTCGAGTAATTAGATTTAGATACTAGAAGCACAAAACTGATTATTGGAAGTAAAACAAATTACAATTTTAACTAATTTGGGAGAATTTTATTTGCATTAAACAAACCAATATACAACTTGTTTTATGATAGTTGAATAGCTGATTATCTTCAGTATTTAGTACTGTATCATATAATCACTTTGGAAATGTACATCCAAGCAACCCTTTTAATATGTATTGTTTCAGGTGCATCATGATATGAATGCGCCATTGCAACACTATTTCATATATACAGGTCACAATTCCTACCTTACCGGAAATCAGCTGAATAGTGATTGTAGTGATGTACCAATCATAAAAGCCCTTCAAAGAGGCGTGAGGGTGATTGAGCTAGATCTATGGCCCAATAGTGCGAAAGATGGAATACTTGTTCTTCATGGGAGGTATGCCGTCTGCTTTTTCATACCTTCACACTTTTTATACCAAAGTATATTAGTTTAGTGATTGAAATGTTAATGAAAATAGGACTATGACAACTCCTGTAACGCTCGACATATGTTTCAAGTCCATTAAAGAGCATGCTTTTGTAAACTCTCCTTATCCAGTAATCATCACTTTAGAAGATCATCTTACACCAAATCTTCAAGCCAAAGTTGCAACGGTTAGATTTTATCCTTTTTATTCTTTCTAAGCCCTTAATGCAGTTCGTGCTCATACTTACAAGTTACAAACTGTTGTGTTTCATAGATGGTCATGGAAATATTTGGAGATATGCTTTATCGCCCACAAAAAGGAGATAATGATGAATTCCCTTCACCTGAATCCTTAAAGCGGCGTATTATTCTTTCAACAAAACCGCCAGCTGAATCTAAACTTCAAGAAGAGATACAATCACCGTCCAGCTGTAAAAATGGAAAGTTAGCTGATGAAAAGGTGAGCTAACCGGTTAAAGCTCATTATTACTGCCTGATTATTTCTAAAATTGATTCTCATAATTTTAATTTGCTTCTTAATGGCAGATTAATAGTAATCAAGAAGATAATATATCTGGCTTAAATCAAGATTTGTCCCAAATTCTTCACATCGACTTTGAAGATGAATATGAAGATGTTGAAAATGAGAAAGTTGGACAAAAATCACCTCCTGAGTACATTGAACTCATCGGAATTCATGCTGCTAAAGCAAAGAAGGGATTAAGGAAAGCGCTAACAGAGGGGAAAGGTAAACGTCTTAGTTTGAGTGAACAAACTCTTCAAAAGGCTGCATCTCAATATGGAACTGATTTAGTCAGGTAACTATTACAGTTTCTTTTTATTTGCAGACTTATGTTGAACAATATCATAAGCTTGGAGTCTTATTATAACGAGTGATTTATCTTTAGGTTTACTCAAAAGAATATTCTTAGGGTGTTCCCAAAGGAACACGAGTTACCTCAACGAATTTCAGACCACTTGAGGCATGGATGCATGGTGCTCAGATGGTTGCGTTTAATATGCAGGTGAGTTTTCAAGTGATCAGAATGACATTTTTTCATATAATCAAGTAAAAGTTTTCATCAGACACAATATTTGTAAATAGGGATATGGAAGATCTCTTTGGATGATGCATGGAATGTTTCGATCTAATGGAGGGTGTGGTTATGTTAAGAAGCCTGATTTTCTAATGAGAACGGGTCCTAATAACGAGGTGTTTGATCCAAAAGCAATGCTACCTGTGAAGAAAACTTTGAAGGTCGGTAAAAAGAATCTTTCTTCAATATTTAGTTTCGTTACAGTGAAATTAAGTCATTGCAAATATTTTCAGGTGAGAGTATATATGGGTGACGGGTGGCGTATGGATTTTAGCCATGGTCATTTTGATAAATTCTCGCCACCAGATTTCTACACAAAGGTTAGTTATGGAGCCAATTGTGAAAACTTTCCCTTTGACTTTCGAGGTCAAACTTATCTAATTGATAGCATTTGCTGACAGATGTATATGGTTGGAGTCCCGGCTGATGAAGCCAAGAAGCAGACCAAAGTAATTAAAGATGATTGGTTTCCCGTTTGGGATGAAGAATTTACATTCGGGTTGACAGTTCCTGAACTGGCCTTACTAAAGATTGTTGTACGGGAATATGACGTTTCTGAGAAGGACGACTTTGGTGGTCAAACATGTTTGCCTGTATCTGAGTTGAGAACTGGGATTAGAACAGTTCCACTCCATAACAAGAAAGGAGATAAATTTGAAAACGTGAAGCTGCTAATGAAGTTTTCCTTTGAATGAAGAAACATCAGTAGCTATTTATCCCATTTGAGCTATTTAAATCTTACTGCCGCTAGACCGACCAATGTAAACTGATACTGACAAGACTCATGTAGAATGATGTGTAAAGTACTGATAAGTGTATGAAATAATGTAAAGACCATGGTTTCTTGTTATCTGAAGGACTATGCATGTAATGGTGTTCACTTTGTTGTATGATTCGACCAAGCAAAGAAGGAAGTTTACATATGTGTATTGTCTTGGTCATTTTCAAAGAAAAGTTGTGGGAAGTAAGGGACGAGAATGCTGAAACTTTCTCATCTGAACTGTGCAAATGAATGGAACATATCAAAAAGGGGGTGGGGAATGCGTCAACTTGAAACACGCAATACATTCAAGTTTGAGTGGTACTACACGCATATGACCATATTTGATCAGGTTCTCGACCCTAGATTTTTTGAGGAATTAGTTGTCGATTGTGTTCTTTTTTTAAGAGACACTTGTTCACAAACAACGCCTAATACGACACTAGTCTCATTTAAGACTTGAACTATTAACCTGTTAATTAATGTGTCGATTCAGTTCTTAGTTTATGATATTTTCAAAAATGTCGTTCGAAGAACCTGATGAGATTTCCATAAACCAATTATTCGCACAACCAAGACCGGACCTATCATTTTTTTACTATAATGGTTTGTGTTTTTGTTGGGGACTGTATCAGATCATTTTGATTTCAGATTTCATTATTTTCTATTTTTGATGTCTTTTCGGTTTGGTTTGATTTCAACGACATCTTGCTTACCATCATCCGATAATTTTGTGATAGTATTTCTAAACATATATCAGACATGTCAACCTTTCCGGTAAAACATAGACCAAGCAATTTGTCTAAATGCATCCGCAGTGATCATACTTACACGTTTCGGCCAATTACCTCACAAGACTAATACATTAGCTTACCAAAGCAGCCCATCAGCGTACGATGCCTATCAACCACGGTTCGCACCACCTACGTTTCGACTTCCCATTGGTCTACCTCAGCAACTAGCGCCCCCCGTTTTGCTGTGCAGCGTGCTGCGAGCGTGTTTATATCCAGGCGAGCATATCAATTGTTGTTGTCTTTGATAAGCAGTAGGTAGTTTAAGATTCGGGGTTTTTGAGTTAATTTTCAAAACACACGCCAAATCTTCAAATCTCCATGAGCACATTGTTATTTCGGTCTAGCGCGCGGCATATTGTTTTAGATTCGGTTGGTCCCTAAGTTTGAGTTTCGGTTGGTCCCAATAACTCCGGTTGGTTAAAAGATAGCGTGCGGCGCATGTGCTGACTTTCAACCCGCGCCGATGCCTGCATGACAAGCTGGGGTTTAGTTTGTTGATTGTTATAAACACGTGTCGTAATTTGGTTTGTCCAGCTAGGAGGCGCGTTTGACCATTCTCGCCGCACGCCAAAGAGCTTCTTTCGTAATATACGGTTTTCATGGCTTGTTTCGTAATACAATGTTCAAAAGGTCTTCTACTATAATTTTCTCTACACTTTTAATAGTTGTCGTCATATCAACGTCACGTCAACTTTTTTCACAAGACAACAAGTATACTACCAATTTTACTTTACAACACTTTTATCATCGCTACTAACCACTTTCTTCGGATACATGGGATATTGAAAATAATAAAAGGGAAAAGAAAGGACAATACTGGACTCAAGAAAACCGATCACACGTTGAAACCCAACCCGAATAGAAGCCCATGGTGACCAAGATCGAAAACGACGAAGAAGAACCCCACCACCAACATATTTTCCTTCATTGTGATGTTTTAAAAATAAACATTTAACTTCAGTACTTTCACTACTTTGTAATGAGTTTCAGTTCGAGTGTGACATAGGAAGTAAAAGTACATTTGCCAAACAATAGGTAAATCCCAGTTCCCAAAGCACCTAGGTCTGAGCATCGGTCTAAAACCGGATCGAATCGAATCGAAACCGATTTTGTGAAAAATATGAACTAAGAACATAACCGAAGTAAGTCAGGTTCGGTTTTGTGTCGGTTGGGTCCGTTAAGTTTTTTTCGGTTTTGACTCGAACCGAACCAAACCGAATAAAGTCAATTCGGTTTAAGTCGGTCCGGTCCGACCCAAACACCCTCCTAATCAGAATATATAAACTCACCAACCAGAATCACATCACACTCATTCACACCACCACCATCACCAATGAAATCCACCGTGAACCACCACCGTCCACCACCACAACCACCATCAGATTCCGACTCATCAGACTCAGACACCACCACCACCACCTCCACCAAAAACCAGACCACCACACAGACTTCTCAAACACCATCTTCCAAGCCTACACCCATCTCTCCAACCATGACTCCCCTGACTTAACCAAAATCCAATCTTTCCTAACCTCCTCACGCGCTGGTGCCCTTTCTTGCCTCATCTGTCTTGAACGCATCCGTCCAACCGACCCCACCTGGCAATGCTCCACGCGCTGTCACGCGCTCTTCCACCTCATCTGCATCCAATCCTGGGCTAGACAAAGCTCTGACCTTTCCTCCGCACGCGCCCTCACGCGCGGCGCTGAGGACTCTACCGCGACATGGAACTGTCCGAAATGCCGTATCGAGTTTCCGAAAAACTTGGTTCCTAAGAAATATTTGTGTTTTTGTGGGAAAGTTGAGGACCCGGTTCATGATCCATGGGTTTTACCACATTCTTGTGGTGAAATGTGTTTAAGGGACTTGAAATATGATTGTGGGCATAAGTGTTTGTTGTTGTGTCACCCGGGTCCTTGTCCGTCTTGTCCGAAACTAGTTAAAGTTAGGTGCTTTTGTGGCGGTGTTGAGGATGTTAAAAGATGCGGGTTTAAGGAGTTTAGTTGTAACAAGACGTGTTCTAGGTTGTTAGATTGTAAGGTGCATTGTTGTGGTGAGGTGTGTCATGAGGGTGAGTGTCCGCCTTGTCGGGCTAAAGGGGTTTATACTTGTCGATGTGGGAAGGTTAAGGAGGAGAGAGATTGTTGTGAGCGGGTTTTTAGGTGTGAGATTGAGTGTGGGGAGATGTTAGGGTGTGGGAAGCATTCGTGTAGTAAAGGGTGTCATGAGGGTGAGTGCGGTAAGTGTCCGTTGCAAGGGAGAAGGACGTGTCCGTGTGGGAAAAGGGTTTATGAAGGAATGGCGTGTGATGTCGTGGCGCCGTCGTGTGGCGGGACTTGTGATAAGAAGCTGGAGTGTGGGATTCATAGGTGCCCGGAAAGGTGTCATCGTGGTTCGTGTGTTGAGACGTGTAGAATTGTTGTTTGGAAGTCTTGTAAATGCGGGAGCTTGAAGAAACAGGTATAAAGTTGATCGCTTTTTGAGTAACTTTTTTTTTTTTTTTTTTAATTGGATATGGTTGTTATGTAGAGGATATAAACTGAATTTAGAATAGGTTCCTTGTTATCAAGATGTAGTATGCGAAAGGAAATGTCAACGTGTGCGTGATTGTGGACGTCATGCTTGTAAGCGGAAGTGTTGTGATACTGATTGCCCTCCTTGTTCAGAGGTATCCCTTTTAATAGCATTCCGTTTTTGTAACTTTTGTAATGGCATTCTTAAAAGTCTGATTGTGTATGTAATTTGGACATGTCAGATATGTGACAAGAAGCTACGATGCAATAATCACAAATGCCCATCGCCTTGCCACAGGTAACTTGTGCTCTCTTAATAGTCTAGAATTTTGTGTATGAGGATATATAATAGATTAGTTGGGTAAGACGTGGTACCGCAGATTAGGTTGCAGCGTAAGTAAGAATTAGTTTTGAGTGTTTGGGTATAGTTGTTAGTTTATTACAGTGTTGTTTGGATATACATTTAGAAAGTAGTTCTGATACTGATTAGTCAGAATTAGATTATCAGCTAGTTGACATGGGTTGTTAGAGTCTTTGCGATAGTGTTTGAATATGCTTCTGTTGTTTGAAGGTATAACAGATAACCGTGTGTGTTGAGTGTTCAGAAAATACGGATTATATTAAGAAATTAGTAGATAAAATTACTAGCCTTTAATTAGTGTGTTTTGTGGCAGCTATAATGAAACTGTTTAGTTGACCCCAAGATAAGTAGAAAAATAGAAAGAAAAAGCTTAGTTTTATGACCTCAAAATAGAATAATTAGATAATCAATTACAAAACACGAATATAAACGTCCCGGATTTCCCGAATTTCTTATAATAGTAGTAACCATATACGGAGAAGCATTTAAGAAGTTGCCGTAAGCATATTGATTGCTGGAATAACTGTAAAGTTATGTACCAATCTCTATCTCTCAGCATCTGATACTATTTTTCCAGTTCGGGATTATCACTTCTAGATCTTATACTCGAGCACCCTTTATTCAGCCAGTATATCTAAACTCCTTTTCTGATTTTATTTTCCTTTCTTATATGTGTTAAGTTGACATTAGGATCTTATACTATGATTGACTTAGTTTCATTCTTGTAGAGGTGCTTGTGCTCCATGTCCTGTAATGGTGACCATATCATGTTTCTGTGGTGAGACGCGCTTTGAGGTGAGGCTTGTGCTTTATGAATTTAAATTATTCATGTCGTGTAATCTTAATTTTTCTTTGCCAAGAGCAATGATATTTATTATGAAATTTCAGTTATGGATCACATAAAATCAGGTACTGATATTCTTTCTATATTTAAACGTAATCTATGTTTCTTGGAACATGTATCAGGTTCCATGTGGTACTGAAAAGGAGCAGAAACCTCCTAAATGTTCCAAACGATGTCAAATACCCCCTTTATGCAGACATAAGTCAATTACCAGGGTAAATAACTGCTTATCAAATTGCTTTGCACACTACATACATATATGTGCATTCAAATTAGCGAGAAGTAAGTTGCTATGCTTCAATTTTTAGGCTATCTAATAATACATGCTTATCTTTGTCCAGCCACATAAGTGTCATTATGGAGCCTGCCCTCAATGTCGTCTCGCTTGTGATGAAGAATACCCGTGTGGACATAAATGCAAACTAAGGTGTCATGGTCCTATACCTCCTCCTAATCCCGAGTTTACTTTGAAACCAAAGAAAAAGAAACAACATCATCATCAAAGTGAAAGTACTCCTGGTTCTCCATGTCCACCTTGCCCAGAACTTGTTTGGAGGCCATGTGTTGGCGAACATATTGGAGCCGATAGGATGGTAGGTGCAGAATTTTAATTTGCCCACTTCTTTTGAAGCTGCTAACATCGTTTGTCTTAAGTTAAAACCTGTTATTGTTGTTATGCAGACGGTCTGCTCAAATAAAGCAAAGTTTTCATGTGATAATTATTGTGGAAATCTTCTACCATGTGGCAACCATTTTTGCACTAAAACCTGTCACGCCCTTAAGATTTCTGGATCAGGCGAGCAATGTGAAAAGTGCAGTCTACCTTGCCAACGGGTTGGCTTCCTTATATTTTGTTACATTTTTTATTGTGATTATATCAATTTGTGATTCTTTTTATACATAAAAAATGCCAACTTTTTTATAAGTTTTGAATTGTTACAGGAGAGGGAACCTTTATGTCAACACCCATGTCCCTTAAAATGTCATCCTGAAGAATGCCCCCCTTGCAAAGTGCTAATCAAGCGGTCATGTCATTGTGGTGCTATGGTTCATGTTTTCGAGTGCTTAGATTACAATACCTTATCTGCAAAAGAGCAGATAGCTGTTCGTTCATGTAGTGGACCCTGCCACAAGTAAACTTGCAATTCCTTTATAATCTTTGCCAATTTTTTAAGCCAGCGTATTTCTCCAGTATTTCTAACATTAAGATTGTGTGTTTGTGCAGAAAGCTTCCCAACTGCACACATTTATGTCCGGAAATATGTCATGTTGGTCAATGCCCATCTCCAGAAAAATGCTCCAAAAAGGTAATAAGTTCAAATTGTTAAGCTTTTTGCTTTATCTTCTTACATTGGTTTAATCTTTTTTTTTAATAGGTTATAGTAAGATGTGGATGTCAAACTTTGAAAAAGGACTGGCCATGTCACCAAGTACAAGCTGCTTATCACAGTAGTGGCCGTGATCCAAAGGATGTAACCAAAAATCAATTTGGTCTTGGACTTCTGGAATGCAACTCAGATTGCAAGAGTAAAATCAAGGTTGATGATTCTGAACTGCACCAGCGGAAACCTAAAGCTCCTGAGGTCAGACATTCTGCTTTATTTACATAAAAAATGAAATAAGAAATAAGTCATTTAGTTGAAGCCCAATTTTTGTAACATTGTCCTATTTTTTTAGAAAAAGGAGCCAGATGTGGAGAATTATGTAAGAAAGCGTAAAAGAAGGAAAGACAAAGTACAAGAAGACCACCAACTTTCATCCTTTCAGGTTAGTGTACATTACTAATGAAGGATACAAGTAGAGCTGGCAAAAAGGGTGGGTCTGGCGGGTTTGGTAATGGGTCAAAAAGCGTCAATTATGAACGGATCAGGCTGACCAAGTGACTAAACATATATTTGGTCCATAAGTTTTGAATTTTTTTATAGACAATCAGCTTGTCCGATTTCATGACTAAGATTCTGGTTTTTTTAATAACATTATATAGAGTAAAAGAAGTGCAGTTTGAACTAAAAGGTGGTTCGGGTCAACCCGACAGCACTATAAGTCATCGGTTTGATCCGTTAACCAAACTGCCACACCCACCCATTTTCCTTACTCAACAACTACCCAAAAAGGATATAATTATAGCAATTCATTGGCTTTTTGGCTCACATTTAGTCTTTGTCATTTATACCGTTGAACAGAAAATTATGGGGATTCTGCGGATGATATTGCTGTTTGTGATCATCGTGGTTAGTTTGATTGCAATGGCATATTTCGGGTACAAGGGTCTCATGTGGCTCAACGATTGGATGAACCAAGTGGAAACACAAAGACAGAGAAAGAGATATCCAAGAATCTAAGCCTGGAATTTTGATTAAATCCTAGATGAGTGGAGGTTAGTAGTTAGTTGACAAATTACAAAAGCAAGTGACCAACCTTTGAAAGTTTTATAGATCAAGATAAGTTTATTTATAGGATTCAGTGTTATGCTGGAAATAAGTATGAAATATGCTCTAGTGGATGTTTGGAAATAGTTTCGTTACTTTATTTTGGCTTATACATCTGTGGACGAACCCTTTGTACTATTGTGTATCAGGACTAGGACTTGTGAATTGAATGAACAATACCATTTCCTATATGAAGTTTGATTATTTGAAATAAGCTCGTTTGATTTGATGTGTATTGTGAATGCTTATTCGAGTTTGAACTTGAGCTTGAAACGAAAAGTTGTAGGTTTGCAAAACGCATATGACTACTAGTGAGATGTGTTCATGTTACTTGTAACCGTCATGTTGTTTTACTAAATGGAACTGAATCAGAAAAACAAATACTGTTCTTTTAGGTGTTAAATATGTATATGTTCTGCTCTAACTTATTGTCTGAGGTTTTTCATTCAAAGTTCTAGTTGAAGTCCTGAATTCCTCGCACCTAATATGATTGTCGATTAAGATCCGTTCATCTTGGCTTCTACATAGAGGATCTCTATAAGGATCGTGCTTGATTAACGAAAGCTTTTGTGCATAGATTGTGGCACATAATATACTTGTCTTTGCGTTCGTATTTGAGCTTCGGAATAGTATATTTCGCTTGAGTTGATAGAGTCAACTAATCTTTAGGTGTTGCAAATCATCTTTGGTTTCAAGAAACATAATTCATCTACAATTTTTCATCTTCAGTATATTCAAATCACCTCTATTCTTATCATCAAATTGTTAGTATCCATTACCAGTGATTTGACCCGGCCGTTTTACAACCTCTAGTTATAAACAACATTATGATGACCATAAAAGAGTTTGTTATTGACGAAACAACAGTTTTGGAAAACTTAACACTTAGATCTTACCTATCGGGAAAATGATGTATACATTACAATGTATGCAATTGCCTACATTTTCTTTGTAAAAATTAAAAATAAATTACAATTACATCCCTGCAGTAAGTCTTTAATACATGTTTTCTTCTGATCCTTCTCTTTTTTACAAAATAAATATAAATAATTGCCTACATTGTAACGTAGACATCATTTCCCTTTACCTATAACAATAGTTGAACAAGTACTTTTAAACAAAAAAAATTGAAATCTACTTGATCATGTTGCTCTATTCAAGTTTTGGTTGATATAAAACTTTAGATCTTTTCAATACCAATGACATGGAAGCAACTAATAGAAAAAAAAGTATCTTCACATAATATTATTTTATAGATAGAAAATATACACGATAAACGAGCAAGTCGTGTTTCCATTCATGTGAATGATATGTTTATTTAACTATTAAGAACACATAAATAATACTATAGTTTTCTCTAATCATTTTGGTGCATTGCTTTAATGTTATCACTATTCCAGCAACAAATATTTACACTGTATTTTCGAGTATGACTTAAGAAAAGATTGTAATAAAAATAAAGTAAAACAGAATATGTTGTGTTCTTAAGTATCACATAAAAAATGATTGGAAAAAAAGATAATTTAGTTGGGTTTGAAATAAAATATTTCCTTACAAAATTGAATTGAAAATATTTACTTTTTATTTCTTCACTTCTTTTACTAAAAATTTAACGACCATTAACCAATTAACAAAGTGATGATTTTAAACCTTTGTTTTCTTGCATTTACACACATGGACTATCAAACAATATGCTCACTAGCAAGCCAAAAAGCAGTTAACCAACGAGTGAGAATGGTATCAATGAAGAAATCAAGGTAAATTTCAGTCTACACTTTTTCGATATCACGTTTCAACATCTTACCTCATAGTTTTATATTTTATGAACACCTAAGTTATTTTTCCGTTGAATAGCAAGCGGGAACAATGTGGACATGGGAATTCATCGTTCTTTGATGATGTAACATTTATTGCTACACTTTTTGGTGTCATCTTTGGAAAAGAATCGTATACTCATTCATATGAAGGCCTAACAATATAATTTTTCTTTCTTTGAGCGATCACTGCAGCGTGGAATTGTATATCTTTACATGAGGACATGGATATTCATGCATTGTTTGATGAGGTATCATTTATTTTTACAATTTCTTTGTTTCATATTCCAAAAAAAAATGGTATTTTCATATTTGTATGAAGGCCTAATATAGTTTTAATTACTTTGAACATCAATCTGATCACACATGTGGAACTGGATATCTATTTGTTGCTTGATGGGGTGGTTATTTTTTACTATAGCTTCATTGTCTCAACTCATTTATATATCCCATATACTAAAAGCTGATAATTTGTTTTTATTTGAATCACAGTTCTAAGAAAACAAAAAAGGAGGCAAACTTGGCAACATGGAACTTTGATGTTCATATGAACATTGAGATTATTCAGAGTTTGGTTGATGAGAAAGTCTTTTCAATTGGATTGATAAAATGTTAGGGATGATATAAAATATATAAATAATGCATGTATTAGTTATACCTAAATCAAATATAACTTAATATGTATCTTATGGGTGCTATTCATATTCATATGTAGGATAAGATTGTGGAGGATGTTTCCTCAGTGGCAACAAGAGAGAAAATAAATCAAATTTTCTTATATATACATTACACACTCAAAACAAGGATCTCAGCATACTCAGTAAATCAAATTTTCTTATATATACATTACACACTCAAAACTAGTTAAGAAGGGTTATTGGAGAAATAGCTCATGTGTTGAACCACAACTCGCATAAAAGTCACACATCAATTAGCATATAAAAAGAATTCACCTTAAAACCGTATAAATATGAAAAATGTTATTTTCTTTTACAAATTGTTCTTACTTATCTTCCTACTCACAAGATCCTGACAAGTTTCAAAATTAACGACTTGAGTACAGAAAGAAAATGAGTGAAAAATATATATAATATTATTGTGTGTGTAAGATAATTAATATTAGAATATTGTAAGAAATTTTAGCAATATTGTATAAAGAGTAAAGTCACAAAAACATCCATGGTTTCTTGCGTCGTCTTGATTCGTCCTAAACTTTTTTGGCACAAAATCATCCTCCGTTAGTAAAGTTGGCGCAAATCGTCCCTCCGTTAGCAAATTCGGTTAATAAGGACTAGCGGTTGCAAATTTTTCTCCGTTATCTTGCGTGTCGTCGAATTCGGATCAATGAGCGGTCGGGTTATACGTGGACCGATGAGGTGGTGCCGCGTGGCATTGGTAAAATAAATCACCAATTTGTCACCCCGGTTTGAACCTGGTCATTTGGGTGAAGCAAAGCTTTGCCCTTGGCTAAGCATAACTTCAAGTATATATCCTTAAATTCAATCATAACACTACTTAAAGTTAAAGCGATTGATAATAACAAAGGTTCGATTTAGGTTTTGGCTATCGATTTATGAGGTTATATGGATTGTCAAAAATGAATAAATACACCGTCGGACTCGTTTTTTCGTGCTTTTTCAATGGTATGCTCAGAATTTTTCAACTTAGTTTGGACCTCGAAAAATCACGAAAATCATCGTTTTTCTTTGTTTTGCATTTTCGAGGTCCAAAAAGTTGAAAAAATTCCCAGACATACCGTCGGACTCGCTTTTAGTGCTCTTTCCAATGGTATGCTCGAGAATTTTTTCAACAGTTTAGACCTCGAAAAATCGAAAATCATCGTTTTCTTTATTTTGCATTTTCGAGGTCTAAAACAAGTCGAAAAAAATTCCCGAGCATCCGTCGGACTCTTTTTCGTGATCTTTCCAATGGTATGCTCGGGAATTTTTCAACTTAGTTTGGACCTCGAAAATCGAAAATCATCATTTTTCTTTGTTTTGCATTTTCAGGTCCAAAACAAGTCGAAAAAATCGAGCATATCGTCGGACTCGTTTTTCGTGCTCTTTCAATGGTATGCTCGGGAATTTTTCGACTTGTTTTGGACCTCGAAAATGCAAAATAAAGAAAAAGCGATGATTTCGCATTTTTCGAGGTGCGGACCAAGTCGAATAAATTCCCGAGCATACCATTGGAAAGAGCACGAAAACACGAGTCGACGGTATGCGAGGGGAATTTTTAGACTTTTGGACCTCGAAAATGCAAAACAAAGAAAAACGATGATTTTGCATTTTGAGGTCAAACTAAGTTGAAAAATTCCCGAGCATACCATTGGAAAAAAACGCGAGTCCGACGATGTATTTATTGTTTTTTGACGGTCCATATAACCTCATAAATTGATGGTAAAGCACAAATTGAACATTTATTATTGAATTGAAACTTAACTTTAGTAAGGTTATGTATTAAATTTAAGGATATATATGAAGCTATCTTAACGCAGGCAAAACTTTCTCTCCCAAATGACCGGTTCGAATCCGTGATTTATTTCAACGCCGCGTGGCGGCACCGTTCGGACCGCGTGGCCACGCCGTTCATTGATCCGGCCGATGACCGTGGCGAATCGCGGAGAAAAATTGCACCGTTAGTCCTTATTAGCGAATTTCTTAACGGAGGATATGTTTGTTTAACGGAAGAATGATTTTGTCTTGGAAAAAAGTTTAGAATATAATCGGTGACGACAAACACAAAAATGTTTTAGGACTTTACTCTTGTATAAATATATCTATTATTTTCTAGACATTTGACCAAACCCTTTAAACAAATAAGCTTCAACTACCATAAAATGCCAATAATTCGGTGAAACCAACTCATATCTTACATGACGAAAAACAAATAAATAAATAAAAGTAAATAAATAAGTACTCTTCGTTCTAAATTTTATGTCCATTTTGACTTTTTAACTTTAAATATTTTTGTTTGTATTATATAATACTTGATGAATTATATCAATGAAAAAAACATTTAAAGCACAATTTATTCATATATTTTGCATCAAGTGTTGTATAATAAAAACAAAAATATTTAACATCAAAATTAGATTCAAAAAGTTTAAACGGACATAAAATTTGGAACGAAAGTGGTATATATTATATGAATAAATTTATTAAAATTGTTAAATATGACCGCCAAGGTGAGTCACGTATTGAAGCCGCGGGACTTATGTACCTGCCACACGTGTGCCGTCGGCGAATTTAATTACCATCACACGCTTGAGTTTATTTACTCATGTGCTTTTGTTTATTTTGTTTTTATATCCGTTAACTTGACCATTTCATTAAAATCTTATTTCTTCAAAATTAAATTTAAGATTTTTGATTAGCTACACCTGATCATTGCGGCTTAATTTATATGGCCTTGCTGATAATGTGCCTATTAATTTAAAAGAAATCATTTGTTTGATAGAAAATATTAACAGCAACATACACAATCTTGTCAAAATAGAATATTAATAGGGACGAACCTACATTGGTGTTAGGTTTGGCACGGGTTATACCTAATTTTTCATTACGAAATACAAATTTTTTCGAAAATTGATGTTTAGTGGCATGTGCGACCCTAACAATTTCTTTTGCTATTTCTGTTTTTTACAGTGTTGCAAAGATAGGTCTATAAGGCCGATTAATCACCGATTAGGTGCTACTAGGCCACCGACCTTTTCGATTTGTGTAAATCGTTCAATTAAATCGGTCAATCATAGTTAACAGCGGTTAACGATGGTCAAACTTGCCGAAAACATTAAAATCTTACCGAAAATACCCTAAACTCACCGTAAATTAGTTATAATCAATTATAATCGCTGTTTATATCTATTACAAAATATTTTTCAAAGAAAATATTGTCGAAAATACCAAAACTTGCCATAAATACCTAAAACTTGCCAAAAATGCCAATACAATTAATCTCCGATTCGTTATTTTTGTAACCCTGAACAAATGTAATCACTTATAGTCGATGTTTATATCTATTACAAGATGTTTTTTTAGGAAAAATCTTTTCGGAAAAACCCAAAAATACCAAAAAAATACCCAAAACTTGCCAAAAATGCAAATCAGATTAATCATGGATTAATCACGCGAGCCAGATTACAAGCTACAGGGTGGTCATTGCCTCACTTCTGGATTCGCGATTTTGCAACCTTGGTTTCTTATGAGCTAACTCAACAATTCTTTTGTGAATAAATTTTTTGTGTGTAACACCTTTTCGAATTCTGGGTCATGTCTCTCGATATTAACGAGATGGAAAGTAAACAAATCCTATCTCTACCGGCCTATCTTAACATAAACCCGACAGTAGGTCACGGAAGAAGGGAGGCGATTTCAAAACGAAGCATTAAGAAGAAGGATGCTTGTTGCCGGAGATAATGTTAACATAATTAAGTCTTAATATATAGTTTGAAACTTTGAATCTTTTAAATGTTGATTTTGATTTTAAGTATCGAGATGAAAAGGAAACGTTTAAAAATTGACTACGGGTCAAATGTTTTTACTATGTATTCTCTTTTATATACTAAAAGGCGTACACATTTTTGTGTGCAAACCAAACATTAAATGCAATCTTTCACAACTTGACAAAATAGTCGCGAGGTTAGTGGGCGCTCAAGTAAGTCCAGAGCGTTAAATGCAAAGTTTCACAACTTGGCAAAAGCAGTCCATGAGGTTTAGCGGCGATGTAAAATAAGTCTGTACCATTAAGCGCTATCTATAGCAACTTGGCAAAATTAGTCCCTAAGGTTTAAGTGCCATTACAAAGTAAGTCGCTTTGAGCCAATCCATTGCGTCAGCGGTTTCCACACTCGTTTATACCAATTCCTGTAGTATGTAAAAGGTCTTTTATAATCACTTATAACTGTCATTAATGGCTCGGCTTCTTAAATAAATGCTTGTAAACTGTAACGCATTTGATAATAAATATTTGGTATTTAATTTTGTAAATAGATGGCACACCGTCCATTTTGAATGCACATTAATCAACAAAAAAAATACTACTATATTCTGAGACTTCTATAAGTATTATGCCAAACCAAACAGCTATGTTTAGTATTAAAAATGTTAGGAATAAATATGGTTATGCTAACGCGCAAATTTTATTTAAGTATTTAGAGTAACTTAATAATTAATTGTATGAAGATTGTCTTATGAAAATTACATTTCTACCAAATTAGTGTGCATTTGTACATGGCCTCAAAATTTTAAAAGCCTCAAAATGTACTTCCCATAAAAAATGTTAATGATACATGATTTTATGTTCTGTATATTTGTTAAAATTGAAGCTAAATTGTTAAAATACTACTCCCTCCGTCCTAAAATAATTGTCATACGACGAAAAAACAGCGATTTAAGAAAAGTGTATTTATTCGACTTTCTCTTTCTTATTTTTAACGTAATGGCAGTTTTAACTTAACTAATTAATTAACGTATTTTTAAAGTTTGTAATAATAATTTCAAGAAGCGATATAGTAAAACGATCAAACATTCCTATCTATATTTAGGCATGGACAATTATTTTAAGACATACCAAAAAGAAAAGGTGGACAAATAAATTGGGACGGAAAGAGTATGTTTTTCTGTTTCAATAGTTGATTTTATGCACAAAATCTCTAGAATCTCAGCTACAGCACTGAGTGTGAGTATTGTCATCTTCCTTATACAGCATGGATACTGTTAAGTGCATTCATCTCTATCCTAAGTTTGTTTCAAGACTGTTTGGTAAAGCTTTGCTGTATTCTCTTAACACATGGTTTTGGTTTGCTGTAATTGGTTTTAAAAACATTAAAGTTAATTGTTTTCTTATTTTGGTTAGGAACACCACAATAGACATATATGATGGGACCAAAGTATGCATATTTTAGTTGAATATTTAAGTCAATTAATATCTACTTTGAATTAAGATACACCCAAATTGGACCATTTTCTAAAAGGATTCCTAACTCTTTGACTCTTCTTCACACCTATCTTGTTTCTGTACTCTCTTTACAGGCCAAAAAGGACCTTTCTACATACATAAAATAAGCAAAGATAGATAGATTAAAGCTAGCAAGAAAAAATGAAAAAGCTCATCCAATTGTTATTAGCCAACAAACATAAAGCTTGAGACCATAAAGAAGATGAAAAATGTCACCTTTCTAAATTATCATAAAAAATCACCACCACCAAACATGTGGTTCTGTATGCTGATGTTAGACTAACAAAAGAACATATAACAAAAAAAAAAAAAACCTAATCTTTAAGGTTAATAAGTATGTACTCAAATCAAAATCAACCCAAAAATGTGTAAAAAATCTCAATCCTATGCAATGAAAAATAATCTATAAAATCAATCAGAAATAATCGAAATCTGACCACTGGAAATGCTACCATGGCTGTCGTCACATATCGACACTGCTCTTTCCAAATTAGCAACAATATCGGTCATTGTTGGTCTTTCTCGACCCTCTAAGTTCACACAATGTATAGCAGTGTATGCCATCAGCTCCACTGCCTCAGACTCATTCACCTCGGGAGGTCCTACTCTTTTGTCCAATATCTTACCCAATTCACCTGAAATGATTGTTGGTACAGCAAAGTCCACTAGACTTGTGGGCGTACCACTATTGTCGTCATCACTTTTGAATATCGCTCTTTTTCCTGTCAGGAGCTCTAGCAGGACAACTCCAAATCCATAGACATCACTCTTGGCGGTTACCACATTTAGTCCATAGTATTCTGGATCAATGTAGCCAACTGTCCCGGCTGCCTTTGTTGGTCTTTGTTGTGAATCGGATTCTGGACCCATTAAAGATAACCCAAAATCAGAGACTCTAGCTACCCAATTTGCGTCAAGTAAGATGTTGGATGATTTGATGTCTCGGTGAATTATAGGTGGAACTGCATAATTGTGAAGGTATTCAATTCCCCTAGCAGCATCTAATGAAATCTTGATCCGCATCTTCCACGAGTTTAACAAGCTGCAACTTTTTTCAACGTTTTTCTTGTCATGTAAATGATCATACAACGCTCCATTTTTCATGTACTCGTATACCAAAAGTCTTTCTTCCCTTTCTTCACAATAACCAACGAGCCTAACCAAATGCTTGTGATGAAGGCGAGATAAGAATGACAATTCTGAATCAAAAGCGCTTTCTTTTTCTTGAAATCTCTTTGTTTTTTGATTTGTTTCCCCTCTTTTAATAGCGACTTCACGACCATCTAACAGTTTCCCTTTGTACACAACACCAAAACTCCCTGCACCTATCTTATTCTCTAGTGAAAAATTGTCGGTTGCTAATGCCAAGTCAGCAAAAGTAAACTCCTCTTCCCTATCAGCATGTTTTGAAGACGTTCCACTTCTTTGTCGTCTAAAAGCTCTTGAAGCTTGTCTTCTGATTGTAGATGACCTTGAAAGAGGACTACTATTTGAAAATGGACCATTATGAGCAGTGCTAGTAATTGTGGGTTGAACAGAATTATGTATCTTTTTGTTCCCGAAACAAACACCCATCCACAAACAATAAAGTATAGTACAAATACCGCAAAAGCCCCAACTGATCCCACGATCGCAAAGGCTAATAACCCTCTTCTCAAAGGTCGTGAAGGTGAAGAGCGTGGCACATTATCACCACCATCAGGCAATGGCGGTGCTAATGATCCTACATCTGGTGGCGACAAAAAACTATATCACAAGGCCTACATATTGTTCCATAGCCAGAACAAAGTATATCAGACTGACTATATATACCACAAGCACAAACGGTTCTAACACACGGACCAGGAAGTATCCTTCTCAACGGAAGCTCATATCCTAAAGGAAACGACCCGTTATTAACCCACCCTTCACCCCAACAAATAACCGAAAGATTACTAGTAGTCAATCCACAAGTAAAATCCAATCCAGCAACAATAGACTCAAACGACACCCCAACAACATAATCACTCATCATACCCCCTCTTAAACCGCCCCAACAAACCACAGTACTATTAACTCTCCTCAACGCACAAGTATGGTTCACACCAAGCGCCAATGCAGAAAACTCAAAACTCGTATGATCCGGTACATTAACCTGCCCATACTCATTCCCGCCTCTACATATCAAAAACCCGTAGAATTCACTCCACACGCATGATCACCTCCTACAACAATATCCAACATACGAAAACTCCTAAACTCACTTTCTATAAACTTCGCACGTCCCAAATCCTCTCCAAAACAAATAATCCCATTAGTACTATTTATAGAAACACCACAACTAAACCCTAAACCCGAAGATACCCCTCCTAACCTAGTATTATCATGCAAAACCTCGTTACCACCATCTCTCCAACATAAGACATTTGTCCCACTAGTACTATTCGTTATCGCGCAAATTTGACTATCTCCAACAGCCAGCTCTTTCAAAACAAAAGTCTCGTTATAATATAAACGTTTCGGGACTAAACTAGGGTTCCAGCAAACTAATGCTGACCCTCAGACCTTACACCACAAAACATGTCATGCCCACCAGATATCGCCTCGAAAGAGACGTTGGAGAACACGTCGAAGACCTGCCCGTTACGCCAGCATTGAACACGTTGGCTTGGTTGACTTGAAACTATGCCACAGATAGTGACTGTGGACCCGTAGGTTATTGAGAGGGTGGTCGCGGAGCCTCCGAGGCTTGTGACGGTGGATATGTATGAGAGGAGGGTAAGGATGGTGATGGTGATGACGGTGGTTGGTGACGTCATCTGGTGGTTGTGGTGGTGATGGTGTGTTTTTGCATTGGTTTTTATGAAGGGAAGGGAAAAGGTTTGTTTTGATTGTTTTCGTGAGAGAGAATGGAATGAATATATTTATTATATGGAATAATATATGGGAGTTAATTTTTGTAAGAGTTAATTACATAAATGGTCCTTGTGGTTTGTTTAGTATTATAGATTCAGTTTTTTTTTCTTTTTCTTTCTCGTCTCGGATCATGTTTTTATGGTTGTGACCCGTTACGGTTTTGGTCTACTCTTACTTATTCCGTTAGTTTGACTTTTAATTACAAGGATATTTTGGTCTTTTTGTGTTCTTTTCGATGCATTTGCACCTCTACCCACTTAATTCACCAACAAAGTCACTACATTATTTTTTCACACTTTATGGGTACGTTTGGCATATAAGATTGCCGAGAGATTATTCTTATTTTTTCAAAAAATAAGCTAGTTACTTTTACCAAACATACCCTACACCTACCTACCTTAAAACAAAAGGGTACTTCATGCATCTTATAAAAATAATTTCTTCTTATAATCTTCATCTTCAGTTTCAGCAACAGTTACTTTTACCAAACATACCCTACACCTGCCCACCTTTTCTCTTAAGCTCTCACTCTCTAACTCTCGATCAAATACGAACACATAATTACGCGCACACCTCTAACCATAATCCCTCAAATCAACCATTCCAACCCAGGACACATGTTTAGCGAGAGAGTTTTGAAAGATTATGAAGGCTTAAGAATATTTTTTTAGAAAATAAGCATCGGTCAAAAAATAATCTTTGTTTAGCAAACTAAAATTGTGAAATTATTTTAGATAAATTAGTTCCTAAGAAATAAGTTCTCAAAACCAACTTTTAAAATATTGCGGAGATTATTTTTCACAGTTTAAATGATTTTAATCTTTTTCAAAAAAAAAACAAAAAAAAAACAAATACAATTTTAATCTTTTTCAGCAACAACACCAGCGCCAGAACATCTATTTTTGCCAAACATACCCACAGTCTATCCTATACAAAGACCACACTAAATAATAACACATGCAAATCCTTGAAACACACATACACAGACACTGAATAAGGCTTTTACGTCGTCGGATCCAGCTTGTTTATCGCTGGAGCTGATAGCCAAAATCTTGATTAGTGGTTGATGATAGTGGATCGGCGGTCATTGGTGGTGGCATGGTGGTTTGTAGTGGCATCCTGATCTATTTAAGTTAGAAAGAAAGTGGCATTGTTTGTAGAGGAATATATTTTCTCGGTAGAAAATGAATAGGTTTTTTAAGTGGTTGAACTGGTTATTTAAAGAAGAGTGATGAGATAATTAGGTTTTTGATAGATATAAAATTAGTGAATGAAGTTGAATTGTTTCGTAGGTTTTGATTTGTATGTGTATATTTTAGTGGATTTTTGAATATAAAATGATGTTTATAGTTGTATATTTTGATCAAAACTCCTCATTACGCGCATTAAAAAGTTGTATGGTATGTATCGCGGTTTTTACATTTTGACCAAAACCCCCATTGTCACATCATAGGGGGGGTTCTTATAACATATCCCATGCTAAACCTCATTGTAATCGTGACTCGTGTTTTGACTTTTCAGGTTTAAGGTTTATTAGAATATTCATTTACTAATAATTGTGGTTGTTGGTTTTGGTTTATTTTATCTGATTAAGAAGGGTGTTTGAATTAATTATCTTGAATATGTGTTTGAGTTTGAATATGGTTTTGCTTGCTTGGATTTAGTTATAAAAATTGAGTTGAAGGTTTTGATATGTATTTGTGTTTATGTCGATTATTTTTTGAAGATGAGTGTTTGGGTGAAGGCGAGGGTGATATGGTCATTTCAGTTGCTTTAACAACAAAAACTAGCAGAGTTGTCCAAAATGGCCTGGATCCGTAACGGGTCAAAAACACTGTTACTAGACTTGATACGAAAAAGAAAAATGAATTGAATCCGTAATAATCAACAAACCTAAAGGACCATGCATGTAGTTTACTCTTTTGATAAATAAAATGTATTACTATTTGAAAGATGGGGAAATGAAAATATTTTGTTGTCAGAGTGAGTTGAAGTGAGAATGTATAGATTTTAGTGTGACATAGTGTCATGTAAAGTGACATGTAAATGGATGACACGTGTGATTTTGTTACAGGGGTGAAGGTTCGTTTGACGTGTAGGTTGATGTTGGAACTTTTTGGTTTTAGGTTGCTACCTTTGACTTCTTCTTTCTTTTCTTGTTCAATGTGAAATTTTGTTTACCAGTTTCTTTATTTTTTCTTTTCTTAAACAAGCTTGTTTAACAAAAATACGTTTGTAGATTAATCGTTTTATAAGTTTTGTAAAAATCTATGTAAAAGACAATTTTTATACTCAAAACCTCGAGTCTTCTTCATGGTAGGTTTAAAATCTTATGAAAATGTTGAGTCTCTTCATGAAAGTCACTATCATGTTAAAGAACAGCGTTTAAAAATTGTCACATTTACGGTAGTAAAATTAAATTATAATACTGAAAAAATCTCAAATCCTTAAGTGTTTTACGGTCTAAGATGCATATTTGGTGTTTTTTCGGTAAAAGGTTTATACCCAATGAATATAAAAAAAAAAAACGCCCACCGTGGGGCTCGAACCCACGACCACAAGGTTAAGAGCCTTGCGCTCTACCAACTGAGCTAGACGGGCTTTTTAAAAGGGTACGGTTGTATTTGGTATTTCTCATAGGCTTTTGTGTGATTTCATACGTATTCATTTCTATTGTTCATGATATATGATCGTTGACAATACAACTATACAAGTAGTATTAATTAATGTTAATAAGGTCAAAATATTAGGTACCATGTATAACTAATGTATTTGTCTTCTTATCATCCATAAATCGGTCATTGGTGCGTGAAAAATAATAAAGTCGTGGACTTGACTAGGAGATTTACGAATTGGTCCTTAAATGTCGTTGTTGTGTCCCAAAATTTGTTTATTTTTTTCTTTTCTTAGAACGTTCTTTAGTCATTACTGATAGCAGATATGGAAAGCGTTTTTCAAACTCTTGTGATTTTAATATACACTTAGAAATTAGACATGTGAAAAGGGCAAATGGTAGAAAACACGTGGATGAGTTTTTATATCGGGATAATTAATCTTGGTCAACTAAGTAAGAAATTCATCACCTCTATTGACTCTTGATTGTAAACTTATTAGTAAGTTTGTAAATGACTAGCATGGTAAGTTCGGAGGCGAATGTTGTTTAACGATTTTATAATTTTACATTTTTTTGCCGAATATTTTTTAATAATTTTTTATAAAAGATAGTTTTTAAAAATTGTGTGTTTATGTTGTGAGACTGTGAAGAATTAATATGACATATTATTATATATTCAAAGTCAAAAAGTTATTAATTTTAATTATAAAAATATTAAATTCATTGTATTAGTTATAATTTATTTATTGTAACATGCATTCAATTTAATTTGCAATTACAGTGTTTTTAAAATTTTAATTTAAAAAATTACTAATAATAGTAAGTGTGTAAGCTTATAATTTTTAAGGCTTCTAAAAATAAAAGTGCTAAATAAAAGAGTAAAGATTTTCACAAATACCATAATATGCACTTTTTATAATTAGAATTATATATATTTTATGTAACGTCACCAAATATTATTCTGTATTTATGGCTGGTAAATGAAACCGTCCACCTTTTAATTATGTGAAAATTAAAAGCCTATTTTTCGTTCATGTTTTCTTGCATATATAATAGCTAGCTAGTTTGAGTCCGTTACAATGTTATTATGTGTTTTATGGTACCGTTAAAACTCTAAGTTTTGAAATTTTCAAAACAAAAGACATCTAGATCTATAAACGTAATTTTTAAAAAAATTAGGCTTTCTTAATTTAAAAAGGTGAGTGTCATGGTTTGTTCTTTCGTTTCATGCACTGACTTACATGTAAATCGAAAGAATATATGTAATTAACTATCACTTTAATACTAAAAAAAATAATAATAAATAATTATAAAACAAGCTAAGATGATCTTTTGGTTTTATTTAGTTAGTTAGAAAGTAACAACAATTGAAGCTACCAAATTGTCAACGATGTATGTTCATCAACACCTGGCCTGGTGGTGGCCTGGACTATTTTTTATTTTGTTTCATATTATTGGGTTTTTTTTTAAATTTGTGACAACTTTGCAAAACTTTACGATGATATATACAAATGAAGAATTATTGACGAACAATTATTGACCTTATTCGTATTATTTTTTTGGTAGTGCCATCTCTAGGAGAGAAGGGTTATCATTTTACAGGATCGCTTGACGAGTATTATAAAATTTCATGCACTTCTATTATGTATATACATAATATGAAGCTTGAGTTTAATTTGTCACTGCACTCTATTTAGGCTAATAGTAATGGTGTTGGAATTATATATCAAGACATTCAAATAAATAATCACAAAAACATCAAAGTAATATTGTGGAAGCGTATAAGATGTATTAACGAATAATTAATTAACATAAAGAATATCGTCGCTTTATTGATTCAATGAAACGAGAATCAATCATAACTATGACGGATGAACCCTAATTTGATTTAGTTAGGATTATGTGAATTACCACTTCTGGTTTTGTAATTGATCAAGATAATAATGATAGTGTGTTATTCTTAAGTTAGCATCTGTAGCGTCTTAAGCGAATAAAGTAATGCTAGTTTTATAAAACAAATAACTTGGTTTTGTGGAAAAGACTTGGATCGACCCTATAGAGGTGTCGACCGGTTTTGGAAACAAAACACACACAAACAATTTAGGGTTTAGGCATGAATCTGAGAGATCAAAACAAGCCTGGCGCGTTTATATACCCAAAACAAACTTGGTGAACAAGTTTTGGCTTTTGTTTCCTTATCCCTAGCCGATCGGTTCTAAACCTCCACAAGGGTTCGGAATCTTCAAACTTTGCAATTAAGTCCTTTTCAAATACCTTTAGCAGTTAGTCCATTACATTAATTACTTAACAACCGTTAGTTATTTCGTTTAATAAATAAATAAATACAACATTTATATTTAATTATTAACTTTAAATTCTCATCGTAAAGTGTGCAATCCCATAGTCTCGAGTTCGATCTAACTCGCGTCTACTAATTTATATCCATAAAACCAAGCGACTCCACTTGGATATATCTTAATAGAGTGATAACATTCGGTTAGCGTCTAGCAACACTTGATGCCTCTAGTACAACTCGAGCAAGGCTCTGGAAACCTTTTAATGATTTCTCATTATTATTATCCTTTTGTTTCTAATACCACGTTAAATAAAGATATGGAATTAAGTCATTCTTTATATAACTATTACATTTCTCGTTTGTAAGTGATTGACCAAGATTACCGAATCATCTAAACATATTTAGGGAGATTTGGGTGCGGCCGCATAAACATCTTGTCAACCCTACGAGGGCCCAAGCATTATTAAACTCAAATAAATTTGAAGGAACAAATTATTTTTGACTGAGAATAACCCATGAACTTTGTAACATTTAAAACAACCCTTATGACTACCGATTCACGTATAGCGTTAAGTTGTTCCACGAAATGCACTACATTCATGACACTTATCGGTATCTCGAGTGCGAGGATAACTATTCATAATTTACTTATAACAATATCCATAAAGTAAATTATGTAGTTGGGATAAGTCCTATATTCAATTCATTGAATATCATACGAAATTGGTATGCATTCTCATGATATACTTTCAAGTATATTCTACCACATCTCTCGGTTGTCTTGGTTTAATGATACTCCCATATCATTAATCGACAACGGACATTTAGAATAACTTAGTTACTCACGGATTAAACATGCAAATATAGGACAACAATATTATAAATGAAAATAAACATAATCGAACTTTATTTCATTGAAAATAATAAATGTTTTACAATATCCTTTATCAAATACTAATCACGGTTATGCATGAAACTTTTAGCTAAGCGAAGTCCAATTCCATTGGCAAGTCCTACAAGCTTGTCTTTAGCTAAAGCCTTAGTGAGCGGATCACTAAGTTATCATCGTGTGAACTTTTAGTAGATTTATTTCACCTTCACGGACTTGTTCCCGAACATAGTGATACTTAGTAGAAAATGTCGGTGCCCTTCATGACTCGGGTTCATTGGCAAATATGATTGCGGTGAGAATTGTCACAATACATATCAATAGGCGATTCAATTGAAGGCATAACACCAAGCCCTTAAATGAATTTCCTAATCAAACGACCTCCATTTGCGACTTAAGGCGGTATGTATTAAACTACATCGCGAGACATCGCAATCGTACTCTGCTTCTTGCTCTTCGATCAAGCTGCTCCTCCATTGATGACAAAGACATAACCCGTCGAGACTTCGTATCATCTTTATCACTGCTTGCCGGGGCGCATCACGGTAACTTGTAACACCAAGCTACGTATGCGGATTTCCACCATACACTAAAACATATCTTTAGTATTTACGAGATACTTGAGAATATGTATGACAATCGATGAAGTTCACCCGGATTACATTGATATCGGCTGGTCATGTTTTGGCGAACGCCACATCGGCCTTGTGCATCTCACGGCATACATAATAGATCCTACGGTAGAAGCATAAGGAACTTTACGCATGCGTGCCACCTCGGCGGTGTTGAAGCACACATATCGCTACATAAGCCATGCTTTACTTCCATCGGCAAATATCCTTTCTTGGAATTTTGCATATTGAATCTCTTGATATTTTATCAATGTAAGCGCTTTGACTTAAACCAATTAACCGCTTTGACCTATCTCGGTAGATCTTGATTCCCGAATGTATGCGACTTCTCCTAAATCCTTCATAGAAAAACACTTCCCAAGATATGCCTTAACATTTTGCATACTTGGAATGTCTTTTCCATAATTAATATGTCATCGACATAAAAATTAGGAAAATTACATCACTCCACTAACTTTGTGATATACACATGGCTCATCAAGATTTTGAACAAATCCATACCTTTTGATTTCTTCATCAAATCTTTTATTCCATTGCCTTGATGCTTGCTTCAATCCATAAATGGACCTTTGAAGTTTGCATACGGTTTGAAATTGTGGATTCACGAACCCTCGAGTTGCTTCATATAGATGTTTTCATCTAGCGACCATTTAAAAGCGGTTTTGACATCCATTTGCCATATCTCATAGTCATAGTATCTTGCTATAGCTATGAAATTCTAATAGCTCTAATGTCCGCTACGAGGAGAAAATGTCTCCTCGTAATCAATGCCATAAGTTTGAGTAAAACCTTGCGCAACTAGGCGAGCTTTATAGGCGTGTACATTGCCATCCATGTCGGTCTTAATCTTATAGAGCCACTTACTCCCAACCACCGAGGCGTTTGGAGGTAAGTCAACCTCTACCAGACTTCATTTTCTCTTATGGATTGCATTTCCCCATTCATTGCAACACCGCCATTTAGCCTTGTCGGGACTTGCCATGGCGACTTTATAACTAGTAGGCTCTCCAAGATCTCTAACATAGTTTCCTCAACTTCTACGTTAAGACATAGGCGTTCGGTGCACGTATATTCCTTACGGATCTCTGACGGGAATCACTTCAACACGGTGGAGGACCCGGACTATCGGGTTCTCACAGGAATGCGTTAGTGTTTTCGGAAGGTAATGCATCTTCTTGATCATCTTCGGATCATAAACTCTCCCTGAATTCTTGAGATCGAGATCTCTTTCAAGAAAATCTCCATACCTAGCAACAATTACTTTATTTTCGGTTGGATAGTAAAAGTAGCAACCATAGTTTCCTTAGGGTATCCTACGAAGATACACTTCTGAGATATTTGTTGGAGTTTATCTGTTGAGTCGCGTTTAACATCGCCTCGCAACCCAGGACCTTTAAATAAGGCAGGGCTAGGAGCTTTACCATGCCATATTTCATATGGTGTCTTATCAACCTTCTTTGTGGGAACCATATTTAGAATGCGAGCAGTGATTACAAAGCATAATCCCAAAGGATAAAGGTAGAGTGGTAAGATTAAACATAGATCGTATCATGTCCAACAATGTACGATTTCTTCTCTCGAGATACACCATTTTGTTGTGGAGTATATGGAGAAGTGAGATTCTGGACAATTCCATTCTCATTAAGTAATCTTTAAACTCTTGGCTTAGATACTCGCCTCCTCTATCGGATCGAAGAGCTTTAATCTTCTTTCCCAATTGCGGTTCTACTTGACTTTGAAAACCTTAAATGTTTCAAACACCTCATGTTTATGCTTAAGTAAATAAACATAACCATAACAATTTGAAATCATCGATAAAGGTTAAAGTAGCTAGCACCTCTCTTTGACACATGTCTAAGTGGTCCACACATCGGTATGAATAAGACCAAGTAGATCGAAGCCCTCTCCATATTGCTATGAAAAGGTTTCTTAGTCATCTTTCGGATATGCATGACTCGCATTTATCAAATGATTCATCATTGATAATTTGCAAAAGCCCTTCTTGTTGCGACTTATGCATGCGAGCCTTGCCTATATGAGCAAGTCTACAATGCCAAAGATAAGAAGAATTCAAGTCTAACTTTATCTTCTTGTTAATGCTAAACATTGAATTATTATTATTGTTAGATTCATTTCCAATCACATCAATTTCAAACACACCATTCACGATGAATTGCTTTAAAATAAAATACACCATTTAAAGAAACATCAATTCCATTCGTGAAATAGTATGAGTAAAACCATCATCCAACAAAGCGAAAGGAAACAACACCTCTAATTATAGAAGGTGCGTAATGACAATTGTTTAATAACGATTACTAAGCAGAAGGCAATACTAAACTAAGCGTTCCTATGGCTCAACAATTGCATATGCGCCATTTCCCGCGTCGAGATATTGCTCCCCATAGGAGCTTCCTTTCACTCTAAACCCTGCGGTGTATTACAAATGTGAATACCACGCCCGTATCATATACCCATGAATTATTATGATTTAGAGTAAATAATTCAATGACAAATAAATTACACAATCAAGTACCATGAGACCGCCCATACTTCATCTTATTTGCCATGATTCATCAAGATAGAGCACAATTTCTCTTCCAATGCCCAGCGCTCTTACGGTGGTGGCATGCTTGATCCTTTAGGATTATCCTTCCTAGGAGTAGGGTTCTTCTTGGGTTGAGGTTGATAGGCCATCACTGTTTGCCTTTGTCAACCTTTCCCACCCTTCCCTTCTTGTTGTTCGCATCAGCTGCGGTTTTGGCTTATTAATCCTTCCACCGAATAGCAAGTACAGGCGGTAGGAACCTTTTGAGGCAACCCTTTCTCATAATCAATAAGCAATGCGTGTAGGTCGATGCTTGTCTTCCCAGCGCGGTGCATATTGAAATTCGACAAAACCATTAAAATCCTTGTTAAGGGATCGATTAATCGAGTTCACAACCATGTCATCATCATAAGTTTTGCCAAGTGCTTTTAGGTGGTCCATGTAACCTTTCATTTCCAGCACATGAGCACTTATGGGTTCTCTCCCCGCTTTACTGTTGTGTAGCGTCGGTCGAGTCATAAATCTCGACGGCGGTGGTTTCTCAAACATAGTTCGAAGTTCATTGAGCATATTATATGGGAAATAATGTTGACTGCTTTTGAAAAGCGATTCCATTGTTCCCAACATAAGACAAGCCGCATCATTATGGCGCTTATACTCCGGTTTCCACTCGTCCTTTTGAGCTTGAGTAACCCGGGACCGGTTGGTTCGGCGGGCAAGGTTCATAAAGATATTTCATACGGTCGGCAACTCTACGAGACAATTCTCAAAAGCGGTGCCAATCATTGAAATTCTTAGAGCGATCAACTTTTCTCGATCAAAAAGCTTTTGAGCGAAATTTAAGCGATGTTAGTGTTATCGGTGTTTTGAGCCATTTCTGAGAAAAAAGTTCAAGTATTAGTATTTTCGATAATACACTTTTCAAGAAAATAAATATACCCAACGGTAATATAAACATATAACCATATAATTTTCTCGAAAACTAGGATCCAAATTATCATAGGTTCATTACATCGGTTGATCGTTAGCAACAAACGCATATAATAAGGTAATCTGTCGAACATTAATTGCAAACAATTTCCAACTCCTAGATCATTATGGGATTTATATTTTCCAACGCTATTGCAAATATAAACATGTTTCATCCCATCTTATGCCATTGAGTCCAAGTCTCACTTCTACTCGACTTAAGTGTCTAACTTAAAGAGCGCAAATATGTCCATGTAAGGTCTCACTTTACATAGAGATTTACCTCTCCATCACAATCTAGCCAAGTACTCTCATGACATAAATTGCAACTTCAAGTGTTCCTTTTAATTAGATGGCATATTCTTAATTTAAAAGGGTACTAGTTTTGATTTTATGTGGTCGAATCAAATATGTACAAAGATGTCATGCATTCATCTTGTAGCATAAATTTAATAAAAACTTTTATTACCAATTCATAAAGATCAAATTATCAAAGTTTTGATTGAGGTATTGGGTTCACCAATCAAGGAATTTAGTATTAATTATCATCCATTATACCGTACTTTTGCATAAGTGTAAACACTTAGTGTTTGGGATAATTACCACCGAAGTGGCGCATGGAATTAAAACTAATTAGCCTTAAGATGAGCTTGTACATTTTATGGCTTACTAAGTAGCTCCATTCGAACTTCTGAGGCGCGAGGACCGGGTAGCGCAAATGCATAACCTTAGACATCCATTCGGTGATGTATGCGCACTTAATTAACCCTTTATAGTTCATTCGAATGGGTGAGCCGTTCGGTCATTGTACCAAAGTCACCAATCAATTAAACTATTTGACAACAACTCTTCCAAAACAATTAAATTTCGCTATTGTTTAGTCAGTATTATTTTTCTATTCAAAATTACCCTTTGCTTAAAATTGTCTAACATAATAAACAAACAAGTAACAAATAAAAATAAACTACTAAAAACAATGCGCACATAATAAACAATTTATACGTGTAAACAAGTAGCCGCATCAACTTATTCGATAAAACCCTATTAATAATCAATATCTAGGTTAAATTAATGTATATATTAATTTAGGGTTTCACTCGATAATAGAAAGTGAGCCGCATACATCGATGAATCGATTACGTAAACCCTTAATTAATTATACCAAATTGCACATAATTGATTCATTAATATATATATATATAATTGGAGTCTTCCCGATTCAAGATTTATAAATAAATAAATATGTCTCAACAATTAAACCATATATCAAGCAACTTATCCATGACTAACATGCATGTATAATCATGGATATCATAACAATTTATACAAAGAAGTCACAAGATCGCATATAAAAATTCCATGACACATAACAAATTATTCATGAATTAATCACGTAATCAATATTAATTCTAGGTTTTAATAAGGTTAGCAAACAATTTTCAAAACCCTAAAAAATATGTATGTCGATTTAAAAAAAATATGGTACGCCCCAATTTTAAAAAAAAAATCGACCAAAACATAAATTAAAGATAAACCCTAGATTAACATAGCAAACAACATACAAGTATTTGTTTAATTACGCGTTTATGTAATTAATTACTCATTAAAACCAATGACTCGTGATGCCTTTGTTGGAATTATATATCAAGACATTCAAATAAATAATCACAAAACATCAAAGTAATATTGCGAGCGTATAGGATGTATTAACGAATAATTAATTAATATAAAGAATATCGTACCTTTATTGATTCTAGCGAACAAGAATCAAATCCACAAACTAACAACGGATGAACCTAATTTGATTTAGTTAGGATTATGTGAATTACCCTTACCGTTTTGTAATTCAATCCAAGATAATAACAATAGTGTGTTATTACTAAGTTCTTGTACACGCGTCTTAAACCGAATAAAAGTAATGCTAGTTTTATAAAACAAATAACTTGGTTTTGTGGAAAAGACTTGGATCGACCCTATAGAGGTGTCGACCGGTTTTGGAGAGCAAAACACACACAAACAATTTAGGGTTTAGCTTGTGAATCAAGAGATGCAAAACAAGACCCTAAGCCTTGTTTATATACCCAAGCAAACTTGGTGAACAAGTTTTGGCTTTTGTTTCCTTATCCTAGCCGATCGGTTCTAAACCTCCACAAGGGTTCGGAATCTTCAAACTTTGCAATTAAGTCCTTTTCCAAATACCTTTAACGCCCGTTAGTCCATTACATTAATTACTTAACAACCGTTAGTTATTTCGTTTAATAAATAAATAAATACAACATTTATATTTAATTATTAACTTTAAATTCTCATACGTAAAGTGTGCAATCCCATAGTCTCGAGTTCGATCCTAACTCACGTCTACTAATTTATATCCATAAAACCAACAAATGGTGACCTCAGGTTTTTGGGATCACCCCTGTCATCTTATCGTCACACCAGCTTCTCTCTCTAATACCAAACACATTACTAAATGCCCGTAGTTAAACGAGTCTGATTACAACAAAAAACAAACCCACAAAAATAATTGAAAAAAAAACATTCACACACAAACCATATATGCAACTAGGGGTGGCAATTCGGGTCGGGTTCGGGTTGGTGGGTTCGGGTTGTCAGGTTGGCGGGTCAGAAAATCACAACCCAAACCTGACCCATTTAAATCATCGGGTCAGCTATGTCAACCCTAACATGTTTAGACATAACCCAAACCTAACCCATTTAACCCGTATATATACTTGGGTTGGCTGGTTAAATAGGTTACACGGGTTGAATATGTTAAGCGGGTTGAGTTGGTTAAGCGGTTTTCGAGTTGACCCATTTAACCTTTTCTATATATAAAAGTTGGCATATATTACACGAGCTAAATAGGTTAACCAGGTTGTCGGTTTGATCCTTTTAACACATTTAACCCGCATAATAAAATATAAATAACTTTGAGTTTATGAAAAAAAACTTAAACGGGTTGGCGGGTCGACCCGATTATTTTATTCCCAACCCGAACCTGACATGTTTAATAAACGGGTTAGATAGTTCGACCCAAACCTGACCCGTAATATATTTAGCATAACCCGAACCTGTTAATTTTCGTGTCGGTTTCAGGTCGAGTTTCGTGTCGGGTCAAAAATTGCCACCCTTATATGCAACCATTCGATCGCCAAAAGGACCCGATCATGCAAAAAAGTGTTTGGGGGGTTCGGTGGAAGTCAAGTAAGGGGTGGGGACAGTGCTCAAAGTGTAGATTGACCTTGTTTCAGGTCGCCACTACGATTGGTCTTATATATGTACCGTTTGTGTGTGTTTCAAAAGACTGTTTGTAGTAATGGCACGGGGCCACGAAAATTTATGAAACGGCCATATATGTTTTTGGGAATACCCTTGTTTCAGTGGTGTGGCCAGATAAATGTACAAGCATTTCAATCGATTTAAAAGCTGAGATTTTATTTCATAAGTATTAATTGGATGGCCCAACTGATTACAGCATTTTTTTATAATCATGTTTTATAAACTTTGACTATCATAACTTTGATTATTACTTTTACATCTTACGCAAGGAATTTTACACTTAGAACTTAAAAGGCCATAAGTTGAGTGTTCATCTATAAAATTTATAAAATAAACACAAATAATGAAGTCAGACTAATAGAAAGAGAATACTATAAGCATTGCAAGACAAAGCATGTTGCATACATACACTTTTTCCCTTAATACAATCATTACCATTGCACATGAAATGCCTAAATTTTTGGGCACATATAATTTGCTCACTTGTATAAAATATTAGAGCTTTTATTTATTTATTTATTTATTTATTATTATTATTATTTTTATCTATACAAGTTTATCATAGAATATCTCATCATGTCAACCACTATACTTTTTCTCAAACATGCAATGAATACATATCTAAGATGACGTCAAAGATAGTGATATAAGATTATATAAGTTACCAAACATATGTCTATTAACAGAAAACGGAACTTTAACATGTCGAAAATGTTACATGGTTGGTTTGTTTACGAATTTAGAACCCGGCAATCTTGAAAAAGAATTTTTGGTGAAAACTCAAATGGAGATGATAATGGTGTTGGAAAAATTAGGTGTATAATTGGATTGTAAAATACGTTTTGCTTGAAACATATAAACATAAATGGTCCCACTATTTATGTGACATATAAAGTGTTACAGTCCAGCATTAGCATTAGGACTTTTTGGTTTGGCATGTTAGAAGGTACTAGGTAGAACCTATACAAGAGAATCTGAGTCCACTGTGATGTCCTGCTTTTAGGCTTCACAATACTTCATTGTTATCCTAACTTTGATTAAACAAACACCTACCTGCTAAAGTTTGTTTTTGTCACTTTATGGTTCAGAAAAAAATGTTAGTTTGCAAAGGTCTTGTGAGAAATTTGCAGCTAAATAGGTCATTATAAGCTTGTCCTGTTTGAGTAGTAAAAGTTAACCATTTTGGCCAAAACCATTCTGACCCGTTAGGCCGTTACCTCATTCTCCTGACTCATTACAATCCAAAGAATGAAACAGCAGATTTGAAGTTTGAACCGAGAGGTTAAGATGGATATTAAGACAGCCGTGTTAAGTGTTTGAATAGAAAGTAGATGGATTAACTTCAAGTGATTTATTGATCTACAACATGTGTACGGAACTTTGAATTATAAATAAACCACCCCCTACAAGAACCATAAGTCCATAACCTTGTAAACTATATACCGGCTTACAACAACAATACAAATTTGAACATTTGTTGCTAGGAACAATAACTATATAGTAATCTCTGAATGAATCTCCTCCTGTATACAACTATACAAGACCTTATAATAGCTATACAAAATGCAGTGCTTGAGTAAATTATGCTGTCGTATTACCTATCTGAGGTACCTCCTCCAAAGAAGAACTAAGCTTCGACTGTTTACTCAAGTTTTGCTCAGCGAGAAGCAGGAATACCATGTTTTGCGAACCATTCGGGCATGTGGAATCTTTCGTATAGGACGGGCCTAACGTCCCTCTGCTCAGAAAGTTGCTTCAAAAGTGGAAGAAGGACCTCAAGAAGCTGTTTTTATTATTCATAAAATAAGTATCTCTGCGAGTATATGAGCACACAATGGGGATTTGTACATAAGTTTTCATATTATATGTGGATAATATACCTGGTCGTCGCGTGGTTGACTAGCAGAAAAAGGTATGCAAGGGATTCCATTGACTGGTTGCAATAAGAAACTAAATGGATTATTATCAACAATGACCATTCTACAAAAATCTTTTGATATAAAGGAAAGGTCCTTCACGTGTTCCCGATATTCCCTGTAAAACAAATAATAAATACACTTAACTTTCAACAGCTGATGAAAGAACAAAAAAAAAAAGATGTAAAGGAAAACTACTTACGTGGAAATTGTTGAAGGCCGGTACAATCTACGGCTAAACCTGTTTTCAGCATCTATTCTGTCAACAAGCGGTCTCGCATATCCTGCATCAGTGTAATAAAAACAAATTAAAAGGTAGATTAATGTCAATAGCAGACATACAAGACAAAATCATAGCGGTAAGCAGACCTTCAAGGCCTGCAGTAAATAGCACAAGATCAGCAAATTTGCTAAGTTGGGCAAGAAACTCATGCAATCCAGGACGTTCAAAGACTGTCACATAGCTGATCTTGGGTTTTCCATCAGATTCCTTAAAATCCAACATTCAGGTATTGTGTTAAATTAGTTATATTTACACAAATTATAAAGATTAAAACCTATTTATGAAGCTAATGGTTCGAACCCTGTCTGAAGATACGCATTCTAGCTCAAACCATGTCAATCCAGCATCTGTAGCTTGTTTGCGAACACTGTCAGGCAAACTAGATGTCTCGTAGGCACATACCAAAGTTTCATCCAAGTCAAGAACCACCTGCAGACAGAAATGTATGTATCATTCTCAAGAAGCACCAAGAGGCATCTATGGATAACGCAGAACAACATGTGATTTTAAGTACATCACAAGAAAAGATAACTAAAATGAGATCATGGGGAGAGACATCAAAAAATCTGAGCTACATCTGTTTCACTAGCAAGTTATTACATTTTTACCATATGTGTATATTGAACTATATAATCAGCATCTATTGAACTGTATTATCCATGACAAAAATAAACCTTTATGCAAACAGATGAGGTTCTACATGCTTAGGTTACCAGGGGAGGGTGAGCATTTGACTCAAATGTACATAGCCTAGCAGGGTTATATATATCCCGTGACCGTATCCGGACCCTTTCCCTGACCACCACCAAGATGTACATGGCCTTGTGAGGACATCAGGAAGCTTGGCCACTAAGCCACCTTGGTGGTGGTTAAAGTATTTTAACTACACGAAACACTTAAAACTGCAATTTTTTCGTTACAAAGTGGTACCTCTGGCAAGCCATTATGTGCTTTATCAAAGTGAGGTGATACCACTTCGCATTCATGAGGTGATCATCAAAGCTTGACAATATTCATGACACAGAAAATAGAAATATATGAGGATTGGACAACTATAAAGGTAGGGCACATACTTGATCATTTATGTACTGCATGTTGTACCCATTATAAAGGAACAACCACTAATCACATCTCTGCCAACATAGCTATAGTCATTCCAGTATGCGCATTATCTACTGCATGCTTGGACCATGACTTATTGACTTACATCAGATATTCATGATAACAGGTAATCTAAACTACATATACTCATGCACATGACTACACCCGAATGAATAAGTCCATTGCTATCAAAATTTCAGTTAGTAAGCTAAATTTTAACGTGATCAGTCAATCAAGCCTCGATGATTTACAGTCTTTCCCAGCCTTGCTACATGGTTTTACATTTGAAACACGCCTCAAGCATCATTTATCCTAATGGAGAAAGCTTAAACTATCTAGCTTCTCTAATTTAATTTATCTGTTATCATGTTTGTGTGACAAATACAAGACTTTTCAAAGTTTTTACAAAAGAATTTCCCTTCCTATCATAACCTATTTCTTCTCATAATTTACTTAATGTAATGTTTAGGCTACATTAGTTTGCATATATACTCTGTCTTGAATTAGCATAGCCCAAGCCCCAAGAGGCAAATCTTTCCTCATTTGCTTTCTCCACAATCTTAAGGTAGCCATGACATTTAACATTGTCATTATATATGTATCACGAAAGCATTCTTTGAAAAATACATACTATCGAAATCAAAGAGCCATAGAGATATATAAAGTTACGCACATACGCAACCTACTAAACCAAAATTATTAAGGCAAAGGCAACAAAGATAGCAATGAAACAAGAAAAGAGCAAACCTTTTATTGGTATGCTCTTTCCTTAAAAACTCACACTTAAGTTTTCCATATTTTGTACTACGTAGTATTTTCCTCACTTGTTACGGTTAATTCTAGTAATCAATTAGTGTTCATGTTCATGTTACTTAGAGAGGGCGAGTCGCACCTAGTGATATTCAAACCTGACCTCGATCTTGTGAGGACCAGGGGCGGAGTGAGGGGGTTAACCCCATAGATTTTTCTTGCATAGTGTAAAATTATATCAAATAAACCGATCTTTTTAAAATGAACCTGTTCCTTAAGTTTTGTATTACGATTTTTAGTACTTTTCATAATATGAACATGATGACTCTTGGTCTTATAAGTTTATTCATTCTAACACCATACAGAATTATAACATCCAATGCTAATATGATCATCAATCCAATCAAACAGTAACAAACCAAACTATATATATAGATATCATAACTAACTTTCCCTTAAAAAGTAAACATACCGTTAGCTTTTCCAAACCATCATAACTACTACAATGATCAGCTGCCACGTCAGACGTAATACAAACAGAACCCAACCCAAACGTTTTCTCATGATGATCATGCGACGTTTCAACTACAGACAAGGGCCTAAACGACGACGTGGTAGAATTATAGTTTATTATAAACGAAGGTACTGTTCCTCGTACCATCTGAACAAAGATCTCACATATAAAAGTCAACCAGTTCAGCAGTGTCTGCCATACTTGTATCGGAGGCGCGTACACTTCACTCGCTCCTTGCCCTGTGTCTGCCATTGTTTTACTGTTTAGTGTGTGTGTTTTTTGGTTGTGTGGAAATGGATGGGAGGTGTGGTCAAGGTGATGGGAAGGAAGATGATGATTGAACAAGAGGGGGAGAGTGTGATACACGCGCCTGGGAGTGAGAGTGGGGGAGTGTTTAAGGGTTAATTAAAGGGATAAAAGTGTCTTTTTGTGTTTGGTTTTGCGTGTTGGCCGGTTTGTTTTGTTCGAATGACTACGAGGAACGCATGAGATTTGGTCATAAAGTTGTGTAACATGTTTTATTAAAGTTTATGTCTTTTACTGTTTTAATCTTAAAGTTACACATATTGTTTAGAAACTTTTTTTTTTAGGCAAAGAATGGCAAGTCATGCTTCTTGGAATGTCGTCAATATTAAGAACTTATTTGTTGGTTAATGCATTCGAACAATAGGTTCGTAATGAAGGTAGTCTCGTGAATTTTAGTGGTACGTCTTAATTATCGAAAGAGCCTTCAACACATGCATAATATATATGTATAAGTGGTCTTTGAATTAATAAGTTTCGAATATCGTATTGTTTCGTATATATAATCTGAGTCGTGAAATTTAGTGGCTCTCGTCGGCGTCGGTGCTATGTCTGACTCAAGGCCTCTTGCGTTCACTAAAGTTCGCCGCAGTAATGAGTTATTCAAAGGTTTTAAGATGGGAAGAGTTAATTGCATTTTGGTCCTGTGGTATGACCAAATTGCGTATTTAGTCACTAAAACTTTAAAAGTGCACTGAGGTCCCATTTTCAAGTTTTCGTTGCGTGTTTGGTCCCGGGTCCATGAATGACAAAAATACCCTTGTCTTCTTCTTTTCCTATTTTCTTTTCAGTCCACCTTTTGAGTTTCTTACATAAATGGTCCTTGTGTCTTTAATTATTTATTTAAGAGTAAAGTCCAAAATACCACCACCCAACGCCACCACCCCCACCTCCACCACCGCCACCACTGCCACCCAATGCCACCACCACCATCAACGCCACCTTCACCGACAAGGCCAATAAGCCCTTTTTTGATGAAGTAGTTTATGTATTTCAATTTTTCCTTCCTTTTTTCATTTTCTGCTATACATTTTTTTTATTGTTATTAATTCTTATTTAAGGGAATGTGAGAAAACAAAAGCTAAGGTAACTCGAGTTGTTGAGATGACACAACATGACCAGAAGGAAGCCATCGTGTGGGTTGTAGAAGATTTGCAGATAACAACAACAAAACAATAACAACATCACACCAAGAACAATAACAACAACAAAACACCAAGAACAACATCAAGAACAACACCAACAACATCACACCATGAGCTTAAAGAGGTGGTGGTGGCACGATGAAAAAGGGTGGCGCGTGGGGTTGTAGAAATGTGTGAAGTGGTGTGTTTGGGTGCGTGTGGTATTAGATCAGAAAGAGGTGGTGTCAAGGAGTGTTTTGGTGGTGGCGGTGTGGTATGGTGACCGGCGGTGTGGTGGTGGCGAGGGGTTTTCCCCTGCGGCGGCTAGGGTAGGAGATGAGGGAGAGAGAGAGAGTGAGGTGAAGGGGATGAAGTGTGTTTGTATGTGTGCTAATTAACCACAAGGACCATTTATTCATTTACCCATTAAAAAATAACCAATAATATGGCCTTGTCGGTGAAGGTGGCGTTGATGGTGGTGGTGGCATTGGGTGGCAGCCTTGTCGGATGAAAACGCATAAAAACGTTATTAAAACGCATAAAAACGTTTTACGTTTTCATCCGTTTTAATAACGTTTTTATGCGTTTTTGTTTGTTTTTATATGTTTTCATCCGGTTTTGATCTAATGGCTAATATAAGTTAACCAATTTTTCTAAAAAGTTCTAAAAAATTTCGAATAAATTTTTCAAAATTCTTTTTTCGAAATTTTTCAAAATTTTTCAAAATTTTTTTTCTAATGGCTAAAAATTTCTAAAAAAAAAATTCGAATAATTTTTTTAAAATTTTTTTGAAATTTTATTCGAAAAACTTTTAAAATTTTTTCAAAAAATTCGGAAAAAAAATTCAAAAATTTGTTTTTGAAATTTTTGAATAAATTTTCAAAAATTTTTAGAAATTTTTGAAAAAATTTTCAAAATTTTTCGAATAAATTTTCAAATTTTTTTAAATTTTCGACTTTTTTTTTAAAATTACACTGTTGGTCCATTTATGTAATATTAATAGTTAAATAAATAATTAAAAGAGTTAATTGCATTTTTGGTCCCTGTAAAACTTGGCAAGACACAAGGACCATTTATGTAAGAAACTAAAGAGATGGACTGAAAAGAAAATAGGAAAGAAGAAGACAAGGGTATTTTAGACATTTGACTCTGGCCAGGGACCAAACGTGCAACGGAAACTTGAAAATGGGGACCTCTGGTGCACTTTCAAAGTTTTAGGGACCAAATCTGCAATTTGACCATACCACAGGGACCAAAAATGCAATTAACTCGATGGGGAATGTATTAAGAATTGTTTTCGTTTTTGCAAGATCATACTTAAAAGATCGGATCAGGATTTTAAGATTCTATTATATTGTGATTTTCTTAATATGCGTCGTAAAATCATGCAAATTTACATATTATTATAAATCATGTATCATGAATATGTATGTCAAAATTATGATTATGAAATATTTAATACAATCAGCTTTTTGTTTTTTATATTCTACGAAACTTAATACATAAATTTGTAGTTTTTTAGTTTGTATTTCGAGAAAAATAAGATCGGATCAATCAAGATATTAAGATCCTATGGTTAAGACCAAGATCCTATTAAAATCTTATCTCACAAAGTTTTTTAAACATCTTGGAGTTGTTAAAATTTTAAATATTTGGCCTTTTTAAACATCTTGAAGTTGTTAAAACTTTAAATATTTTTTTTTTTTTTTTTTTTTTGCCATCCCCATGTATGGTTTTAGAAATTATCAAAGTTTGTCTCTTTGAGAAAAAAAATTATAATTCTGATTCACAACTTACAAATTAATTTTTCACAAGCATCTGAATTTGGTTGTGTTTGATTTTTGAATTAGAGTTTTGTAGCTTTTTATGTCTGTTTTATGTTACGAATTTGCATTTTTTTTACTTCATATATCGTGCGTGTAAACGTTTTAAGAACGACCTTTTTTTTTTACTTTGATCTCCTCATGGTGTGTAAATGTTTCAAAAAATAGATATTTATTTTTACAAAGTTGAATGGAAAATAAGAAGGAAAAAAACCACCCCCTACAAGGACCTATGGTGCGGGCACGAAGACATTTCAGAAGCAACTTTTGTTTTCTTTCGGACATAAATAAGAAGCAAAAAAAACATTTTTTTTCTCCTCTTCAATAATAAAAAATCTCTACTAATATATAAAGGATTTGGAACGATTCCATAATTAGCAAGGCTTAAAAATTCAGACTCCTAAATTTGGTTGTTATATAAGAATTTCAAAACTTGATCAATACTTGTAACCTCAAAACTTGTAACTGTCATATTAATGATCAAATAAGTGATTTAATGGGAAAAAAATGTGTAACCACCATAGCAATACTTGTAACATATAAAACTGAGAAAAGTTATTGATATACATTAAAATGTCAGTAATGAAATCTTAATATAAAAAAAGCTGTGGTTTATGAAAGAATCAAAAAGTTCAACACAAACTAATCATACTTCACACACACGATAGATTCAACCATCCAATGTTCTTACCTACTTAAACCTCGCATGACCCCTCTTCCTGTTAGAAACACGTGTAGCACAATAACGTTCTTCGTAGTAAAATATAGTCGCATGGAACCCGCTAGTAAATAAATAAAAAATTTGATACTTCTTCAACAATTTTAGCTCCACCTATTCAACAATTTTCATTCACCTCATTCCAAACATATATTGTGACTTTATATCTAAACCTTCTCATACGGCAATGATATTACAAATCAGTTAGAGCACACGGTATAAGGTTCTTCATAGCTCGCCGTGTCACATCACCTTCGTCTTTGCTCGCCGTGACATCACCCGTCCCTCTTTCGGTTTTAGCTCGCTGTTGATTACCTCGTCGTCTGCACATCGAGGTATTTTTCTGACATTTGATACGTTGGAGTGGGCCATGGTCTTCGATAAAACGGATATATTATTGTTTTTCTCAAAAGCGATTACTTTTTTTTTCAAATAAACTTAACACACCCTAAAAATACCAAACCATTACCTATATTTTTCTCACTACAATTCAATCAACAAATAACATTACTCTCTATATCTCAACTCAAAAAAAAAAAAAAAAAATGGTCTCAAAACTTGAATGAAGGAAGCTATTTCACGAACCTCCTCAATTCAAACCCAACACAATATGAGGGTTCGTCAAACCCGTCTAACCCCTCGTCACAAAATTCTAACTCGTCGTCGCCATATGGTACGAAACAATTCAATCCCTAAGAAATTTATCTTAATCAGCAATATGCGTTTCAACAAGGATTCGCAAATTACCACAACGATTTTCGGCACCACAATTTTTTAACCCGTCACAACCTTCGTTTCCTCAATCTCTACCACAACCCCAAATTGAATCACAATTGTCCGGTTCTCAATTCAAAGTACCACAAGCACGTGAACCGTCCAAAGGTAGAGGAAAAAAAACCATGACAAAAAATCAAAAACAGCCGTGGATTTGAACGCGGACGATGACGATGACGTGGAAGCAGTAGCCGAGAATATGAAAAGGAAATGGAGCAAGGCCGAAGAAAAGTTGCTTGCGGAAGTTTGGATAGAAATTTCGCGAGACAAAGAAATGGGAAATGACCGTTCCGAAGATACTTTTGGAACGAAATTATGGAGATGTTCAACGTTCAGACTGCCGGTGACCCTCGTACCAAAAATATGATCACGGGTAAATGGACGAGGATTAATGGTGATTGTAAAAAAATTCAACGTTGTTTATAAACATTTGCAGCAAAGAAGTGGTGAAAATGAGCACGATAATCTCAAAAATGCGAAGAAGAACTTTGAAGAACGCTTTGGTTCGAAGGAGTTCGTGTATGTTCACGTTTGGGAGGTCTTGAAAAATTACCCGAAATGGGATGCCGAGGATCTGATAGACATTACATGTCTCGTTGATATATTCGGCCCAGACAAACGACCTCGTCCCGAAAGAGCGAGGCAGAAAGAGTCGAGCTGCAAAGAAACAAAATTCGACTTCAACGTCGAGCGCGGCGAACTCCGGTGGGAGTCAAACGAGTACTTTTTCGGGATAATTATCCGAAAATATTCGCAAAAAGCCGACGTTCAAATGGCTTGTTACGAGGCGAGGAGGGAGAAGGAAGTAAAGGCGTTAGAGATGAAGGAGATGAAGTCCCCCCTGCTAGATCTGACACGACTACTCCCCCGGTAAAAGTCGATATCATCCGAAAGAGACAAGCAAAAATAATGAAGAAATATCAAGATGCCGATGCCGATGACGAGTAAAATGTTTGTTTCCTATCATTAATATGTGTTGTATTTTTTTTCCCGCATTGTTTTTTCTTCGTATCGTATTTTTTTTCGTAATGTTATTTTTAGTTGCGTGTAATATTAGTATGTGGCAATGTATTTTAATTTTTAATGAAATGAATTTAGTTTATTTGATAATTTGAATAAAAAAATAAAGTTGTAAGTGGTGGGCCCCAAATTAATAAGTTGAGGTTAATTGTGAGTGAGAGGGTTAGTTGTGAAGATTTGTTATAGTGATGTGACACTCCGCGAGCTCCGAATGAGTAACTTTAGCTTTTGATTACACCTAATGCTCTTATAAAACGTTTGAAAAACAAACACACGGTTACTTATTTAACATGTTTTATATTGTTTTATGGATTTCTTTTTTGATGTGCTCTCCATACTTAAAAATTCTTACGATACTGCGGAAGAAAAATTCCTAAGCAAAGATGAAATTATGTTCCGTATTTACCTTAAAAAATGATGATCCTTCTATCAAACTAGATGTAATGCTAGTAATTATCGCCATCTTCACCTTCACATTCACCTCATATCATCACATCGTCTTACCACTGTTAGACTCAAACTATGTAGATTAGTGAGCTAAAATGTCGGAAACCATGATTATCTAAACACACAAAATAATGAGATTATTCTCATGATTTTAAATGGATGATTATTTTATAAAGAGAAATGCTAAAATCACACAATTTATACAAAAATATATCAACAAACATATGTGTGACTTTGTGTTTGTAAAAATTGTGTGAGCTAGCATTGCTCATCTATAAAAGCTGAATATACAAGAAACATTATATTGTAATTATTATCACTTTCCATCACTTGTTATAAAAGAAACATTGATCGTCTTAACCAGCACTATTGTTCATAAACTCTTCAAGATCCCACTTTGGACTTTAAGCTACTAAGATGATGTCTGCAAGTAAAACCTGCCTTTACTCTTTTGCAAATTTAATTAAAAAGTAGATGGTCTTGTTGGAATTATATAACATGACAAATCATAAATATAAACAATAAACATCAAGTACATATGCGGAAGCGTATAGGAACATATAATGAATAATTAATTAACTAAAGAATAAAGTATGCGTACCTTTCTTGATTCTAGCCGAACAAGAATCAAATCCACAAACTAGCAATTAGGATGAACCCTAATTAGGGTTTATAGGATTATAAGAATTACCTCTTACCGTTTTGTAATTCAATCCAAGAATAATAACAAAAGTATGTTATTACCACGTTCTTGTACACACGTCTAAAACAAATTAAAGTAATGCTAGTTTTAATTAAACAAAATAATTATGTTTTGGAAAGATGATGATCGACACCCATAAGGGTTATGCGATCGGTTTCAAACACAAAAACATGCAAACACCTTTTGGTTTTAGGTTATGAGTACAAGAGATCCAAAACACAAGACCCTAGCCTTGTATATATACTTAGCAAAACTTGGAGAACAAGTTGAGTTGGATATGGGTTGGGTTTCCTTGTGGCCGATCGGATGGAGTATCCACAAGGTATTCGAAACCTTCCAAATATTGATTTGCATTCTAGTCATTTCCAATTACATTTAACGACCGTTAGTCCATTACAACTAATTACTTAACGTCCGTTATAATTATTTCATTTAATTAATAAATAAATATAACTATCATATTTAATTATTAACTTTAATTCTCATCGTAAAGTGTGCAATCCCGTGGTCTCGAGTTCGATCCTAACACACGTCTATTAATTTATAGTCCATAAAACCAACGACTCCCACTTGGACATATCTTAATAGAGTGATCACATCGGTTAGCGTCTAGCAACACTTGATGCCTCTAGTACAACTCGAGCAAGGCTCTGGAAAACCTTTAATGATTTCTCATTATTATTATCCTTTTGTTTCTAATACCATGTTAAATAAAGATATGGAATTAAGTCATTCTTTATTCGACCATTCATTTCTCGTTATAAGTGATTGAGCAAGATTACCAAATCTTACGAACATATTCGGGGAGATCTTGGGCATGGCCATGCAAACATCTTGTCAACCCTACGAGGGCCCAAAGATATTAAACTTCAAAATAAATTTGAAGGAAAAATTCTATCTTGACTACAAGAATAACCCATGAACTTTGCAACACTTGAGAAACAACCCTTATGACTACCGATTCGTATAGCGTTAAGTTGTTCCACAGTGCACTACATTCATGACACTTATCGGTATCTCAAGTCCGAGGATAACTATTCATGATTTACTTAATAACAATATCCATAAAGTAAAATCATGTAGTTGGGATAAGTCCTATATTCAATTCATTGAATATCATACGAAATTGGTATGCATTCTCATCAATATACTTTCAAGTATATTCTACCATATCTCGGTTGTTTTAGTTTAATGATACTCCCATATCATTAATTGACAGCAGACGATTTAGAATAAATAAATTTATTCACGGATTAAACATGCAAATATAGGATACAATATATTATAAAATCAAACATACCAAGTATTTGATTTATTATAACAATTGTTTAACATCCCTTATCCAAATACCAAATAGATCAATGCATGAAAATTCCAGTTGATGAATTATGCTTCAAGTAATGACAATCATACTTGTTGACAAGGCATAAATCAACCAACTTGATCTATCGTAATTTTGAGAATACTTATTTCAAGAATTCAATTAATGAAGTCCTTGTATGTGTGCATTCACCAATCCACATAATAATTCATAAATTATGTGACATCCTCTATCACCAATTTATGACAATTTAAACTTTCAAATATTTTAAAGTTTAAAGTATTCTTATTCTTTTAATGTATAATGCAATTGTGCTCTTATTAGCACAACTAGTTCACATGGCTATTAACAAGGATGAAATCCTACCACAACTAGTATTGAGTTTCATCTCAATCAAACCAGCATCATTGTATACAAACAAAAATATGCTCATTAAAACTCCGTAAACTTTAATATCTTATTGTGTAATGTTTGATGTCTTTCAAACTTTCAAGTTTGAAGCTGATGACAATTTGCACAACAATTGACATATTGTTCATCCATAGAATCTAGGAGTAATTTCAGGCTGAGGATGTAATTCTTTTAGAATATTCATTACACAAGTTATCTAATAACTTTTAGTTAGATATCAATGTTGTCAAATCACTTCTTATTCAAGAATGATACAACAATTTGAATACACTACATGATGTACATGATGAATCTACAGGTCAAACTTAGATTTCATTTATGTTCTATCTTGTCAAAAGATATTTATCCATTTCACAAATGATATACCATGTTTTATTAGAATCATTTATTTTACTGCACATGTTTATTAACAATAAACATATATTCCAAGGTTATATGTTTCAATTCTTAAATCTTACAAGTGAAGTTTCATTCCAATCTAAGACTTAACATTTAGATTACAAGGAATGTTACTTCCTATATGTTATACAACATATTAGATTTAAAACCTTAACATAATACTCCCACTAACTTTCAGGAATACTTAAAATTTATCTTATTTCATTATAAATCAAAACTAAGATTTAATAATTAAACATAAGAATAATTTCATAGATGCATGCATTTATCCATTCATGAATTATTGCACTTTGTACACTTTCAAAGATTGTATGAATTCAAAAAACCTTTCGATTACTTACCGTCCTCGCTCAAGTAATTTTCCAAGAAAGAGTTTTGATATTCCATTGTCATATTTCATATTAATGAAAACAAGTATGACAATTATCATCTTTATATATTTAATGTGTTTAGGAAAGAATATTCATCATAATTAATTGCTTAAGTATGATTAATAATCTTGTCATAAGACATGCATTAAATATGTGTACAATATTATCCATATGATTTCTACATAGAAATTCAAACCACTAGGGTTTTTCATCTCTTTGAAGAAACTCATTTCCATTCTCTAGTCTAACTATTAAGATAAACCAAATTTCCAAAATTGATTATCTTTATGGACAACATCTTTAACATTCATAGTATGAGTAATTTACCCAGTTCAATATTTGGTAATCCATCATAATGATTATCGGGTTTACTATAATCACGTAACTCATAGTTCTCGACATATAAGTCAAATATCTGAGATATCCTTGCAGATCTATGAATGAAAATTCCATCATCATGAGGTCTATCATTTACATGTCTAACCTCATCATGATATTTACTAGTGTGTTTTAGAAGATTATGTATCTTGTAATTTTATCTTTCAAGATAAAAAAAACTCCCACTTGCCTTTTGTAATATATAGACTATCTATATATACTTAGCAATTAAAGCAAAACTACATTGTTCTCTTTTGGGACATTACAAATACACATTGATAATTCGACTTTTGTTTGTTAATAACTTTGTTCATAAGTAGTTTAACAAAATTTGAATCTTCAATTTTTTAAAACTTAATGTGATTCATCACATTCCATAATAAAATAGTGTTTTATCAATCTTCTAGGTTGGAGTCCTATTGAGTATATTCAATCCATACTCAATTTTCTAACCTTGTTACTTTTTAAGAAAGAAGTTATGGTTATCTTGAATCAAACAAAACAAATAGAGTTTGATTCTTCTAACTGAACATACTATCAACTTGTGGTATTCAGTAGAATTAATATTGTAAGACAATCTAACAATATATAAGATAAACATATTTCTTTTGGCTTACCTATTTACCAACTAAGTCAACTTAATGTTATAATAGACTTTCCAAGCCAATTAAAAGCTTTATAACACAAGCACTTTTTTTTTACCAAGTCACTTCATATCTATGTCTCATCAAGGAACATAAACTGTTATAATCCCATTATACGTTATAAATCATTGATCACCTCAATGACTTCTTGTATATGTCTTAATTAAAAAACATAACAAGTTAACGTCTTACTTTATTATAAGTCTTAAAAGACTTTATGTTTATGTCTTTACCATGAATCATAAACATGTTTAACTAAAGTAATTATGAACACAACTCTTGGTTTCAATTATAATTTCAAGTTAATTTATTTTACTTCGCAATAATGTAGGACTACATTATTTTTCATTTATGTCATTCCAAAATACATAAATAAACAAATTGAAGTAATATTAGATTACTTCATTTATTTATGTCATTCTAGTAATACACAAATATTTAATTTGAAGTAGTCTTATATATCATTTTGACACATGTTCTACATACTTGTCTAATTTAGAAACTGCAAATATGTTCATGCAAGGTCTGACTTCACATGGAGATTTACTTTGTTATTGCAATCTCGCCAAGTTCTGACATGACGTAAATTACAACACCAAGTGTTTCTTGAATTAGATATGTACAAGTTATATTAGAATGTTAGTCTCTTACCTTGCAGTCAAGAGAATCCTTTAAATCATATACCTATATGTTGTACCTTGCACACAATATAGATTCTCCCACTTGTGCATGGAACAACATCATGTAGCAGATAAACAACACGAAATATGTTTGTTTATGTGACTAATATGATTGTGTCATTGATATTAACATAACTAGTAGATGTAGAACCACTTCATTGTCTAATAAGGAAACGTACATGACCATCCTTTAAAACATAAGTGTCTACATGTGGAAAATAATTATCTTAAGACATTCTAGAGATAATCTGGGTTACTACCAATATGACAAAGCTTGTAACTCCCACTGAATTAGAGATCATTACATTAATTCCTTATTCAGTAATAAGAACAAAATACTCCCACTGGATTTGACAACATTGTAAGTATTGCAATAACGAGTGAAAGAAAATAGCGTTCTATTTACTTCCCTACACCTTTGAGAAAGTCCATACATAACAATTACTTATGTACTTAAAAAAAAATGTATTCTACTATGTAGGTGATGTATTATCCATCAATGCTATTAACTTGAAAAATTGGGCATGCAATTTCTTTCTTAATAGTTCTACTATTCCAACAATTTTAAGTAGTACTTTTAAATGGTCAAAACAAAACAACTAGATAAAATATGCTAGTTTGTCTTTTACCAATTATACGAGAATTAGTCTAACTTCTAATTTAATAACTCATAAATATGCAATTTTCTTAACTATTAAAATTTGCATACGAGTTAGGTATTTAGAATTTAGACAATTCTAATTGTCCTATCATACCTTTCTTCATTTATGAAAAGGAATATGATTGAATCTCATTCTTTCTTATGAAAAGAGGACTAGGTTTATTCTTTAAGTAAGGTTGACTCTACCAAAAACCCTTACAGGTGTAGATCAATTTACCAATACATGAATAACCTACTTTTACAGTTTAATGTTGCATTAATACATTTAAAGAATTAGCAAAATTCAATTTTAGTATTTTCGATAATTAAACTTTTCAAGAAAATAAAATACCCAAGGTAATATTCATATAACCATAGAATTTTCTCGAAAACTAGGATCCAAATTATCATAGTTCCATTACATCAGTTGATCTGCTAGTAACGAAAACATATAATAGGGTAATCTGTCGAACAATAATTGGCAAACAATTTCCAATTCTTAGATCTTTATGGGATTTATATTTTCCAACGCTATTGCAAATATAAATATGTTTCATCCCATCTTATGCCTTGAGTCCAGTTCTCACTTCCTACTCAACTTAAGTGTCTAACTTAAAGAAGCGCAAATATGTCCATGTAAGGTCGACTTTACATAGAGATTTACCTCTCCATCACAATCTAGCCAAATCTTGTCATGACGTAAATTGCAACTTCAAGTGTTCCTTTTAATTAGATGGCATATAACTTAATTTAAAAGGGTAGTAGTTTTGATTTTATGTGGTCAAATAAAAAATGTACAAAGATGTCATGCATTCATCTTGTAACATAATAAAAAACTTTTTATTACCAATTCATAAAGATCAAATTATCAAAGTTTTGATTGAGGTATTGGGTTCACCAATCAAGGAATTTAGCGTCAATTATCGCCCATTATACCGTACTTTTGCATAAGTGTAAACACTTAGTGTTTCGGGTAATTACCACTGAAGTGGCGCATGGAATTAAAACTAATTCGACCTTAAGATGAGTTTGTACATTTATGGCTTACTAAGTAGCTCTAATCGAACTAACGAGGGAGAGGACCGGTAAGCGCAAAGCATAACCTTAGACATCCTTTCGGTGTGTTATGCATGCACTTCTTTATTAACCCTTTATAGTTTGTTCTAGTGGGTGAGCCGTTCGGACCATTTGTACCAAAATCACAATCAATTAAACTATTGAAAACTTAACTTTTCAAACAAATCGAATTTCACCATTGTTTAGTCCGTATTATTTTTCTATTCAAAATTACCCTTTGCTTAAAACTGTCGCACATAATAAACAAAAAAGTAAACAAATATAAAATAACCAACTAAAAACAATGCGCAAATAACTAACAATTTAATACGTGTAAACAAGTAGCTACATGCAACTTATTCGATAAAACCCTATTAATAATCAATGTCTAGGTTAATTAATGTATATATTAAATAGGACTTTCACTCTCTCAATTGAAAGCGAGCCACATACATCGATGAATCGATTGCGTAAACCCATAATTAATTATATACCAAATTGCACATAATTGATTCATTAATGTATATAATTGGAGTTTTCCCCAATTCAAGATTTATCATAAATATACATGTGTATAAAACTTAACAATTAATTTTCGCATAACCAATCTTAACAATTTAATCTTTAAGCAACCATCCATGACGAACATGCATGTATCATCATGGATATAACATAACAATTATTCACGTTGTCACAAGATCGCATACAATTCCATGTCACATAACAATTATTCACGAATTAATTCACGTAACATATATACAATTCTAGGTCTAGATATCAATTAACAATACAATTTTATAAACCCTAAACAAAAAAAATTATAAAAAATCGACTAAAAAAATTTTAGGTCGACATAAAAAAAATTTAAAAACCAATTAGGCCAAAAGCCCTAACCATAAAATTAGGGTTTACATAATAATAACCAAACCCTAGAATTAATCATATCAAACACAATACAATATCCGTTTTTTACGTGTTTAGTAATTAATTACTCATTAAACCAAGCTCGTGATGCCACTGTTGGAATTATATAACATGACAAATCATAAGTATAAACAATAAACATCAAGTACATATGCGGAAGCGTATAGGAACATATAATGAATAATTAATTAACTAAAGAATAAAGTATGCGTACCTTTCTTGATTCTAGCCGAACAAGAATCAAATCCATAAACTAGCAATTAGGATGAACTATAATTAGGGATTATAGGATTATAAGAATTACCCCTTACCGTTTTGTAATTCAATCCAAGAATAATAACAAAAGTATGTTATTACCACGTTCTTGTACACACGTACTAAAACAAATTAAAGTAATGCTAGTTTTAATTAAACAAAATAATTATGTTTTGGAAAAGATGATGATCGACACCCATAAGGGTTGTACGATCGGTTTCAAACACAAAAACACACAAACACCTTTTGGTTTTAGGTTATGAGTACAAGAGATCCAAAACACAAGACCCCTAGCCTTGTATATATATATACTTAGCAAAACTTGGAGAACAAGTTGAGTTGGATATGGGTTGGGTTTCCTTGTGGCCGATCGGATGGAGTATCCCACAAGGTATTCCGAAACCTTCCAAATATTGATTCGCATTCTAGTCCTTTCCAATTACATTTAACGACCGTTAGTCCATTACAACTAATTACTTAACGTCCGTTATAATTATTTCATTTAATTAATAAATAAATATAACTATTATATTTAATTATTAACTTTAATTCTCATACGTAAAGTGTGCAATCCCGTGGTCTCGAGTTCGATCCTAACACACGTCTATTATTTTATAGTCCATAAAACCAACAGGTCTAACTAATAAGTCTCTATCTAATCAGTGACCGGTAGTCATGCACGTAACATGCGTACAACATGTTAACTAAATTAATATATAGATATTCCTTGTTTGAGTTCTAATCTAACTGCCATAATCGTCATATGATTAGATATATTGTATAGTTCACATCATGATCTTATATAACAGCTACAGTTAATGAAGCGCGCGTCTATTTCTCAGCCAGATTAACTTCGAGAGTAGTATGCAATCATGAATGCCAAACATGCACTCGTAAATGGTTATGTATGGTTGGTCATTGTGTTGAAATGTATAAGTTGGGATGCAAGCTCATGTTTGACTTTAAGTCAAAGGGCTTGTTATGTCAAGTTGTTCTAATGTTTGTATGTTTTGCTGTTGTTAGCAGGTTCTAATATCTTGAGGAGTTAAAGTGTATCTTAGCTTCTATAAAAGCTGGACCTAACCCTGGCTGCATTATCACTCTCTCATATTGTTTCTCTCACATCAAATACTGCGTATCTCTTTCTCTCAAGTTTGGTCTGGTATTGTTGGTATTGGTTAACTCTGATCATCTTGATCAGTTTCATAGTTTGTTAGGTAGTATTGAGAGTTGTAGTGAGGATCTGTTGTATTACAATCTTTGTAGTGTGATAGATAGAATCCTTCTGAAGGGGACTATCTGTGTCTTGTGTATTTGTTTGGTGAGCACACGTTTTGTGGACTCATCTTCTTGACTATTCAGTTAATAAAAGATTTCACCAAGGGGTGGTTGGCTGGGTGAATTGATTGTGTTGTGGTTGGTTTGAGACCATATTTGGTTATTTAACATTGTATCAGAGACAAGGCTTTGATCTTCGTTGGTTCTTGATATTAGGGTTTCTAGGGTTTGATCTCAAATTTGGGGGTTTCTTGAGCAATTGGGATCTTGTGAGGCTGTTTTCTTAACGGCCGTAGTGTTAATTGTTGATTTTAGTGGTGGATCTTGGATTTATCGATTAGGGTTTTTTGAAACCCTAATTTGATAAATTTGGGGATCTTGGTTCTGGTGATTCCTGGTGGTGTTCTTGGGGTTCTTGGTTGGTTATTGACTCTCTTGACTAAGTGAATCAAGAGAGTTGGTAATCTGGTTTCCGCTGCGCTTCTTCTAGAAAGGTTTAATTCTCTTCTCTTAATTCTCTGAGTACTTTAGTTTTTTACACTGCAAACTCTGTGGGTAACATCTTGACTTGCCTCCTTGAGAGGTACGAAAACCTGCTCTTCCCACAGATAGGTGTGAGACTGGGTATTTCAGTTGAATTGGGTGTGAGTTTTTTATTGTTTCTTGGTAGTATAGTTGCTGGTATTCTTTGTTGGCCTGTTTGCTTGTTTCTTGGTAGTATAGTTGCTGGTATTCTTTGTTGGTCTGTTTGCTTGTTTGGTATCTGCTGTCTGGTTGTTTATTCTGATTGTTATTTGTTTGTCTTATTTCTTGATTCATTATGTCTGAAGTTCTCATTAGTTCTTTGGATGCTGGTAATCCCCTCTATTTGCATTCTAGTGATAATTCTAATGTTCCTATTGTGCATTTTAAACTCACTGGATCTAATAATTATAAAATGTAGTCTACTGCTATGAAAATTGCTTTAAAAGGTAAAAATAAAATGGGATTTGTTGATGGTTCTTGTGTTAAACCTGTTACTAGCCCTGTTCTTTCCCAGCAATGGGAAATATGTAATGCCATAGTTCTTGGTTGGATTCTTGGGTCTTTGTCTCCTGAGTTGTACTTAGGACATGTTTACTCAGAAATTGCATCTGAGGTTTGGGATGAATTACAGGAAACTTATGATAAAATTGATGGGTCTGTTATTTTAAATGTGATTCATAAGACTAACTCTCTTAAGCAAGGTGAACTATCTGTGCCTGATTATTATCATAATTTGAATTCTATTTGTAGAGAATTTGATACTTTAACTTTGTTACCTGCTTGTACTTGTGCTGCTCATGAGGGTGTATTGAAACATAATCAACTTGTTAGACTTATGCAATTTCTTATGGGCTTAAATGATGTATATCAACCTATTAGGAGTAATATTCTTGCTAGGTATCCTTTACCAGATGTTAAAGAGGCTTTTAATGTGGTTTCTAGGGAGGAGTCTCATAGAGGACTTCACCCTAGCTCTGGTTCTAATAGTAAGGTTCAACCTGCTGCTTTTGTTGCTAAGACCAATAACAATTCCAACTCTAATAACAACTTTGTTAGGAGAAATGGTAATAGTAATAATAATACTGGTAATAGGGGGCCTAATCCTAATCTGGTTTGTAAATAGTGTGGTCTAATTGGGCATACAATTGATAGATGTTTTGAGTTGAATGGCTACCCCCTGGTTTTAAAAGGAATCCTAATTTGTCAAAACAGTCTGCTGTTGTCAAAAAGTTTAATGCTAATAGTGCAGATGTGTCTCAACCATCCACTTCTTCTGGTTCTATGACTGGTTCTTTCACTAATGATCAAATGATGAAACTCTTAAGTCTCATTAATGAAAAACCATCTGCTAATGGTTATGCAAGTATGGCAGGTATATCTCCCACCTTCTTCAATAATAATGTGATGTTTAATCTGCATTTTGAGAGGTTTTTCTGTGCTAACTAGTTCTGTGAAATATCATGTTACTTTAGGGTGGGTTATTGATTACGGTGCTAATCGAGATATGGTGATTCTACTAAAAATATGTTTAATGTTGTTGATATTTCTAGTCTCGTGTTAGCTGTTGGTCACCCTAATGGTACGGTTGCTAATATTACTGCTATTGGTAGTCTTAGACTCACTTCTGGTGTGGTTTTGTTTGATGTTCATGTTGTTCTTGAGTATAATGTGAGTCTGTTGTCTGTTAATAAGATGATTAAGGACAGTAAGTTCTTTGTTGGTTTTGATGAACATAAATGTTACATTCAGGATTTGAAACTGGGCAAAATTGTGGGGACTGGTAGTGTTTCTGGTGGTCTCTATTTTTTTGATGAAACTGATTGTGGTGAGTCTAATCTTTCCATGTGTAACTCTGTTTTTGTTTGTCATGTTTCTAATGAGTTATGGCACCAAAGGCTTGGTCATCCTGCTGATCAAGTCTTGTCTACTTTGGGTAATAAATTTGTTTTAAAAAGGTGGATCATATTTCTCCTTGTGATGTGTGTCACAAGGCTAAACAAACTTAAAAACCTTTTCCATTAAGTGAAAATAAATCTAAAACTGTTGGGAATCTTATTCATTGTGATGTTTGGGGTCCTTATAAGGTTACTAGTAAAGAAGGTTTTAAGTATTTCTTAACTTTGGTTGATGATTTTAGTAGAGCTGTTTGGGTTTATCTTCTGAAATCAAAAACTGAAGTTTGTGATCATATTACAAATTTTATAAAACTTGTCTTTACTCAGTTTAATAAAAAGGTCAAGATCATAAGGTCTGATAATGGAACTGAGTTTGTTAATAATCAATTATCCACTCTTTTTTCTGAATTAGGGACGATTCATCAAACTTCTTGTGCCTATACTCCTCAGCAAAATGGGATTGCTGAGAGGAAACATAGACACCTTCTTAACGTTGCTAGGAGTCTTATGTTTCAGGGGGGGATTCCCTTGAATATGTGGCCTGAATGTGTGTTAACTGTTGTATATCTTATTAACAGGCTTCCCTCCTCTGTCTTGTCTGGTGCTTCCCCTTATTTTTTAGTGTATGGTAAGGATCCTAGTCTCTCTCACATCAGATCCTTTGGATATCTGTGTTACTCTACTGTTTTAAATTCATATGATAAGTTTGGTTCTAAATCTGAAAAATGTGTCTTAGTTGGTTTTTCTAATGTTAAAAAAGCTTATGATCTGTTTTTTTATTCAAGAGATGTCATTTTTTATGAAACTGTGTTTCCTTTTAAAATGAAGTTAGCAAATGGTTTTCATAAGCCTGCAAATGTTTTTGGTAAATCTAATACCGAGTTTAATAATACTCAACCAAACTTTGATGATAATGGAGTAAACAACTTGAATTTCTTTGATATCCATGGGTCTGAAAGTCCCTATGATGAAGAGGGGGACCCTTCTAATGAGGAAGGTAGTGGTATTGTACCTCCAGATGACTGTGCTAACACAGTCAATGAAGGAGGTGCAACCACAGCAACCCAGATAGATGATAATATCACCTCTGAGGGCACAAATCAAAATGTTTTCAATGGTGAGGATCAAAATGTTCGAATGGAAGCACCATCAAGTGTTAGGAGTTCTAGTAGAACTAGAACTCAGCCTGTTAGGTTTAATGACTTTGTTGTTGGTAGTAATGTGAAGTATGGTCTTGAGAAATATGTGTCTTATTCCAATCTGTCTAGAGTTAATATGTGTTTTTCTACTACTCTTAATAAGTCTTGTGAGCCTAAATATCTTTCTGAGGCTATTCAAAATCCTATGTGGAAAGATGCTATGAATTCTGAAATGGAAGCTTTACATAGGAATAATACTTATGAGCTGTGTGAGTTGCCAAATGGTAGATTTGCCATTGGTTGCAAATGGATTTGGAAAATTAAATTCAAGTCCACTGGTGAAGTTGATAGATATAAAGCTAGACTTGTTGCTAAGGGTTATAATCAAAGGGAAGGTATTGATTATGAAGAAACATTTAGTCCAGTTGTTAAAATGGTTACTGTTAGGTGTCTTAGTGCTTTATCTTTTTCTAACAATTGGCCTTTATTTCAACTGGATGTTAATAATGCTTTCTTATATGGTGATTTGTATGAAGATGTGTATATGCGGTTGCCCCCTGGATATTATGATAAGAATGAAACTAGAGTGTGTAAATTGAATAAGTCTTTGTATGGGCTAAAACAAGCTCCTAGGCAGTGGAATGAAAAACTTACCACTGCTTTGGTGGAAATTGGTTTTAAACAAAGTCTTAATGATTATTCTTTGTACACTAAAGACTGTGATGGTATTTTCTTGGCATTATTAATTTATGTGGATGATATTGTCATCACTGGTAATAATATTAGTGAGATTGAGAAGTTCAAAAAGTTTCTAAATTCAAAGTTTATGATTAAAGATCTTGGTCCTCTTAAATATTTTCTGGGGATTGAAGTATTAAACTGTGAGTCTGGTCTTTGTCTTTCTCAAAGAAAGTATTGTTTGGATTTGTTACTTGAATATGGGTTGTTAGCTTGTAAGCCTACTGCTACTCCTATGCAGCAGAATGTGGTTTTGAGTCATGTTGAGACTGAAAGTGATAAATTTCTGTCTAATATGACTGAGTATCAAAAATTGGTTGGAAAGCTTATATACTTGTCTGTAACTAGGCTTGACATTTCTTATGCAGTTCATTGTCTAAGTCAGCATATGCATGCTCCTCTTAACTCTCATTTTATTGTTGCACTTAGAGTTTTGAGATACTTAAAACAGGCTCCTGGTACAGGTATACAGTTTGTGTATGGGAAAAGCCTTAATCTGTATGCTTATTCAGATGCAGATTGGGCTAAGTGTCTTGTTTCTAGGAAACCAGTTTCTGGTTTTTGTGTTTATTTTTGCAATAATCTGATTTCTTGGAAAAGTAAAAAGCAAGCCACTATTTCTAGGTCTTCTGCTGAATCTGAGTATAGATGTCTTGCATCTACTACTTGTGAGCTTATTTGGATTATAAAAGTTTTTAAAGATTTGGGTATAGAGGATTTGTTACCTGCAAGTTTATTTTGTAATAGTAGTTTCGCTATTGATTCTTCGCTAACCTAGTTTTTATGAAAAGACCAAACATTTTGAGATTGATTACATCTTGTTAGAGAGAAAGTAGCTTCAGGGGTCATCAGAACCTTGAAGGTTGCTTCTGCTAATAATGTTGCAGATATATTTACTAAAGGGTTGAGTGTTTCTCAACACAAGCTGTTTTGTGATAAGCTTGGTCTGATAGATCTGTTCAAGCCATGAGCTTGAGAGGGGGTGTTGAAATGTATAAGTTGGGATGCAAGCTCATGTTTGACTTTAAGTCAAAGGGCTTGTTATGTCAAGTTGTTCTAATGTTTGTATGTTTGGTCTTGTTAGCGGTTCTAATATCTTGAGGGTTAAAGTGTATCTTAGCCGCTATAAAAGTGGACCTAACCCTTGGCTGCATTATCTCTCTCATATTGTTTCTCTCATCAAATCTGCGTATCTCTTTCTCTCAAGTTTGGTCTGGTAATGTTGGTATTGGTTAACTCTGATCATCTTGATCAGTTTCATAGTTTGTTAGGTAGTATTGAGAGTTGTAGTGAGGATCTGTTGTATTACAATCTTTGTAGTGTGATAGATACAATCCTTCTGAAGGGGACTATCTTTGTCTTGTGTATTTGTTTGGTGAGCACACGTTTTGTGGACTCATCTTCTTGACTATTTAGTTAATAAAAGATTTCACCAAGGGGTGGTTGGCTGGGTGAATTGATTTTGTTGTGGTTGGTTTGAGATCAGATTTGATTACTTTAACACATTGATTAAGACTAACTTCTACAGTTCTACCCTATCCAAATTATAAGACCCATGTTTTTATCATAACTCATAAGTGTTCCTCATGTTTTCTAATAGTGTAAGTACGTGTTTGGTCGTGTGTGTGCTTATAAAAGGCTTAAAGCGCGAAGCAACGTGGTCCTTGGTTAATAATTACAACATTGTGCTGCTATATATAGACATGAAGAAGGTTTGGAAATTAAAAGGCAATACGTGAATGATATTTGAGTATTGTACATTTTTTTTTGAACAGAGATAACATTTCACTTCTCACAAATTGAGGTGGACAAGTTACACCGAACATAATGGGCAAAATCGAAACCGACTTGCCAAACAAAATACACAAGGTAGCAAGTTAAGCCAAAACAAGACATACACCATAATAGTTGTGACATACTAAAGCAACACCATACAAGGGTGGGGGGAATCACCAAGGTGAGCTTTTGGCAGCGACTACAGCGGCAGCGACGAAGATGGGAGATGACATATCTGTGAGTAAGGGCTTTTATTGTGGGAAAGGAAAAAGTACAAGAAAAGATGGGAGAAGAATGTCCAGACGGCCGGCCAAAACCGACCGCCGGAGAAAGTTGAGATTTGTTTGGTAAGTGTTAGGGTGGATTGGGTTTATTTTTTAGAGAGAGGTTGGAGAGAAGTTTAGAGAGAGGTTGAGTATTCTACATTAGCTTATACAAAAATCAATGTTACGTTACGCGATTTATCTCTTTTATGCTGGTTGTGACACTAGTTGAGGTTCAATTTTCCTTTCTTCAATTTTTTAAAGTACCTAAATGATAGACACTTTCTTCAACATATTTAATTTGTTACTAGCACAAAAATTCGAGCTCATTGAACTCCTTTTACATTTGTAACAGAAAACTTATAATACAGTTTAAACATATCATTGTGTTATTTTGACAATATATATTACTTCAGGGGCTAATATAATAAAATGATTATCATTTAAGACACGCGACTTGGCTCACGCGCCAAATCATTGTAAAACATTAACCGGGTCCCACAAAATTTCTACTACTACTAGTTGGTCAGTCAACGATTATTTTTACTATTTATGCATGTTACACTTTTTGTCCCTGAACTTTGTAAAAGTTAAAAAAATGCCCAACTGAACTGACATTAAAGACTTTACATAGCAGTAGCAACCAAACAGTTGTCACCATAATAAGTTCACGGGGGTTTTTTTTTTAACTAAACCCTAAATACGATTCTAAGCTCTGGCGATCTCCGATTAAATTAATCCCTAACAACGATCTTTTTTCTATTCCTAGTCTCAATCATCTTTGACCTTAATCAGTTTTAGTTAACAAACCCCGTGGGATGTTAATTGTTCTTGATTTGAGCGACTAAGACTTGATTCTAGGGTCGATTTAATCGTTTTTAGGGTTTATTTTCAATGCTGCTCTTATTATCGCAGCTGTGTTTTATCGAATCGCTATCATGATTGATGTTGGTTAGTATCTTGTGCTTATAATCATGCCTTAGTTCTACTAAGGTTAGCGTGATTGAAGATTGACGTGGATCTTCTTGTCTTCCTGGTGTTTCGTTTTCTTAGGGTTTCGATTTGCTTTTTAGGTTTTCGTATTTAGGGTTGTTTTACTTTCTTGTTTGTTGCTATGGACAAGGTTGATGAAGTGGAGCCGGTTTCACTTGGATCGACCCCTAGTCATGTTGCTCCTAGCCATGACACGCCTGAGGGCCATGATACTTTAATGAAAATTCGTGCTATTGAAAAACAAATTTTTGAGGGAAAACTTGTTCTGATGGGTGATGATGGGCAACCATTAAAACCGGTGTGATTGAGGATGCTAATCACGCTCATGGGACTAGTCCTTTGAGCATCTTAAGGTGCCGCGATCACGAAGGAACTTGATGAGATGCTTAATGCTATTGGTTATTATTCTAAACCTCCTCAAGATACAACTTGTCCTATGGCTTCTAATGTTAATGCTAGTAATGATAGTGTTGAATCAAATGCCATTGGGGTGTTGGTATTCGAAGGTTGGTGATTACGCTTTGCAAAACCTTCTCCATCGTATCTTGGTGTTACTTCAAATGACCCAAAGAAACACACTTCTAACTTTCGTAGGTTGGAGTGTAATAAGAAAGCTAATGGTGTGGATCTTTACATTCGATAAAAGTGGTTGAAGAGGTTAACACTAGGTTTGAGAATACTTTGTATGGTTATTTCCTTGGTAAGCGTCTTGCTTTTCTGTTGTTGATTACTTTATGCATGATGTGTGGGCTAAGTTTGGCATACAAAAGGTAATGATGAGCATAAAGGGTTCTTCTTTTTAAGTTTAATTCGAAAAAGGTGTTGATGATGTTATTGAAAACGGTCCTTGGTTGATTAATAATGTACCTATTATTCTTAAACCATGGACGGTGAACACCAATTTACTCAAAGAGGATTTGACCAATATCCGGTGTGGGTTAAATTCCATGGCGTTCCTCTTGCTATGTTTTCGATGATGGCCTTAGTCTCCTTGCCACATTGATTAGTGCGCTAAGCGGTTAGATGCCATCACTAGCCAAATGTGCAAGGATTCGTGGGGCAAGTAGTTTTGCTAGATGCATGATTGATGTGAAGTCGGATGAGCTTCTTGGGGCGCCTTCTTGTAGAGATTAGTTACTTGATGGGTCGGGGTCGACTATAGAGACGATCGGGTTGAATATGAGTGGAAACCACCACATTGTGATAAATGTAAGATTTTGGTCATACTCCTATTGATTGTCCTATAGTTGTTGAACCTCTACTCGACCTTCCAAGCGTGCAAATGATGGTGCAAATGATGGTTTCAAGGCGGTTAATAATAGGAAGAAGGAAAGCAAGGTGGGTCTTCTAATCCGAGTCGAGGAGGGTTTTCAAACTGTTGTGGGTAAGCAGTTTCATTACCAACCCAAGAAGAATCATACGAACCTAAGAAAGTTGTAGTCAATAATAAGAATGCTTCGATGTGGCTAGTTCAAGTGGAACCAAGATCGCTACATCTAACCGGTTTGGCGCTCTTAATATGGAACATACGGATGCGTCGGTAGTCCCTCTAATGACACTATCAAGGATGTGGAGTGCGGTTGTACAATGGATGTTCTTGATGATAAGTCTACTAAGAAAGGTATTGCATCACAAGTGCCTCTTGTGAGTGATTTGAAAGAGATGGAGTCGGTAGTGGCTCCTCGAACTAGTGATTCTTGTATACCGCTTTGCCTCTTCTACTAAAGAAGTAATCCTTTTTCTAAAGTGGGAGAAATTGTAGTGTCGATTCGAAGATGAGGTTGTTCTAACCCATTTGATGAGTCTGCTAATATATTTGGTAGTGGCCAAGAGTTTGAAGATGAGTATGATGACTATGATTCACGATGACTATGCTAAAGCAGGTTCGTGATCTTAGGAAATTTGGATGCCTTTAATGCCATGTATGGCACAACGTTTCAAGGTCCTAGGAAGTAATTTTATTTCTTTGTGTCATATGTTATCTTTTGAGTAGTGGTTTGTTTTCTTGGTTAGAAAACATGAAGTATCTTGTTATGTAATTTCTACGTCTATGTATGTAGCGGTGAGATATGCGATTTCACTCATATCCATTGTACTTAAACTTTTATTTGGTTAATTTATTTACCAGGGTGCAGGATTACTCCCCTTTACCCAAAAAAATAATAAGTTCACGGGGAATCTGATGCAAAAAGTAGTTTTCGTAGACCAACTGACATCACATTTATAACTTGATACCAAACGTCTATCCTACATTAAGTTTCCCGTTAGACCCGGATGTACCGTGTACGACGCCATCAGTTCCATATCAGCGTCACATGATCTTATTTCCCATCACATTTACCCCGTAATAATTATCACCTTACTAGCCATTTACCTATACAAAACATGTACTCGTAAATTACTTGTAGTTGTGACAATGGGTCGGACTGGTTTGACCCGAAACACTTTATGTACTTTTTTGTTATTTTACCGGATGCTATAGATAATGCATAACCCGAACATATTCATGAGTTAATAGGCCAAAAAACTGATATTTTCAGTATGATAACTTTGGTTCATCTATGTTGTAACAATTTGGTATTTACTTTCCGAAAAAAATAAACATATCATCATAATGTGTATGCATCTCACTTCTATCTACAACAAAACCAAACACGGATTGAACAATGAAAAGTACATTTAACAAAGAATGAAGAAGATAAGCACCCTTTGGCGCTCACGTCTCATATGGAAATGTGAGCCAGGGGTGTTTTAAGGCTTCTCTAGCCGTTGGTCGCCTCTTTGGGTTAATCTCAAGTAATTTGGATATGAAATCAATGAATAATGTATCAGAAACTTGTAGGTGTTCCTCCAATGATATTTCTTTCGGGGTTATGCATTCCATTTGATTTGTTTCCTGGTTAAATAAAATCCGGATAAATGAGTTACAAGTACTAGAGTTAAGCAATTATCGATCTTTTTGTTAAGTATGATTAAAGAAGAAACAAACCTCGTTTATCTGATAAAGATCAAATTCATCGGTGAAATACTTGCTTGTTTCTTGACCCCTTATTAGCATGTCAGTATCAATCGGCCCAATCATTCCGATCACACGTGCAAGCAAGAAAACTACATCTTCATTGAGAAATAAAACCTGTTTGAATTCAGATAAATTAAAAAGAATTAAATAGGGACTTTCATAATGGGGAAAGATTGAAATTTTTATATAAAGAATAAAGAACATACATCACCGGATGCTAATTCGGCCAAGATACAACCAAGAGACCAAAGATCAACCTTTTGGTTATATGGAAGACCGAGGATGACTTCAGGAGCTCTATAAGATCGAGATTGTACATACAGCGACAACCTGTCATTTTCAAAGCAACTGCTTCCAAGGTCGATAACTTTGATCTCACACCTGCTATAGCTTTTGATAAGAATGTTTTCTGGCTTTAGATCACAATGGATAATTCCCAATCCGTGCAAGTAATCCAAAGCTTCCAGACATTGTCTTGTTATGATCTGGTTTTGAATAAAAGTTAGCATTTCGCGTTCAAGAAAAGGGTTGCTCGGATCTAAAGGAGGCAATTTCAACTCATTTCTCAAAAAAGGGTTGATATAGTTAGTATCTTATCTGTGACTGGTCAAATGGGTCGACAAGGTCAAAAGTCACCCAAAAGAGTTTTCGAATTCTAAAAGCCTCCTAACTTGCTTTACCAAAAGAAATTAGATATAATATAAACAACACTTCGTATATATCTTATATCTTATATCTTATTTAATACATGAATTGTTTATGAAGTCGATAATTTTTTTACTTAAAAGTGCCAATGGGTCAGCCTACCACGGCCAACCCGTTTGGACCCGTATTATACTTGTTTTGACTCGTTACTGACCCGTCCATTTGCAACCTCTACGCAGATTAGGCCTAATAAACGAACCTGTAGCCTGGGCATTGTAAAATAAGGCTCCGCTTCAGATTCTCTATTGTATTTTTGAAATTCATATAAGTTGGCCCGTAGCAATTCACTAACAATGATAAGATGTTCCTGCAAAATTTTCAAGAAACTTCTTAACAAATTAACCAAATGATTGCATAAACTATTAAAGACTTGAAGGGCTTGTAATTGCTTACGTGAAAATAGAAATAATCATAAAGCCGTAAAATATGGCGTTCATCAGCAGGATCATGCTTGTTTACAAGCTTTAAAAGCTTGATTTCATCTAAGCTTTGGTCAAAGAAATCTTTCTCGTTCTTTATAATCTTCAAACAAACATCAACTCCCGTTTGAAGATCACGGGCCTGAACGACTTTGCTAAATGCAGCTGAGCCAAGATACTCTTCAACAACGTATCGGGCGCCAATCACACTGTTTATAACAATCGGCAGATCCTTATTCTCTTCAAAGCCAGTCCTACAAATTCCAAAAGAGTCAGTACACTAAAACAATTTATCCATCCTTAAATTTAGTAAACAAAATGTCAAGTCACCTGTTTTTTCTGTGTATAACTTTTAGATCAAATACTTCATATTCATCTTCAGTCGCATTCAACAAAGATTCGTCACTAGTGACAATAGCATCAACTTCTTCAACTTTAGGAGCATCATAATCACTATTAGTATTATGCAATACATGGGTTCTTTTAGAATCCCTAACAAGATCGTCATCACAACTTTTACTATTCTCTTCAATATCATTTATAACAATTTCTTTTAATGAGCCACATAAAGATGGAGACTTGATGTCCTCATAATAATCTTTGACCTCGGCATCATCTTTCAAATACCCGGTTGAGGTTGGCCATACTTTATCAAGACAGTTAACTTTCTCTAGTGGGTCTAATACAGGATCAAAAACGAGTTCAAGATTTTCTTTTTCTGAAGTCATAACAAACTTGTCTTCACTTGGACCGCCAAAAGGATCCGAGTCAAAGAAAGATGGCATAGCATAGTCTTCGTCTTTCTCCCTATACCAGTTTAAGTCATTTTGCATGTCAAACTCATGGTAATCACGAGCCGTACCAAATTGAGACAACCTATCCGATGAAGCATGAGAGCTAGCCCCTTTTACAGTCTGGATCCCATATGGATTTGTAAATTCTGTGCACATCATAGTCACTATAATGGTCAGTAACAATCAAATATTTTAGCTTTATGTTCCTAGGGTTATTTTTTAACATCAACATTGTTGCTAAAACAGGAGAAACATTTGAACATCTTTATGGCCAAAAAGCCAATTTGCGAACACAATATTAAATGATCCTTTTAAATATATTTTAAGGTAATAAGCTTTGAAATTGTAGTACCATTCATATGCATTCAATAGGTAAACCTAATATTTTCCTAATTTAAGTACACAATTTCTATGCCTAACACTAAAACATAACTAATTTGACCATAAAAGTCAACACAATTTATTATAGTTTCTGCAAATACATGATTGTCATGAAATGAAAGCATGACCATTATTTCAGCAATTTTGGAATTCAAAGTTTTCAACAAGAATCTCATTCCTCTTAAATATCAAACCAAAAAATATATTCAATCTTAATAACATTTCCATAAAAAGGAAAAGAAAAAACAAGAATCCTAAAAATAAGGAACATAAATTAATTAAAGGCTATAAAGACAAACCAAAGATAATGTGTGCCATTGTGGTCCTAAATCCCAAAAGGGTATTAAAAAAATCACCAATTTAACAATTAACACTAAACAAATATAATGTAGAATAAAGTAAAACGGATAAACGGAGTAGAATATTTGTTCATGTTTTACTCAGATGTACGCAGCCTAATCAGTATTCCGGTTTCTATAACTTTGAACATAATTTTAACACTAGACCATCTCGTGACCTAGTCTTTTTTACTCAGACGTACGTAGCCTAACCAGTATTCTGGTTTCTAAAACTTTGAACATACTTTTAACACTAGACCATTTCGTGACCTAGCTTTTTTTTACTCAGGTATACGCAGCCTAACCAGTATTCCGGTTTCTAAAACTTTGAACATACTTTTGACACTAGACCACCTTGGATATGTTGAAATAGTATAATGCAATAATTTAAAAATAAAAATAAAAGTCAAATATTAAAAAAAGAAAAGTAAAACCTGATGAGCATAACTCAGTAGTGGAAGAACCCAAGCTAACAAAGTCTTGATCATCATCATCAGAAGAGCCATGACATGCTCGGCGGCGCGTGGGTGGAATCTTGATGGGTGGGAGTGGTGGTGGTGGTGCAAGGAAGCTAGAAGAAGTAGAAGAAGAAGGTGGTGATGATTTAAGGAATAAGTCATGAAGAAGTGCTGATTCAGAGAATGAAAGATGGTTTTGTCTGAAGAATTCTAGGACTGATTCTATGTCAGATGGTTCCATTTTTTTGTGTTTGTTTATTGGAGTTGTGGAGTGTTCATGGGTCTGTGTTTTGTTTCTGTTTTGTACTATTTTATGATGACATGGATCAAAGGTTCTTAACGGCTTTTGTTTGATTGAAGTTATATATATGACTGTCTCAGAAAAATGGTATGTGGGATTTTGTTAAGAGGAAACTCCTAAATTAGCTTAGTGGTCTAACGACGCTCTTTTTAGCCAAAAAAAAAAAAAAAAAAAAAAAAAAAAAAAATCTTCAAATAGCTCAGCTCGGTGGTTTAACGACGTTCTTTTTCTAGCCCAAAAATAAAAAATTCTTAAAATAGTCAAAGGCGACATGATAATTGAGCGACCAACTTAACAATGAGTTGAGATCATATAAGCTACATGTTGTCGTAGAGCCGATGGATATCATTATCATAGTTTTTATCTAAATCGTTTTATTTTTTTAAAAGCAACATATCTTATGCAAACAGTAAATCTTGTTCTGAAAATCTGTAATCATTACGAGATTAAATTATCTTTACATAGATGTCGTTTGTCGTATCTTTCGTGAAGTCTTTTTTTTAAATTTAGGAAAAATCGCGTATGATTAGTAAAAATCGCGTGTGATTTTAAAAATCACATGTGATTCGTAAAATCAAATCACGTATGATTTTAACAAATCGCGTGTGATTTTACAAATCACATATGATTCTTACGGACAAAATTTTAAAAAGAAAATCGTCGAAAGTATATAACAACGTATATCTATGAAAGATAATTAATCTCGTCGAATATATAATTTTTTGGCGTAACGATTAACGGTTTGTGAGATATTTAATTTTTAAAAAGGGTGAATATATTTTAATAAAAGAAATGAGTGGTATGATTGGTTGATTGAATAACAAATATGAGTTATACTTTTCTCATATGACATAACACGTGTCTCACTTTTTTTCACTAAAAGACAAAATAAGTCACCTAAAGTACAAATCGCTCAAGAAAATCAAATCGTATGGTAATTTTGAGAACTTTTCTATTCTTGGGCTATTTTGAGAACTTTTCTATCCTTAGGCTAGAAAAGGGAGCGTCGTTAGGTCATCGACTACTTTGAGAATTTTCTCTTTTATTAATCTATCTGTCTTAAAGTAATTGTTTCTCGACAGAAAATATACAGTCTAATTTTATTTTATTATTTATTTTTTTTTATTTTTTATTTTTTTGCAGAATGATAGTTTTACCAGTAATTAATGTCTTATTTATAGTTTGTGATAATAATTTCAAATAATGATAATATGTTAAAATTTATCTAATACTACGTATCTATTATTGGTAGTAGACAATTAACTTGAGACATCTCAAAAATAAAACATAAACTATAAATTTGAGACAGATGAAGTACTTTACCCACAAAAAACTTTTGTATTATTAGTAGTAAATAGCATCAACCTTTACTTTTGGAGAAACAAGATTAAAAGAATAATAATAATAATAATAATAATAATAATAATAATAATAATAATAATAATAATAAATAAATAAATAAATAAAAATCACATACATTTAAAATAGAATAAATAAAATAAATAAATAAATAAACTTGTACATTTCAGATACATCTATTATTAGTTTCTACATTCAATATTTATTCTCACTAAAACACACTCTAATTTGACAATTGTATAACTTGATTAACGATATAAGTTTACATCGTAACTCTGTCGATATCCTACTTTTCTTATTAAATTAATATATAAAATCTGTTGATACGAGATTCAATTTTATTACATAAATGTCAAGAGAAGAACAATAGTTAGTGACATTAAATCCTTGACGGACATCTTTTCGTAAAATCAGTAACAGTTAACATTGTGAGTTTGTGACAAGCTTTTAGTTGTACGTAGCTTTTTTCTGTGATTTTTTTATGTTAACAAGTTGTACAGCTAATTAAAATGTGTAAACAAGCGCATAATCTTAAAAGTTAAAGGCTACAAAATGCTATACGCTACAAACACATAATGATAAAAATTAAAAATAGAAATGATACATGTACTTAAAGGTCTAAACTTATATCTAAAATTATTTGGCATCATCCTGATGGGTTCAAAATAAATGGTCTTTATCTGCAGCCATAAAATACTGACACTTAATTTTAAGTCTAAGTTTAGACCATGTATCATTTCCCAATTAAAAATATATTTCCAACCATTCTCATTATGACTCAACCTCTATTACATCTTCCCTCAAATGAATTTATCCTTAAAATTACGAAAACTTGCTTAATATAAGGGTGGTAATCTTTCATCGTCACTTTTTGATTAAATGCGCTGGTTGTGCGTTCTGATATATCACATGCGATCACAATCCGTAATCATAAATAGTGATCGTGATAAAAAAAACGTGTGAATATGTCTTAGAGAGGAGAGGAGTGGGCGCGGGTGAGGATTGGTACCCTTACCAAGCGGTAACACCATGCAGCCCTTGGGTATGAAAATCGGTACAAAATCGTGGTACCAAGCGAGTGTGAAATGTGATGTTGGATTGGGTTTTGACCGTTGGAGCCAACAGTCAATTTAAAAAAAAAAAAAAAAAAAAAAAAAAAATCTTTAAAACCGGATATTACTCTTTATTTTCAAATAAAACACACTAAAATCTCTCAAAACAAAAATAATTGCCAAAATGTCTTGGATTCTTCCGAATTGAATGCATTATTCTATCTTCGTCCGACGAGATATCGCGGGTAGCTCGTTGCAATACTTGCTTCAATCGGCTCAATATCTTGCAGACACGGCAAGCTCTGCGAACTAGCGTAAATCGTCAGCGGCAATAGGTCTTCAAACGTTAGAGAATGATTGGTTCGTTGAAACACCAAAGACAACGAAGAGTACTTTAAAAAAATTCGAATGGAGAAGAGCATGTTTTTGCAAATAGTGGGCGACATTGAGCGAGATACCCATATTTTCAAGAAAGTGCGACGGCGTTCGAAAAAAGTTTCACGGCGAAACAAAAATCACTTGGTACCGTTAAGCGACTCATGACCGGTAATCCACGGATGAGTATGATGAATATTTATGCATGGTTGCAAGAGCGTCGCGTGAAAATCTTGATTATTTTGTGAGGTCATCATTCGGTTATGCGGTCGAGAGTACTACGTGAGCCCTCTGACTGACGACCTTGCTCGCATTTTCCATGCCTATGAAGCGAAGCATCCTCCACAGGATGCTTGGTAGCATCGATTGTCTGCGCGTCGGATGGAAAAATTGTCCAAGACATCGAGAGGCAATATACTAGCGGTGACTATGGTGTTCCCACTATTATGCTTGAAGTCACCGCGTCACAAGATATGTGGATTTGGCGTACTTTTTTGGTCCACTGCGGTCGAACAACGATATCAGCGTATTGAATCGATCGACTTGTATCTTACGGATCGAAATGGAGCAGCGATGAGCAGTTCATTCAACGTGAATGGGCGCTTACAAAGCAGCTACTATTTGGCGGATGGAATCTATCCAAGTGGTCTACATTTGTTAAAGCATACCGTATCCATCCGAACCAAAGGAAAGAGATTTCTGAGATTCTGAGAGGCGAGAAAGGATGTCGGCGAGCTTTTGGTGCTCTCAAAGGAAAATGGAAAATTCTCGATCGACCTCTCCGAGCTATGACCAAAGCGAAGATTGCCAAACAGTTCATGCGTCTGTTATTTTGCACAATATGGTTATAAAGCGAGGGAGGGCAATCTCACCGGTTCGTATAATGGATGGTAAATCCACCAAGTAGGTGTCTGACGACGGTGTGGTAGCGAGTTCTTAGACGAAGTTCTCCATGGCCGTCTTGATATGATCTCGCGGAGCGCGTGTAGCGTCAAAACTGCCGTATCTCGATGATTAGTGTGTTTTTATTTTAATCTACTTATTTTTAAGTGTTATGTTATGTTTTTTTAAGTATTATGTTATGTTTTTTAAGTATTATGTAATGTTTTATTTTATTTAATGAAATGGTATGTTTTATTTTAAATATTGTATGTGATTTTATGTATGAAAAAAAAACAAATCGGGTCTAATTGGTGGCCACTCCTCCAAGCAGGGTATGGTTAGGGTAAAATTAGTCTTTTGATGTGTAATGTTTTATTGGATGGAGATGAGGTGACGCAGGGTATTAGGTGTGGCTCCCTCATAATATAAACATTATGCATCATTATACCTATATAATCATCTGACATTTTGTGGTAATTAACTATGGTAATGAATGGTAAGTTAGTGAGTTACCATTCATGACTTCAGGTTGAATAATTATCACTTACTACTTGCCCCCACCGCATATCATTATTATGTTTAATGTTTTCTCCCTTAATTTCACCTTTTTCCTATTGTGACCACATATATTATTATTTTGCTTTTTATATATATATATTTTTTTTCTTTTTCTTTTTCTTTATCTTTTGTTTTTTTCACGGATTACCTTTGATTGCTTTTATTTTGGCGTTACATTTTTTAAATTTCAAGCTTATTGTGTAGTAGTAAATAAGATGTTTGAATATTGATGATTTGGAGTGGACAATTTTTTAAGATACCACACTTTTTCGTAAATTTGCTAGCTGTGACATTGTACATCATCCTATATTTAATTTGGATATAACATAGTAAGAGTTATTGCAACCTTTCATACTGACAAATGGAAAAATCTAAAAAATATATATGAGTTCTTAAATTCAATTTTTGTTATGTGCAAACAACTTTAAATGATCATGTCAACTTCTTGAAAAAGAAAGGCTCTACCTATTTTAAGTATGTGTGACGGTATGTTCAAACTACATGAATTAGTCGGCCAAAAAGTTAAAAATCATGATTACCAAAAAAAATGTTTAATCAATGATGTTATAACAAGCTATGCATCTTTTATTTATACAAAACAATTATAGTACAAATTATTCTAGTCTAAATATTCTCAATGGTAGATACTTAGATGCCAATAACTTTGAGTGGTGGCCCAACGAACATCATTATTTCTTCTTTCCTTATAGAATAACTGGTTTTGGTAACCAAATGGCATCAAAAAAGTTAGTGTTGAAAATTCAAACCCCTGGCATCATACCAACTCATTTAACAAGCCGTTTGGTTTGGGCCTTGGATTGGTTTTATATCTGACAAGACTTAAAACAAGTGTTTGTTTGATTATTGAAGTCTACGATTTAGGATTTATTGAAAAAAAGCTGCACTATTTCAATTCATGGGGTCAAGGGGTGAATTTCTGACAATTAGAATGGATTTATGACATTGTGGGGTAGTGAAGTGTATATCTCCTCACATGGCTCATTTTTTATAATATAAATTAATAAAAACAATTTTAAAATACTTTTATTAATTATTAAAATATTATATTTTAATTTATTTATATTATTTTCTCTACATCATTTATTTTTCTATATACATAAACCCAAATCCGAATCATAATAGAATTAATCCGAATCAAATCCAAATCCTAAACCCACCCCTATATCTGAAAGCAGGCCCTAAGTCGCATTAATGAAGTTTATTATAAAGTTTTGGGTATTTTATCATATAATATCTTGCGATTATCTTTGGCGATCTGTGACGAATCTTGTAGAATAATAATTATGGCGATGAAAACTATTAATTTTATGTTTTCGTTACAAGCTGTGAGATTGAAAAGTCGTATATCTCATTATCACATAATACTAGAAGAATATATATAATTACATAGATTATTCTAGATCACGGGCCTTGAGCCCAATACACTACAACACTAATGTCACGGGCTAACACCCCCGCGGTTGGGCGGAGGGCGCTCAAATGGTACAAAACTCCTCGAAACAGTAGCAGAAGGTAAGCCTTTGGTGAAAATGTCAGCATCTTGATAACGAAGGAGCGTGAAGAACCGAAGACGACCCATGATAACCAAATCTCGAACAAAATGAATATCAATCTCGATGTGATTGATGCGTTGATCTTGAATCGGATTGCAAGATAAATAAACAACACGACATTATCACGATAAGTAGCGTAGCGGAAGATAAAAGCGTGTCACGATTCACGGAGTAAATTAGTAACCAACACGTCTCGTGACGGCATTGCAACCCCGCGATACTCTGCCTGACTAGAGCGAGAAAGCGTCGGTTGGCGCAGAGGACCAAGAGAGTAAGTTGTTGCCAAGAAAACACAATATCCGTAGATCTCCGGTGGTAGGCGACCCGCCCGATCGACATCGAATAAGCAACCAAGGTAGAAGTAGAAGATGAGAATAACTGCAATCCATAGTCTAAAGTACCCCCGAACATACCTCAAAATCCGCTTGAGAGCCGAGAAGTGAGGTTCTCGGGGATCATGCATATAAAGACAAACCTGTTGCACTACATAAGAAATATCAGGGGGAGTAAATGAGAGATAATTAAGAGATCCCGCAAGACTCCTATATAATGTCGGATCAGCAACCTGATCCCCATCATCACCTAGTTTAGACTCGGTATCAACAGGAGTCCGACTGGGGTTACAACCAACCATATGAGCCCGCTCAAGAATCTCAGTGGCATACTTACGCTGAGATAAAAACATCCCTGAAGAATCACGTGTAACAGAGATACCCAAAAAGTAGTTAAGAGAACCCAAATATGTCATAGAAAACTCCTGATGTAAAGAGGCAATAATTTGTTGTAACAAACACTCAGATGAAGCCGTAAGAACAATATCATCAACATATAGTAACAAATAAACAGTATCCGTCCTCTGACGATATATAAATAAGGATGAGTCACAACGACTATGACTAAAACCAACCCGTGTAATATAAGTAGCAAAGCGCTGAAACCAAGCATGAGGGGCCTGCTTAAGACCATAAAGGGATCGTTGCAATAAACAAACATAATCAGGATATGCATAATCCCGAAAACCAGGTGGCTGATGCATATAAACTGTCTCAGATAAATCTCCATGTAGAAAGGCATTCTTGACATCAAGTTGGTGAACAGACCAATGTCGAAATAGCGAAACTAAATCTGATCAAATAGTACCGGTTTAACAACGGATGAAATTCTCATCAACATCTATCCCTACAGCTGCGTACTACCGTTCGCTACAAGGCGTGCTTTTGGCGACTAAACTTGCCATCTGCCAAGTACTTGTGGCGAAAAAGCCACATACATCAAACTATATTGGCATCCTTGGGCCGTGGAACAAGAGTCCAAGTTTTGTTTTTAATAAGTGCGTTATATTCATCAGTCATAGCATTTTGTCAATTTGGATCATTAAACGCATCACGATATGATTTTGGGATAGGGGAAACCGAAGACACATTGAAAGTAAAACGCTGAGTAGGACGGTTAGTCCCGACACGAAACCGGGTAACCATGAGATGAACAGATACGGTGTTCGGGTTAATGGGAGGATCCGGTATTACATTAGGTGAATTATCGTGAGTAGATTGTGTGGTGTTTTGAGTCGTGGGAGGAGGGTGGATTGGTGATTGGTGTTGAGCCACAGGTGAAGATTGGGTTGGTGTTTGGTGGGTGGTGGCAGCAGATTGGGCCGTGTTTTGTTGTGGGTTATGGGTAGAGGGTTGTGAGATTCCCTTTCAAATGGTATGTTATTAGTTGATGGGGTGTTAGTATTGGAATAGTAGGCCGAATGGGAGGAAGAGGTATATTTGGCAAGTCATCCAAAAATGTGTAGGAAGGTTTCAATGTGGGTTTACTGGAAGCATATGGGAAAACAGTTTCATCAAACGTAACATGGCGAAAGATAATTATTTTATTTGTGTTTTATTCAAGACATCGATAACCACGATGATTGGAAGCGTGTCCCAAAAGGATTGCGGGTGTGGCACGTGGTTCAAGTTTGTTATCAGGATATAAGTGAGGGTAGCAGAGGCACCCAAATGTACGTAAAAGGATATAGTAGGGGTTTGTGCCATACAAACGGGTATAAGGAATGTCGTTGTTAATGGTTGTGGAAGGCAAAATATTAAGTAAATGAACAGCCATATTAAGGGCTTCAACCCAAAAAGTTGGTGGCATGTTTGCTTGAAAGAGTAAGGTTTGAATAAGGTTATTGATGGTACAAAATCATTCGTTCAGACTTACCATTTTGTTGGGAGGTTTTTGGACATGAAAATCGAAACTGAATACCGGCATCTGCAAAAAGTTTATGTAGGTTACGGTTATCGAATTCACCGCCATGGTCACACTGAAATGACTTAATTTCACACTTGAACTGAGTATGAACATAGTTACGAAATAACACAAATTTAGACAAAACATCATATTTAAGCAACGGATAAACCCAAACAAATTGTGAATAATGATCAAAGAACAAAACATAATATTTAAAACCAGAAAGACTCGGGATGGGTGAAGTCCACACATCTGAGTGAATAATGTCAAAACACGAAGTAACCACAGTATCAGAACTAACAAATGGAAGCCTCACGTGTTTGCCAAGCTGACAAGCATGACAAAGAACGGAGAGGTTTCTCCTTATTACACGAAATAAAATTATTAGTGACAAGACGATGTAGCACTTCACTCCCTGGATGACCAAGTCGTTGGTGCCACGTATGCTGACTGACAAGGAATGCATGAGGAATTGGAGAGGGAGCCGTAACTGGATAAAGATCTCCTTTGCTATCACATCGGAGCAGCACCCGACGAGTCATGAAATCCTTAACAGAAAAGCCAAACGGATCAAATTCAACAGTGCAATTATTATCACGAACAAATTGATGAACAGATATTAGATTTTTGACAATATGAGGAGTAATAAGAACGTTATTTAGGTGAAGAGAGCGAAAGGGAGTTGGCAAAATACTATGGCCCGTATTGGTAATGGTAATAGAATGCCCATCACCAACCGAAACAGAAGGATAAACACACGTATTAAAAACATTAGTTAGACTATTAGTAGAATCATTAAGATGGCAACTCGCACCTGTATCCATGTTCCAAGCTCCAGTACTGGGATCATGAAGTGTCCTTGCAGTAAAAGCATGAGGTAGAGTTGTTGCTTGTCCCGGTAAAACCGACCCAGGTAAAGTAGTTCCTATATTGGCCTGCGTAGATACATGGTGGGCATGTTAGACCTGTGGAGTAACCGTATACCAAAGAGGAGCTGATGGAGCAGTGTAGGCAAGTGGGCTTGGGACTTGGGTCGGAGCTTGTTGGGCTGGTGTAAATCCAAATCTAGGTTGCATAGTGGGGCTGGTGTGTTGGACTGGTGCATACCAAAGCCAGGTGGTGGGCTTATATGACTAATCGGTCCAACATAAGGAGTGGGATTGGGGTAGTACATTTGACCTGGTGAAGTATAAAAGGCTATGGGGTGGGCATTAGTGCTTTTGGATTCTTTATTAATTTTACCAGGTGATGATTCAGTATCCTCATGCAAACCCAAACGAGATAACAGCTTAGTTAATAAAACATCACTATTAGTAACCTTTACACCCCCCCCACTGGTCACGCTAGGTTTAGTAGTCTCATCATGAACAAACTTACATCCGACACCAAAACGACAAGTACCTTTAGCAAAATTGTAACACGGCCTCCAAGACTTGACTTGAGGATTAGAAGGTCTACGAGAAGTACCTGATTCTGTTAAAATCACCATGGGAGAAGCCGAGGAGGATTCCACCGGTAGAGATTGATACTTGGATTTGAGGCGCATTTCTTCAGTTGTGAGCATGGACCGAGTGGTTTTGAGATCGGGAAAAGGATCCTGATGATGGATTATGCTACATACATTATCATACTTCTCCGGCAAGCCTTCAAGAGCAAATGTAACGATATCTTCACTACTAACGGGAGAGCCAAGGCTATTAAGAATGGTAACAAACGACTCGATTTTCCTAAAGTAGGCATCCATGCTCATATCACCAAGTTTAAGGGATCGTAGTTCCACCTTTAAAGCGATTGTGCGAGACCTTTTATTGTCTTTAACGATGTTGGTAAGGATATCCCAAGCCTCTTTAGCAGATTTTGGACGTTCCACAACCAATCGAGCTTAAAGATCTTCCTAGAGGGTGGTAAATATCCATGAGAGGACGATGTTATCCACCTTTAATTCTTCCGGAGTGAATGGTAAAGAGGTGCTTGAGGAAGCCGCAACCGAGGGGCCATGGATGTACCTAGTGACCTCATAGCCACTACAAAGTTGTTCGAAAAAGAACAGCCATGAAGCATAATTCCAGTTTTCCAAATCGAGCTTGACGGGTACCCGTGTGAGAAGGTGATGATGAGTAACCAAGGCAAGTTTTTCAGAAAGTGGAGTAGGGGGAAGCTGGGTTGTTTCTGATCCAGTCATAATAACATGTAGGTGATAGGGTTTTATGTAGGGGAGAAGGCGTAAAAAACAAAAGCCAACAATAAATTGAAAACTGGTCGTGACCTTAGCACGAGAAGCATAATAAAAACCTATTCGTGACCTTAGCACGAATTGAATATGTAAGATATTGGATTTCACATACACATCAAACCATGATGCAAAGTAGGCGTACAAGAGGTTTTTAGAGAGAGAAAGTTAGAGGTTTGGGAACTTTAGTGAGAGAAAGAAAAATCTTATTATGAGCTCAACTCTCTACCTTGGAAGGTAGAGAGTATTTATAATCTTACAATAAAACGCCACTGGCAGGGTCATGGATCGGGCATACGGTGGGTAAAGACCCGTCTGTCTTCCACGGTGTTACTTAACTAAATACTACTTAGCTTAAAAGAACTACGACTACGAGCTTTCTAACGATTACATATACTTGAGGTGACCGACTCTTTAATACACGGAATTTCTAATTCCTAACAATCTCCCCAAGGAGGTCACCTCAAACATATACTAAAATTACATTGAATACAAACATATATTACATTAACAATTGTTCTTGCATTCTTGATGTAGTACTTTGCTCAAGCTCGTAGTCATTGATTCTTCTCATTGCATGTTTGGCTAATCCAGTGGAGGTCTTTCTTGATCCACGTGATGATAATTTTGAGCCGACTTTTGAGATCATCACTAAAAAATCTACGAGACATCCATTGTGGTGTTGGTATTATGTAATGTTGTGACTTTCGGACGGTCATGCTCACATTACGGATCATGATATCTTCTCATCCAGTGGCGGAAGCTTCGTTGATTCATGATATTGGCGGGCAGCGAAGCATGGGGTGTAAATATCGAGTCATTGATGCACTTATGATGATTTCTTGAGAAATGAATGTATTGTGTGAGCATGTGGCTATGGATTGACCGCTTCATTACGATCGGTACAAGCGTCGGGTGTACCGCATACAACGATTAGCAATAAAGCGCGCGAAAGTGTCTTTGATCACTTTTGTTGAATTGAGGTACACGCCCACGGTTCCCCATTGATCGATTACAATCTTTGTGATCGTGTATAATTCGAAGAATTTCCTTGGCGGGGTTTCGCAATGCTAAATTGTTCTCAATGGGCGTCTCAAAGAAGACAACATGGAGTGAGTGAACCGTGAATAGAGATTCATTGATTGATGAAAAAGATTTGAAAAACAATCGTGTATTGCTTAATAGAAATTGTTTTTGCAATACAGCGAAGGTTTTAGTGAAAATCAATTATCAATCATAAAACACCTTTTGATTTGAAATATTCGAACACGGTCGATGTGCTAAAGAAAAGATTTTTTAAGCACAATGACGGTTTTCAAAGGTGTCCGTCAATCCATAACTCGAACGAGATTGATTCAAAAGATTGAATCGCTCCATTGTTTACATTCGGTTGTCACATGGTTGATCTATTGAATAGATCTCACATGCCACCTACCGAGGAGCTTGTTTGATGTTGGCTCGAAGGCTTTCCATCTTCATTGTGAATATTTTTACATGTCACTCGGATGTTACGGCAATACCACAAGGATAATCGTGGGACTCGAGATATAATCTCTCTTTCCACATTGTGTGAAATAGAGAGTCTTCATTGAATGTGTCCTAATGAGATTTATGGATGATCTCGTGGCTCTAGACTCAATTTGTGCATATTTGGATCTGTATCGGAGACTAGGGAGGGTCTCCTTGATATCAACAATCTCTAAGAGAAAGTCGATAGATAATGTCGGTTCCCGTGAGAATGAAACAAGTCCTTTAAGAGGAACTTGAGTGGTTTGGGAAGTTGAAGTGCGGTCGTCACGGGGTCCATGGCGTCTTGTCTTCAATACCGGTGTTACCTTGGTAACCACCGGTAGCAAATGAATTGAACCCGGTTTACGCCCTAAGGTTGAATAATTGGAGGCTATTTGTTTCACCCTTTTCTCATTCAATTCTTTTCATTCTTGACCCCTTGATTGCTTACCGAGACTTCATAGCTAGAACCTTGTTGGGTTTATTCCAGTACTAGCTCGGACTCAGTCCGCACTCTTCCCATATCTCATTTTTCTCCTTTTTCAATATACCTAAGGACTTCTACACTATCTAGTGGATTGTCCCTGGGTAGATCCCTCCGGTTCTGGCGGATCATGGGAATAAATACCTAACCTTATCATCCTTATATCACCATACATAAAGTAAAGTTGGTCGGTCTATTTGGTATTGTTCATCTGCCATTGGAACCAATTGAAAACCATTTGAAAATCAATCCAGATACTTGTGATATATTATCAAAGCATTTTGTACTTGAATTATTTTTGATATTTTTAGAACAAGAGCTCCCCCTCATTATGTGCATCAAGTGTTTGAAATCGTTTTGCACACGGAGGCAAGAGAAAGAATTAACTTCTTTGATTACCATTTTCTGAAAAAATATCAACATCACTTCCTTAATCAAATCAAGTAGATAAAACATTTTGGGGAAGGATGAGGTTTTCATAAGCTTGCTCCCCCTTATTATGTGCATAGATATTTGAAACTGTTTTGCACATATTAGGAGAAGACTGCACATTGAGATAAGTTGATCACTTTTTAAATATTTGTGGTTTAAGATAGATGTTCCCCCTCAACATGTGCATGGAAAATTTGAAATCGTTTGGCACATGTGGGAAGGAGGCATGTACATCCTTATAAAACCATTTCTTGAATTATCGGTTTAAATCCAATTTAAATCACAAATTCTCCCCGATCACAATTATCAAATCCTTTGAGATTTGTGATCTCTTGTAATTTAAATTGATTTTGAAAGCTTTAAGGAGAATTGTGACTTGATTATGAAAGCGTTTTAAGCGATAAGGATCGGATTTTAAGACTTTAAACTCCATTGATTAAACATGCATGAATATCTTTTGAAAGCAATTGAATGACAAATAACTTTTTAATTTAATTGAAATCATTCTCCCCTCAATCAATGACATAGGTTGTTGATTGAGAGATGAATATTTTGACAAATAAGTCAGATGATTATCAAAAATAGAGTCAGAGTTATTTTCAAAGCAGTTAGTTCAATGAGATAAATGTTAATGGAATCGAGCATGGAATTTTTGAAAACATGATAAAGTATGGCTCTGTTCTTTCTTTAAAAAGCGGAGTTCTTGCTGAAATGACAATAAACCATTTTTCTCTTTCTCCTAATTCTTTTTATTTTATTTTATTTTTTATCTTTTTTAACATTGAGCGACATCTAAAGACCGTGTCATTCTTTGAATGACAACACAAAATCGTAGATGATATCGAACAAGGAAAAACATGATAAAATAACAATATTTTGAAATTTTTCAAGATTTTCTAATTTTATGGATTTTTAAAATTTTATATTTTTCTATTTGATTTTTTAAGGTTTTATAATTTTTTTTTTTTTTTTTTTTTTTTTTTTTTTTTTTTAAATATTTACAGGGATAGATGAAGGAAACCTTTACTCCTCTTCTTCCTCTTGAAGGCGTTTGATTGTTTACGGTTGTAGGCTCTTAAGACCCGGTTGTGGAAGAATAAACTCAAAGCGTTCTCTAGGAAGAGCTTTGGTGAAGATGTCTACTAAGCGGTATTCATTCCTCACAAAGTAAAGTTCCACCACACCGTTTTCAACTTGCTCCCGATGAAATGATGTCGAATGTCAATGTGCTTTGCTCTTGAGTGTTGTACGTT